>CM069133.1:38160400-38595400 GCA_035221665.1 Okamejei kenojei
AAACTAGGAACAACTCACAGAAGCCAAACAATCTGCAAACATGCCCTCCTGATTACTTTTACTGTTTGCATGGTTCATTGTCACCTTCCCCACAGCCAACAATGAACCATTCTACATTTCCTTGACCATCGTCTGCTTTGATCTGTCATTTCCACATCTTACCTTTCCATGTCTCCAACCTCCCTCCCCCCTGACTCTCGGTCTGAAGAAAGGTCTCGACCCGAAACATCGCCCATGCTTTCTCTCCAGGAATGCTGCCTGTCCCCGCTGGGTTACTCCAGCATTTTGTGTCTATCTTCAGTGCAAAGCTGCATGTCTTTCGATGAAACCGGAGAACCCAGACAAAACCCACATGGTCACAGGAGAATGGGTAAACTCCACAGACAGGATCGATCCCGGGTCCATGGCGATGTGAAGCGGCAACTCTACCACTGTGCCACTGTGCTGTTTCCTGTGCAATTTCACTGGTTAGAGGCCCTAGAACTAGTATTTGAAAGTTTCCTGCCAGAGGTCCTTGTCTACTGTTGGTCTGAGACATGACACATGGAACAGGCATAAGTCAGGATCGAACCAATTGAGTACAAGACAGGGTACGAAGGCCTCGGAAGCAGCAGTGGAAAGCAGACGATGGCAAGAACATTTCATTGGTTTGGAATAGTATATTTGTACATTCAACTTAGTTTAGTTTAGTTTAGTTGATTTTCTGATAGGAGTGGCCACTGTGACGCAGCGCTAGAGTTGTCGCCTTGGGCGTCATTTGTGCGTCATTTACGCTAAAGGCCGGTAGTGACTGACGTGCGACAGTCGGATGACAGTCTGGTGAAAATCATCTAACAGTACGACAGTCGCGCGCCACGTGCTCTTGAGTGCCCTGCTTCTTTTGGGAGCCATTTGCGATGTCGTTCGTACTTAGTCCGATCTCTGTAACAAGGATTTTCCATATGAAAAAATTTCAAAACTACACGTGCTTTATACCTGGGTGGTCACGTGGTGTGGCGCTCAGATAACTCGCAAATGGTGCGCTGACGGCGTACGGGCAGCGAATGGTTACTGACGTTGATGGACGGTGATGCATAATAAAGTAGCATAGGCAATGTTTGTGCATCACCGTGCATAACCATGTGTCACCATGCGCTACATGTACGTCGTCAGTACATCAGCGTACGCCATCAGTACGCCATCAGCGTGCGCAGGCGGCACGCAATGATTTTGAGCATTGCAAAATCCAGGGGCGCTGCGCATTACTACGCGTAACTGCATAGGCCACCACACCTCACCATGCACCATGCGCGCGTTACGACACGCCAATGCTTTTTTAGCATGTCACGTAAAGGATGCGCAAATTACCCCAAAGTGGGACGGGCCCTTTACAGTGCTTCCAGCGCCAGAGACCCGGGTTCGATCCCGACCACGGGTGCTGTCTGTACGGAGTTTGTACGTTCTCCCCGTGACCACTTGTGGTTTGTCCTATCATCCGCCCTCAAAATCTCCACTCGTTCACCCCCCCCCAACTATGTTCACTCATTTCACCCCCCCACACTTTGCCCTGTCCCTCCTTTCCTCCAGCTTTGTTTCCCGTTCCTCCACCACCACCACCACAAACCGTCTAAAGCATCTGGAACGTCATCCATCCATGTTCTCCGGAGATGCTGCCTGTCCCTCTGAGTTACCCCCGCATATTATGTCTTCTTTCTTTAGTACGTTCTCCCTGTGACCTGCATGGGTTTTCTCCGAGATCTTTGGTTTCCTCCCACACTCCAAAGACGTACAGGTTTGTAGGTTAATCAGCTTTGTATAAATGTAATTTGTCCCTAGTGTGTGTAGGATAGTGTTAAGGTGCGGAGATCGCTGGTCGGTGCGGACGGAGGGCTGAAGGGCCTGTTTCCGCACTGTATCTTTAAACTAAACTAAACCAAGGTACAGTGAATTTCCTTTTTTGCGTATAGAGCAGTAAGATTTCTGCCAGAGGTAAGTGCAATCACCAGTCAATGCATAGAAACAGCTCACTGAGTCCATGTGCAAGAGTGGCCAGGTTTTGGGGCCATTTCCCAGTCCCAGCTGTCGTTGTCCACAAAGGCCCATTGCAGCCGTCGCCCCCATTCCGGTCGGCCCGTGAACCGTCGTCCCTCTCCTCGCCGGGCCTCCTTCAGCCTTCCTGTCCCGGGGGGGGGGGGGGGGGGCACACCTTTCACTGCCAACCTTGAGGTGCGGAAGGGAAGACCACCCCCGGTTCTTCTCACCGTCCCGTTGTCCAGCGTCTGCAGCCGACGCCGAATTCCCTCCCCCTCCTCTCCGGTTCCCGGTCTGTGGGAGGGTCTATGCCTCCCTGGTGCTAGTGTACATGGTGTTAGCTGGTCAGCCCGGCTTACGCGCTGTATCTCTAAACCAAACTAAACTAAACTAAAGAAGTATATAATAATCAAAATACCACATTTAAATCAGAATAGTAAGATTAAATGAGAACTTACCAGTTTGATGTTTGATCTTTATTTTATGAGGAGTTGCGATGAGGGAATACGTGAAGACCCTGCCAGCACGCATGCACGACATTCTTCAAAACAGCGGTGTGAAATCACAGATCCAGAGTTGACTAACATAGTAAGATAAGAGAACTAGCATACCAGTTGACCTTTATAATAGAGGGTTTGGGAGCAGAGGGCACTTAATCCCCCATCGTAACTCCTCATAAAATAAAGATCAAACTTCAAACTGGTAAGTTCTCATTTAATCTTACTATTTTACATCGGAGTCACGTGAGTGACTACGTGAAGATTTCAAAGCTCTGTGATTTCATGCCCTGGAACTATCCATGCTCACACACTGCCCTTATGAGAAATGGAGGAATGTTAACATATTTCAGACATGAAACTGTGATGAAAAACAAAAAGGTATTTATTTCACAATACCAAATAATAATACCCCTACATCGGGGAAATTATAAAACAGAACTTAATATTTTTCCCGCAAACGTCTCAGGTGCGGCCACGGGTTTATTGTAAAACTGCTGAAAGGTTTTTTCATTTGTCCAACCTGCTGTTGCAAGGATGTAGTCCATTAGAACTTCCATCATCCTAGCCGCCGATGTGGATGCAGCCCTGGTGGAGTGAGATTTAAATACTTTAGTGTCCACCCCCGCTGCACCCAATACCACCCTTAACCATCTTGAAATGGTTTGCACGGTGACTCTATGATGAGGGCATTTGTGGCTTATGAGCAAAGCCCTCTCCGTGCCCCTGAGACTCTTAGTGACCTCTATATAGCGTAAAATGTGGGTCATGATACATAGACGGCTGTCTACGGGATAGGCCAGGAAATCCAACTTTTGGCCAGATGATCCAGGCCTGTCTTGCTTGAGTAACCCTGTATAAAGAAAGTTACCTTGCTGTTGGTTATGACCATGGCGTCCATACTTAACTTATGGAGGAACTGGACCCATTGCGCCGCCATCTGCATGACCATTTTGTAGGTCAGTTTGTCCAATGAAAGAGACATTATTGGTGCCCACCCTCGGAGCATGGTTAGTACTATGCTGATATACCAAGTCTGGGAATATCTAGGCCTGGGGGGATATGAATTAAATATTCCCCTCATTAATTTTGACACCGAAGGGTGAGATTCCATTGTAAGGTGATCACAACTTGCCCGAGATCACAACTCACACAGTTGATGGCACTGTAGCTCAAACCTTCATCGAAATGAAGGCTTGCCAGGAACTCCAGCACTTCCATGATGGTGGCCGTGTCATATGTGGTGTTCGTTTTTGTGCAGAACACCTCCCATTTCTTCATGTATGTGAGGTACTGTCTGCTGGTGGACTCCCTGCATGATGCTGTGATGGCATTGATTGTTCGGTCCGAGAGTCCATAACCCATAACAGGGTGTACCAATAAACTCGGATGTTTATTTATTGGGATACGTGGTTCTGTGGCCATGTCCACTACCACAGGGAACCATGGTTGAGTAGGCCAGTCGGGAACAACCAGAATACCCAATGCGGAGTCTTGTTTAATTTTTTTCCAGACCCGACTGATGAGGCTGAAGGGGGGAAATGCATAGAAAAACAAATCCCCCCAGTGTAGCGAGAAAGCGTCCATCGCTACTGCCCCAGGGTCTGGTTCCCATGCAACATATGTTGATATTTGGTGATTTAGTCTGGATGCAAAAAGGTCGATATCTGGTGTTTCATACCGATCTACAATGTTGGCAAATACTTTTCAGTCCAACATCCATTCGGTGTTGTCATTAAATTTGCGTGACCTGGTGTACGCCACTGAATTTAGCCTATCTGGAAGGTAAGTGGCTGATATCCAAATGTTCCTTTCTAGGCACCAATGCCAGATTGTAATGACCAATTCGTCACAGGATATCGAGTTTATTCCACCCATATGATTGATATAAGCCACCACAGTGGTATTGTCAATCTGTAAACGTACGTGCAGATGGTGCATGTCCGAACAATAAGCCTGGAGTGCATGAAATGCTCCCAGCATTTCTAGATAATTAATTCCTAGTGCCGGAAGTAGAGTTAATTCATGTGCACTCCATCTACCACCACAACTGGAAGTGGTATTAGTTGCTCCCCAACCTTTTGCGCTGGCATCAGTTTGTAGTATAAGCAAGGGATTTATGATAGTGATGGGGTTAGAGCAATGCCGTGCATTGTCTATCCACCATTGTAATTCTAATTTTGCTTTCCCTGGTAATTGCATTGGCCGGTCAAAATGGCACACATGGTGCTTGAGTGCTGCTATTTTTGCTCTTTGTAGGTTTTGGTAATGTAGTGTGCCAAATTGTGTGGCTGGAAAGGCAGCCACTAGCTTCCCAATCACTCTGGCTACTTGCCGAATAGATGGTTTCCTGATGCCAGTAAGGCCGTTGCATCCTTCTATCAAGTCTGACGCTTTGTTTGGTGGCAAAGTGACAGACATGTGAACAGAATCAGTTGTGAACCCCAAATAGTCTATAGTAGTAGAAGGCATCAATTTTGATTTATCTGGATGAATGACAAATCCCAGCTTTTGAAATAGGTGCTCGGTGGCTGAGACGGCCAGTTGGGCCAATTCCAAATTTTTTCCCACGATTAAAATATCATCGAGGTAAGCCATAACAATACGTTTTTGTTTCCTGAGTGCTTTGTACTGCCAGAGCTGCCCCATCCAGACAAATTTCAAATATCTGCAATGATCCTTGTCTATTGGTATTGAATAGTATGCATCCTTTAGGTCGATGCAAGCCATGAAGTTCCCTTTGGAAATTAGTTGTTTGGCCGTGACAAAGGTTTCTATTTTTAAATGGGCATACTGCATGAAAGTATTCAGTTCAGTCAAATCTATGATGATGCGGCATCCGCCGTCTTTTTTATTTTTAGTGAAAATGTTCGATACAAACTCATGAGACTCTCTTTTGGTTTTCTCAATTACCTCTTTTGAATTTAGTCTTATGAGTTCAGCATGACCTTCTGTCTTTTCTTTCTGAGAAAGTACGAACTTCCGACTAGATGTATGCTGAACAGGGGAAGGGAGTTTGTGAACAAATTCAATTTTATATCCCTGAATACTTTCCAGTATGAAAGTTAAAGTGCTCCATGCATCCCAAAACAAATGCAACCGTCCACCAACCCGTGAGGAGTTTAAACATGCGATGTTCATGAGGCAACCAGACCCACCTACAGTACCTCCATGGTTACTGGCAGTGCTGCGTTGGTTGCCTCTGTCCTTGTTTCTTGTGGTGTGGAGGCGCTGTGGTGTGGTGTTGGCGCATCTTCCAAGAAGGCTGTGCTGGGCCATGGTCTAAAAAAGACAGTGTAAGGATTTGCGCCAGTTTCAAGTCCCAGTTGTTACAAGTTTAGTTCAGTTTAGTTTATTGTCACATGTATCGAGGTATAGTGAAAAGCTTGGGAAGACAATGTATGATTACATCCAATGTCAGTGGGAAGACAATGTATGATTACATCCACAGCATACAGATACAGGATAAAGGGAATAATGTTTAGTGCAAGATAAAGCCCAGTAAAGTCCAATCAAAGATAATCTGCAGGTCTCCAAAGAGGTAGACAGTAGATCAGAACTGTACTCTCGTTGTTGGTGGGAAGGTTCAGTTGTCAGATAGCAGCTTGGAAAAAACTGTCTTCACCCTTTAACTTTGAGGCTTGAGTATACAGTCTGAGCCAGCAGTGCTGTGCGGAGGTCAATGCTTCTGCGAGTCCTTGCAGGGAGTAAAGTGCTGGCTGTTTCATTGCTTGTAGAGCTGCTCAAAAAGCTCGGAACCCCTCCCTCCCTCCCTCCTCCCCCCCCCCCTCCCCCACTGCTAGTTCTGCATGTTTCCCTTGCCAAAAAGCAAAAAGCAATATTTTCTTCAAATAGCCGTTGAACTGGTAAGTAATCTACTGGAATGTAAGCGTTAAAGAAAAATCTTATAAGACCACTGTCTGAGAATGTAACTCCTTTCCCAGCTTTATGACTCATCATATTTCATGCTTTTGAGATGAAAGATATTTGATAGACTTGTCTAATGTCTCCCATTCACATGCGGTGTAATATAGTATTTGCATCATTGTAAAAGGCACTGTCGTCAGTACCAGTCCTGAGCTGTTCATTCACTCAGATCGGTAATGAGGATTGGTAATGACCATAATACCTGAACAAATAATGTTATTATGATCAATCTCAGAACCACACTTGTAATTTTCGGCATTCTTCAGTGTTTTGTTATAGTCTGTTAGACAGAGGTTGATTTGAGAGCGCGCGCTTTGACTGCAGATGCTGTTTTTTTCTCCCAGGGCTTTGGTTTGCAGACGCAGATTTTAAAATTCAAGTCCTCTTGCATCAGATAGCTGAGCACACAAAAAAAATATTAATCCTTCAAATCCACCAAGAAGCATGTCATTAGACCTCCTGGGATCTGGGATTTATATGCACTGGCCACATGACGGAAGAGATTTGAAACGAGCAAAAGTTTTCAGTATAAATATATTATTTTGAATTTTAGTTTATGGAGAGAGTAGATGGCCGTTGCGGGGAGGTTTCTGGGTGCTAAACCGTGGGCGCCTTAATAATAAATGAGTTGAGTTTGAAGGTAGTCATAAAATGATGGAGTAACCCAGCATTGCTGGAGAGAAGGAATGGGTGACGTTTCGGGTCGAGACCCTTCTTCAGAGTTGTGTTTGAGTTTAGTTTATTGTCACGTGCACTGAGGTTTCTGAAGAGATAGCCAGGAAGTTTGTCGATGGCAGGGCAGTGGCCATTGTCTACGTGATCTTTAGCGAGGCCTTCGACAAGGTCCTGCATGGTGGGCTGGTCTGGAATGTTAGATCACAGGGGATCCAGGAAGACTTCAAGCCTGAGTAGCAGCCAGGGCTGTGATTCCAACCCTGGCTCAACAGGGAAGAGCGACGTCAGGCAGAGCCATAGTTGTGGTCGACTCGATAGTCAGAGCTGCGGACAGGAGATTCTGCGGCAGCAGTCAAGATGCCAAGAAGGTGTGATGTCTCCCTGGTGCCAGGGTCCAGGATGTCTCGGAATGGCTGCATGGCATCCTGAAGAGTGAGGGGAGCAGCCAGAGGTTGTTGTGCATGTCGGCACAAACGATATAGGAAGGAATAGGAAGGAGGGGCTGCAGCATGAGCTTAGGTACAGGGTTGAAACGCAGGACCTAACAATACTTGACCAACCTGACATGGCGCAGTGCCGCAGAATTTATATCACTATAATATGTAGTTACACTCCACTGCATAACTCATCATTTCCAGCTCCATGTTGAAAGTTATATATTCATTATATTTTAATGTCGTTAAGTGTTGTTCCTTTCACTAATATTCCATTGATGTTCTATGTAGTTGAAATGTCACTACATCTGATATTAGACAAAAATGCAGGAGAAACTCAGCGGGTGAGGCAGCATCTATGGAGCAAAGGAATAGGTGACGTTTCGGGTCGAGACCCTTCTTCATAGATGCTGCCTTACCTGCTGAGTTTCTCCAGCATTTTTGTATACCTTCGATTTTTCCAGCATCTGCAGTTCTTTCTTAAACACTTCATCTGAAATGAGTCCTTTACATATTTCCTTGGGTCTGAAGCAGAGGGAAATGACCTGAAGCTGACCATTGCATTTGGGTGCCCACAGACGACAGGCATGGTGCTCAGTGCGAGCATTCTCCTCCCTTGTCATTCTGTACCTTCAAAGAATACTTTTGCTGATTTTGTTTAGTTATGTCTTTTGGGCCCTATATCTGAGGAAGGATGTGCTGGCTCTGGAGAGGGTCCAGAGGAGGTTTTACAAGAATGATCTCAGGAATGAGTGGGTTAACATATGATTGTCGGCACCGGGCCTGTACTCGCTGGAGTTTAGAAGAATGAGGGGTGATCCTCATTGAAACGCACCGAATAGTGAAAGGCTTGGATAGAGTGGATGTGGAGAGGATATTTCCACTAGTGGGAGAGTCTAGGACCAGAGGTAATTGCCTTAGAATTAAAGGATGTTCTTTTAGGAAGGATATGAGCAGAAATATATCTAGTCAGAAGGTGGTGAATCTGCAAAATTCTTTGCCACAAAAGGCTGTGGAGGCCGTTTGGGGGTATTTTAAAGGCAGAGATAAATAGATTTTTGATTAGTACAGGTGTCGGGGATTATGGGGAGTAGGCAGGAGAATGGGGTTAAGAGGGAGAGATAGATAGGCCATGATTGAATGACGGAGTAGACTTGATGGGCTGAATGGCCTAATTCTACTCCTATCACTGATGACCTTATGACATGCTTAGTTTAGAGATACAGTGCCCTTTAGAGAACAGGCCCTTCGCCGACCTGCGATCCCCGCACATTAACATTAACCTACACACACTAGGGACAATTTGCATTTATACCAAGTCAATTAACCTACAAACCTGTGTGTCTTTGGAGTGTTGGAGGATACGGAAGATCTTGGAAAAAGCCCACGCAGGTCACAGGGAAAACGTACAAACTCCGTGCAGACAGCACCCATGGTCAGGATCGAACCCGGGTCTCTGGCACTATAAGGCAGCAACTCCCCCGCTGCGCCACCATTCTGCCGCTGCATTCCTATTGTGCAATGCAATCCTCTAATGTGCCACTTCAAGGAGGGGTTGTGTTGAAGGCTTTCGCTTTCTGGCCTTTGCATGGTGCGGGATAGTCTGTGAGTGGCTGCAAGCCCTTAGTTGGAGGAAACTGAGGGCGGCACCGCGGTGCAGTTGGTAGAGCTGCTGCGCCAGAATTCCAGGTTCAATCCTGACCTCGGATGTTATCAATCTTGGAATTGGTGCTAAATTAAATTCATCTCCATTTTAATTCAGCCCTGTTTTGGTACATCTGACAATTAAACAGTCTTCAGTCTCTTGACTCTTGACTAGCTTGTCCAAGTGGTTTGCTGCTTTGTGAAATGTTCAAGATGCTGAAGGGTTTATTTGTCATTTGTTCCAGCTATAAACTGGAAGTGATGAAATCCTTGCCGTAAATTTACAGGGACGTTAGATGAAATAATAACAGCACCCAATATAGTAAAATATCATGAAGAAGGATCTGCAGATGTCGATTTACAAAAAAAGACACTAAGTGCTGGATTAACTCAAGCAGCATCTTTGGAGAACATGGATAGGTCACCTATCCATGTTTGTACGTTTTCCCCGTGACATGCAGCCTTGTGGCACATTAGAGGATTGCATTGCACAGCCTTTATTCGCCTTCCCAGCCGTTGTGACGCTCCAGTAATGTCAGCCATCATCCTCCGCCTGTTCCACCGTTGAGGTCTTGGTTGGATTACTCTTTATCAGAGACCACCCCCTCAACCTTACCACCATGGCGGGCCCTACCAGGAGCATAGGTCCAGCCGGCATCGCTCTCAGGATCTCAGGACCACACATGCTTCCCCACTACGACAAGGTGACAATCCACGGAAAGGAATCCTCCAAAGATGCTGCCTGACCCACTGTGTTAATCCTGTACTTTGTATTCTTTTGTACGATAGCATATCAGTTGTATGTTTTCTGTTCTATGTTATTCTTATTGAACTAGACCATGATAGTGCAAATAAATCAAAGCAAGTTGAGCTGCCATAGTAGGGTAGTAGTTATGGTAGGACTCCATAGTAGTCCGGTGCTGAGATAATGTTGTGGTTAGGATATGTTTTGGTTAGGCTCCATTGCCAAGCAAATCTGCTAACATTCAAAATAAAAGTCATCTGTTGCTGCACAATATTGATTATGAGGTGATGCTTCAGTACTGCTAACATGGGTGAAGGAACACCCATTCTAATTTGTAAAGAACATGCTCCTATTACGAGGTGAAGAGGAAGGTGATTAAACTATGAATATTGACCATGGACACCAAGTAGACCTTAAAATGCTGGACTAACTCAGCGGGAAAAGCAACATCTCTGGATAGAAGGAATAGGTGATGTTTCGGGTCGAGGCCCTTCTTCAGACTGACCCTTCTTCTTCTGGGGGTCTCGACCCACTTGAAAAATGCAACACAATGGCTAGTCAGTGTGAATGGCTCTATATAACTGTCATATTTTAAACACTACTTATTGTATTTGCAGTATTTTCATTGCAAATATTTGTAGTACTAATACAGCTCTGACTGGATAATAGATTACCTGCCGACCAAGCAATTGTTTTGCTGAACACCTTGCTCAGTCCCCCTAGACCAGTGGTTCTTAACCTTTTTGGCATACGTGAACAAAATACTGTATGTGGTATGTACCTTTGTTAGGTTCCTAAACATGGGCTCAACAAATTGATATGTTATTTGTGTCCCCTTCATGACCCCCGGCAAAGCCCCAAATGGCCCCCATTGGGGGTCACGACCCCCAGGTTAAGAATCACTGCCCTAAACCTACCTGATCTCCCGGTTGCTAAAGATTTTAATACCCCCTTCTATTCCCACACTGACCTTTCTGTCCTGGGTTTCCTCCGCTGTCAGAATGAGGCCTAACGCTAATTAGAGTACAGCACCTCACTATTTGCTTGGGCAGCTTACACCCCAGTGGGATGAATATCAACCTCGAATGTCAAGTAACCTTTGCTTTCACTCCTTCCTCACTCTCCCCCATCCCAGTTCTCTAACCAGTCTGACTGTCTTATTGATTAAATTTCAGCTTTGTATGCTTTGTTATCACCTTTCCCTAGCTAACGATGATTAAGTCCACATTTTCCTTGAGCTTCGTCTGCATTGATGCCTCGTTTTCACACGCTACCCTTCCATATCTCTCGTCTCCCTCTCTCCTGACTCTCAGTCTGAAGAAGGGTCTCGACCAGAAACATCATCCATTCCTTCTCTCCAGAGATGCTGCCTGTCCCGCTGAGTTACTCCAGCATTTTGTGTCTATCTTCTGCCTGTAATCATATGATGTGACATACAGTGGTGATCCTACCATTATATTGATTCTGATCAGCTTGTGTAAACTCACTTCCACAAAGGTTATTGACATGTTTTATGACTATAAATCGTGACTCTTCGAGTAGAGTGGGTCAATGATCGAATAACACGTAGTCAGGGGACATTGAGAATTGAAGCATCAAGTAAAGAAAACCGCACACCATGTACCTACCGTACAATAGACCAGTCAGTATTTAGAATGGGAGACTGCATATGGTCAGGGTGGCGCAGCGGTAGAGTAGTTGCTTTACAGAGAATGCAACGCCAGCGACGAGGGTTCGATCTTGACTACGGGTGCTGTCTGTACGGAGTTTGTACGTTCTCCCCGTGATCTGCGTGGGTTTTCTCCGAGATCCGTTTCCTCCCACACTCCAAAGATGTACAGGTTTGTAGGTGGATTGACTTGGTATAAGTGTAAATTGTCCCTAATGGGTGTAGGATAGTGTTAATGTGCAGGAATCGCTGGTCGGCGCAGACTCGGTGGGCCGAAGGGCCTGTTTCTGTGCTGGATCTCTAAACTAAACTAAACTGAAGTAAACTTACACCAGAGATATCATAGAGATGAATTTACTGACTGCTGGCCAAACGGGAGCCACTTAGTATGAGTTGTCTACACTTCCGGCTTGCCTGAAGGTCTGTGCATTCGATTGTTCACACTACAGCTGAATTATATGTGAACCAAAGCATGCACTGTACCTAGGTCCATGTGAAAATGAAGTGTCACTGAACGTATCAATGGATCATGGAGATAGACACAAAATGATGGAGTGACTCATCGGGACAAGGCAGCATCTCTGAAGAGAATGATTGGTTGACGTTTTGGGTCAGGACCCTTCCTCAGACGCTTCCTCATTCCCCCCCCCCCCCCCCAAGCAGGAAGGCCTTACCTGCTCCTGTCCCACATAAATGATTTCCACGTTCCTCGACTCCATCCTATACCCCCCTGGTGCAATCTCTCCCGACCTACGTCCAAGGCACCTCACATGCCCTTCGTCTCTTTAATGACTTCTGCTTTCCGAGCCCCCACTCCCTCATCTTTACTATGGGTGTTCAGTCACTCTACACCTCCATCCCCCACCAGGAAGGCCTTAAAGCCCTCCATTTCTTCCTACTGTCTGTCTCGCTGAGTTACTCCAGCTTTTTATGTCTATCTTTGGTTTAAACCAGCATCTGTAGTTCCTTCCCACACATTGAATCATGGAGCCCAGCAAAGGAGCAGTGAGTCCCTGAGGAGAAGATTTGGATCAACTTTACTTCAGGCATCAGTCTTACACCAGGAAGGGCTGGTGTATCAGTCAACGGTTCAATGGTTCAATGGTGCCTTATTTCACATGAGCAACTACACTATTATTGTTTGTTTTCTTTTTATGTATACGTATTGACCATATATTATTTAGTTATATATATATTATATTTTATGTATACGTATGTGTATATATTTTTATATTATATATATATATTATATATCTATATTTTTATATATTATATATATATATACTTTATACTATATATTATAGTTGCGTATATTATTTATATATATATATATATTTATATATATATATATTTATATATATAATCAGATTATATATGTGAGTATGTGTATATACACACACTGAACTTTTCTCATTCATTATATTGTTTACAGTGTACCATATTTACATATTCCTTTGTGCACCTGCAAGTAAGAGTTCCATGGTTGTGTCTGGGACATATGACAATGAAACACTATTAACTCGTGACTGTGAAATTCTTTTTGCATATTTACACGTGCAGACACTGCCATGTTTTTTGGCACCATTTCCATAGTTCATTGTCCAAAGTCCGGTCCGCCCGCGCGCTCGGTCTACAGGTGCAGCTCCAGATCCAGGTAAACCCCAGGCTCCTGCAGGGCTTCCCCCTGTTGCCTTCGACCAGCTCGGCCCGAGAACCAACCTCCCTCTCCACGCCTGGCCTTCTTTGTGTCCCGGGGGCACCTCTTGCAGCCGACCTTGAAGGTGCTGGAGGCATTCCCCCGGAAGAATAGGAACCCCATTCACTTCAATGGGATCAACAGGCCTGTTGATAAAATATAGTGTTAAGTTAACCTTTGCTTTCTTTTGACTTGTTTAAAATTATTTAAAACTTTTGACTAGTTCTAAATTATTAAGGACCCACATTCGTCGTTGAATCGCCATTGGTTTTATTTGGAATGTTATATTATCTCAGTGAGTGACACGCCGAGAGATATTTTTCATTAACCTGGGTTAGAGTATGAAGAGAACATTTTCCAAGGCCAATGCGTTACCAGGGGTGGTGGTTGAGGCAGATATGATAGTGGACTTTCAGAAGATTTCGGATGAATACGCAGGGAATGGAGGAATATGGATCACATGCATGCAGATGAGATTAGTTTAACCTGGCACCATGTTTACCACAGACATTGTGGCCCAAGGGCCTATTCCTGAGCTGTCGTTTGGTTCGGTTTAATTTAGAGATACAGCGGGCAAACAAGTCCATCGGCCCACTGAGCCCACGCCGACCATCGATATCCTATACTGTACTTCAATCCTACACACTAGGGACACACTTTAGAGAAGTTGGTTAACCTACAAACCTGCACTTTTTTGGAATGTGGGAGGAAACCAGAGCACCAGGAGAAAACCCACGCAGTCACAGGGGGAACATGCAAACTCCACGCAGACAGCTCTCGTAGTCAGGATTGAACCTGGGTCTCTGATGCTGCAAGGCAGCAACTCTACCACTGTGTCGCTGTACCGCCCCAAAGTGCAGTGTTCTATTTTTTACGTCAACTCACTGCTCAGAAACAAGCCCCCACTGTGGACTGCTTGCTGGGTGTAAGCAGTCAGTTTGAGGCCAGAAACTCAGGAGTTATGGAATCATTGAGTGATACAGTTTGGAAACAGGCCCGTTAGCCCAACTTGCCCACACCAGCCAACATGTCCCAGCTGCACTAGTCCCACCTGCCTATGTTTGGTCCATACCCCTACAAACCTGTCCTATCCATGTACCTATCTATCTGTTTCTTCAATGTTGGGATCGTCCCTGCCTCAACTACTTCCTCTGGCAGCTCATTCCATACACCCACCACCCTTTGTGTGAAAAAGTCATCCCCTCAGATTCCTATTAAATCTTTCCCCCTTGACCATAAACCTACTGTATGTCCTCTGGTCCACGATTCACCTACTCTGCATCTGCCCGATCCATTCATCTCATTACCTTATACACCTCCATGAGATCACTGCTCATCCTCCTGCGCACCAAGTGTCACTTGTTGGTGTGTCGTGTGTGTCTGCATTAACAAACCGCTAATTTTCGTCATCTGGCAGCATTCATGTGATCTCAGTAATGCACATTGGGACCTACTGACAACACGATAAACCACTCCATAAATGCAAGTGGTTTCAAGATTTTTTGTTAATTTCAGCTTGAAAATTAGTTCTCGTAATATTCTGTTTCGCGGGCCATTAAATTCTGCAAAATATTTCACAGCACAAGCTGGAAATGCTAAAGTCTTAATCAGTTGTGATTATCAACTTAATTTCAGAGCCTTACAATTTCATGTTCTACTTCCATATCAGACCAGCAATTTGGAACTTAGGCACCAAACAAATTAAATGGAATACTTAATTGTCACAAGCGACAAGTCACAGTGAAATTCTTTGCTTTTATACCCAAGGAATGTAAATAGTCGCCACATAAAGGGCGCCAACAAAGTTACAAAGTACCCCCATGCCAGGTCCCCCTGTGGTCTCTCCTCCCTCATGATGGATCCCGCATGCCAGGTCCTCCTTTGTTCCTTCCCTCACGGCGGCGTCCTCACTTCCACATGTCCATACTCATCCGTCAGTTGGCGCCATCATCGACCGCCGCACCGACCTCTCCACTTTCGCCGTCGGGTCCTCTCCGAATGCCTCCATGGCGTTGACCCAGGAAACAATTATATTTCACAGAACTCCAGGTCTTTGAAGGAAAATGTCTTAGTTAAAAGACTGAGGTCTTCTTTACTCTTCTCACATGTTAATACTTTTAATAAGATAGTGGAAGCCAAATACAAATTTAATTTCCCTTTACCATGTTTGCAGAAGATGTTTTTCGTTAAGATTTTAGTAGTCATTAGGGTAGATTGACAGATAGGTGTTTGGAAGATATCAGGGTCTTGGAAATGGTTAGTTAAGGGCCTGTCCCACTTGGGCGTCATTTGCGCATCATTTACGCGACATCATTTACGCATCACGACGTGCATATTACGTGCACATGGTGCTTATTACGCACGCATGGTGCGTGGTGACGTAAGCACTGACGCTCGTGGTCGCGCGCGTGCCCCAAGATTTTAGGATGTACAAAATCTTTGCGTGCCATTTGCGTGACGTGTAAATGACGCCCAAGTGGGACAGGCCCTTTAGTTAGTTGGTTAGTTGGTTTGGTAGTTACTTATTTACTTACTTATCTTTTATTACACTCAAGGGCCAGATAAAAGACAAGGCATTACATTTAATAAATTGCATATAAAAGCACAATAAATAACATACACAAAAGCACAATAAATAACATACACAAATAAAAAACGTGGTTTAAGATTAGGAATAACCAAAAATCAGGTGTCCCAAAATGAGACAATTATACCAATGTCTCCACAGCTGGGATTGGTAGCGTGTAGTGCTAAACCTTATGTTTGATAAGGCAAGATGATTTCATTTTCAGAGTCATTAAACTGGCAAATAAATTTATACATAAGATTTCTTCAGACAGTTTGTAAAGTATTGACTCCTGCAGTCACAACAATTTCACTTGCACTACGCCATCTAGGTCTCTTAAGTAATATTCTCATGGCGTCAATATCAGCTACTTTAAGTCTTGGTAAGCTTGCTTTTGTAGTTAGTTAGTTAGTTCAAATTAAAACATGATTACAATCAAGTCATATGCAGTGTACAAGTACAGGATAAAGGGAATAAGGTTGCATTGATAGAGAACTTAGAACCATTTCTTCATGCAAAGGTAGATGCACAGAGTCTCTTGCCCACAGTAGGTGAATCTTGGGCCAGAGGGCATAGGTTTAAGTTGAAGGGCGAAAATGTTATAGGAATCTGGGGGGTAACTTTTTCACACAACGGGTGGAGGGTGCATGGAATGAGCTGCCAGAGGAAGTTTTTCAGGCAGAGATTATCGCAATGGTTAAGAAACAATTAGACAGGTACATGGATAGGACAGGTATAGAGGGGTATGGGCCAAACGCAGGAAGTGGGATGAGTGTGGATGGGACATGTTGGTCATGTGGCCAAGTTGGGCCGACAGTATGACTCTGTGTCTCTAAATATTGATCTAGTAGGCCATCATACCCGTTCGAATGGAGGGCTCCATCAAATGATGTTTCAAGGATAGAGCTTAGAAATAAATTAAAGAGGTCAGAGGGTGAGATGACATATTTCAAGAGATCACATAAGACTTGGACATACACAATGATTGGTAGGGCTCTGGGTGTTATTGATGAAGAGACAGACAACACGAGCTGTGAAATTAGGTAGAAAATGTCAAGAAATAAACAAATTGGATGCTGGATGCATTAGCCGGAGCTGAGAATATCAGTTCACAAGTTATGGGAGTAGAATTAGGCCATTCGGCCCATCGAGTCTATTCCGCCATTAAATCATGGCTGATCTCTGCCTCCTAATCACATTTTCCTTCCTTCTTCCCATAACCCTTGATACCCGTTCTAATCAAGAATTTGTCTGCAAAATTTGCTGCAAAATTGTCAATGGATTGTCGAGGAATCCTCGGAAAAATGTAAGATGCTTCATTAGTCCCACCATTTGGCCCATAGCCCTCTAAACCTGTCCAATCCATGTACGTGTCTAACTGCTTCTTAAACGTTGGGATAGCTCCTGCCTCAACTACCTGCTCTGGCAGCTTGTTCCATACACCCATCACCCTTTGCATGAAAAAGTTAGCACTCAGATTCCCATTAAATCTTTTCCCCTTCAACTTGAACCAACGTCGTCTTGTCCTCGATTCACCTAATCTGGTCAAGTGACTCTGTGCGTCTCTCACTCTTGAGATGGACAACACTTTGCAGGTATTAGAAACTGTAATCAAAGTCTGTCGCTGACTACGAGGGCAGGTGCTTTCGTAACTATCATCACATGCTTCAAAATATAACCTGAATGCAATAGAAAATACGGGAAAAGTGAGGTATGGGCAGGATCACCTGCAGAGCAAGAAACTAGAGCTAATACCGCAACTTACCGATGCGGCATAACTTGCTGTGTATTTCTAGCATTTTCAGACTTTTACTCCAGATTTCTGGAATCTGTGGTATTTTGCATTTGAAAAGTATAATCTTATCCTAGGTTTCTGTGGATGGATTTAAACTGCATGGTTATATCTGCTGCACAGGTTTATATAATAACTCCAATTCTTATTTAAGTCAATTAAATGGATTTCAAGGACTCTCTTGAGTTTCATTATCTTTTCATCCAGCACACAATTGACACAATTAAATAATATCAATGTGAACGCTCATGGTGTAGCATTATCATGAACACGAGCACTGAGAAAGAAATGATCTTGTGCATCGTGCAAATTTGACACTTAGTTTAGTTTAGTTTAGAGATACAGCATAGACACAGGTCCTTCGGCCCACCGAGTCAGCATTGACCAGCGATCCCCGCACACTTGCACTGTCCTAAACACACTAGGGGCAATTTCTCATTTTACCAAGCCGATTAGCCTACAAACCTTGTGTGGAGGATGGAACTGCAGATGCTGGTTTAAATTGAAGATAGATACGAAAAACTGGAGTAACTCGGGTCAGGCAGCATCTCTGAAGAAAAGGAATAGGTGACGTTTTGGGTCGAGACCCTTCTTCAGACTTCTGGAGACAAGGAAGTAGGTGATGTTTCGGGTCGAGACCCTTCTTGCCCTTCAGATTAAATGGAGTTTGCTAGTTTGACAAAGTCTGGAATTAGCAGGTCATGAAAGACAGAAGTAAATGTCGACGTGAAGATTATAAGATTTGAATTCCAAGGTAAAAGTATTATTTTGTCTTCAACCCCTAATCACTTAAAGATTTTAAACTGTGTAAAATAGCTACACTTTGAAATGGCTTTTTTTTGTGAGATTCTAGAATTTCCTATTCTCTTCTGTTCTCTCTCTCCAGAGATGCTGTTTGACCTGCTGAGTTACTCCAGCTTTTTGTGTCTATTGTCAGCCGACATACAGTACCTCTGGGCAGTGACTAACAGAAGATGCAAACTCCATGGTGCAATATTCTCTCCAGCAGTTTCTAATTTAATATTCCAGCAGTTACCTTCCCCAGGGTGACAAGCCATGCATCGGGCTGTCTATGGCAATGGGTAATTTTCTAAATGTTATTGTCCCTGTCCCACTGTACGAGTTCATTCAAGTGTTCTCCCGAGTTTAAAAAAAAAAATCAAACTTGTGGTAAGCACGTAGAATGAACGTAGCGGGTGTGTTGTGCTCGGGGACGTCTCATAGCGGCTCGTAACGCTAACGGCAGGTACTCGGGAAACGCAATAAGCTCGGGAAGACTCGTGAAGATTTTTCAACATGTTGAAAAATGTCCACGAGAGCCCCGTACCGACGAGCGGCCATTACCGTAAATCTCAGAGTTCGAATCAGGGCAAACTCGGGAGAACTCTTTGAATGAACTCGTACAGTGGGACAGGGCTTTAACTTTAAAGTGGCAGAGCAGAGTATAGAAGACCCAAAGGTTAGTTTTAGAGGACAAATATCATGAATAAGCAAAGTAATCATATGCTAAAGTCTGAAGAAGGGTCTCCATCCAAAACGTCACCCATTCCTTCTCTCCAGAGATGCTGCCTGTCCCCTTGACCTACTCCAGCATTTTGTGTCTACCTTCAGTTTAAACCATATAACCATATAACCATATAACAATTACAGTACGGAAACAGGCTCTCTCGGCCCATCCAGTCCGTGCCGACCATTTATTTTCCCCTAGTCCCATCTACCTGCACTCAGACCATACCCCTCCATTCCCTTCCCGTCCCTATACCTATCCACTTTACTTTTAAATGTTAAAATCGATCCTGCCTCCACCACTTCTGCTGGAAGCTCATTCCACACAGCCACCACTCTCTGAATAAAGAAGTTCCCCCTCATGTTACCCCTAAACCTCTGGCCCTTAATTCTCATGTTATGCCCTCTTGTTTGAATCTTCCCTACCCTCAATGGGAAAAGCTTATCCACGTCAACTCTGTCTGTCCCTTTCATCATTTTAAAGACCTCAATCAAGTCCCCCCTTAACCTTCTGCGCTCCAAAGAATAAAGACCTAACTTGTTCAACCTTTCTCTGTAACTTAGTTGCTGGAACCCAGGCAACATTCTAGTAAATGTCCTCTGTACTCTCTCTATTTTGTTGACATCCTTCCTATAATTAGGCGACCAAAATTGTACACCATACTCCAGAATTGGTCTTACCAATGCCTTGCACAATTTTAACATTACTTTCCTACTCCTATATTCAATGCTCTGATTTATAAAGGCCAGCACACCAAAAGCTTTCTTTACCACCCTATCTACATGCGATTCCACCTTCAGGGAACTATGCACAGTTATTCCTAGATCCCTCTGTTCCACCGCATTCCTCAATTCCCTACCATTTACCATGTACGTCCTATTTTGATTTGTCCTGCCAAGATGTAGCACTTCACACTTATCAGCATTAAACTCCATCTGCCATCTTTCAGCCCACTTTTCCAAATGTTACTTATCCAATTTTCCACCCCATCATCCAGATCATTGATGTACATGACAAACAACAGTGGACCCAACACCGATCCCTGAGGCACCCCACTGGTCACCGGCTTCCAACCTGACAAACAGCCATCCACCATTATTCTCTGACATCTCCCATTCAGCCACTGTTGAATCCATCTTGCTACTCCGCCATTAACACCCAAAGATTGAACCTTCTTAACCAACCTTCCATGGGGAACCTTGTCAAAGGCCTTACTGAAATCCATATAGACAACATCCACTGCTTTACCCTCATCAATTTCCCTAGTAACCACTTCAAAAAATTCAAGAAGGTTTGTCAAACATGACCTTCTAGGCACAAATCCATGTTGACTGTTCCTGATCAGACTTCCAGATGCTTATATATATTATCTCTAAGTATCCTTTCCATTAATTTGCCCACCACTGACGTCAAACTAACAGGTCTATAATTGCTAGGTTTATTCTTTGAACCCTTTTTAAACAATGGAACAACATGCGCAGTACGCCAATCCTCTGGCACTATTCCCGTTTCTAATGACATTTGAAATATTTCTGTCATAGCTCCTGCTATTTCTACACTAACTTCCCTCAATGTGCTAGGGAATATCCTGTCAGGACTTGGAGACTTATCCACTTTTATATTTTTCAAAAGTGTCAGTACTTCCTCCTCTTTGAATCTCATAGTTTCCATAGCTACTCTACTTTTTTCCCTTACCTCACAGAGTTCAATATCCTTCTCCTTGGTGAATACCGAAGAAAATAAATTGTTCAATATCTCCCCCATCTCTTTTGGCACTGCAGATAGCTGTCCATTCTGGTTCTCCAATGGTCCAATTTTATCCCTCATTATCCTTTTGCTATTAATAAAGCTGTAGAAACCCTTTGGATTTACTTTCACCTTTCTTGCCAAAGCAACCTCATATCGTCTTTTAGCCTTTCTAATTTCTTTCTTAAGATTCTTTTTACATTATTTATACTCTTCTAGCACCTCATTTACTCCATGCCTCCTATAATTGTTGTAGATATCTCTCTTTTTTCGAAACAAGTGTCCAATTTCCCTTTAAAACCATGGCTCTTTCCAATTTTTACTATTTCCTTTCAACCGAACAGGGACATAAAGATTATGTACTCTTACAAAACCAGCATCTGCAGTTCCTTCCTACACACATATATTAAATCCGTTAGTTAGTCAGTACCAATCTTCTGAGACTCGAAGCATCGGCTCCTGAACTCTGCTGCATGAGAGACGGACAGTCCCTGGAATCAACCAAGTGAACTCAGAGCTGCCGGCGCAGTGGGGTTTTCGGTATTGAAGGGAATTCTCAAATAAAGAAGAGAATGAATTGCGCTCTGTTGTAACTATATATTTTCACTGAGGAAATGATTTCTTGGGGTGGAATTAATATTTTCTTCCTTTAAGTGCAAATAGATTGCTTTGAATTTAATTAACACCCCGAGCTATGTTTGGAACACAATCTCCAGAGATTTCCAGGCTGTGAGTTCAGTTTCTCACAAAGCTGCATAATCCGATGGCAGTTCAATGCATATGTAATCTGAATTGGAAAGTTGCAAGAGAAGTTGTGTTTCAATATTGCATTTAATTCCTCACAGTGCTGCCTTCATTTCCCTTTCTCCATTGGCATGCCCAACTCATTTTCAATTGCCCCAGAAACAATAATGAGACTATTGATTTCTTGAACCACTGATTTTCCTTTCTTTTGTTAATCATTTTCCACAGCATTTATTTTCAATTATGTGCCGGATGATTTGCATGTGTCTCTTCGAGGGAATTAAAATGCCTCTGGTGTACAAGATGTTCTTGGAGGTTGGGAACAAAGAAAAAAATGGTTCCTGGCTTTATTGGATATTTAATGACGTGTAATACAGTGAAATTCTGATAATCCGATATCCTATTTTGTGGAAAGCCTCGTGATTCAGCAGCTGGCTATTATCCCGGTTCTGTTGCCCAAACTATGTTTTAAAAACTCACAAATTCTCTAAGTTTTCCTTGATTTGAACTAAATGCATAGAATGTCGGTTAGCGAGCTCGTAGGAGCCCGTTAAGAGTCAGTAGATGTTTCGTACTCTCGTAGGGGGCATCAGGTGAGTCGGGACGTTTCTTCAACATTGTTGAAAAATGTCCAGGAGTAAAAAATAATAGCCCCTGAGTATCTACGACTGGCTATTACCGTAATTCTCCGAGTTTGAATCAAGGGGAAAACTCGGGAGAGTTTGTGAGTTACTCGGGAAAGTGGGACAAGGGGCTAAATGTGAAACGCAAATTAAATGGGTAAACACACAGAATCTCTTGCCCGGATTAGGGGATTTAAAAAGCAGAACGCATAGGTTTAAGGTTAGGGCGGGGGGGGGGGGGGGAATGATTTAATAGGAACCTGAGGGGTAGTTTTTTTACGCAATGGGTGATGAGTGTATGGAACGAGCTGCTGGAGGAGGTAATGAAGGCAGGTACTATCACAACGTTTTAGAAACATTGAGGAATTCTCCCACTCCAGATATAACCATGTCTGGAGAACATCCTTAACTGCTGAACTACTCAGCAGCAACTAACTTGTAAGTAATTGATTGAATAAAGTTAGTAAATTACCTAAATGTGGTGGATTAACTCAGTGGGTCAGTCGGCATCCCTGGAGAACACGGATAGGTAACTTGGCTGGTTGAGAACCTTCTTCAGACGGATTGTAGGGAGGGGGATGGTGGGGTGGTGGCGGAGTGGAGATGAAAGCTGGGTAAGAGGAGACACAGGACAAAGCATGGCAGGTAACAGGTGTCATATGGAGATAAGTGGTTGGAACAAAGGCCAGAGATAAGAGCAGAAGGTGTGAGAGATGTTGGAGGAGTTGTAGATTGGGAAGCCAGAGTCCCATTCTGCACTTGTTTTAAAATCACCGAGCTCCTGCTTCCTGCACTGCCATTTAATTCATCTGGGTCCCCATTCCCAGGCCTCTTCCAAACTCAGCGCTGTTCCATTGCTGTACTCTTTTTAAACTCAACCGGTTTGCTGGGAATAGACACAGATTGCAAGAGTAACTCAGCGGGTCAGACAGCATCTTTGGAGAAAAGGAATAGATGACGTTTCGGGTTGGAACCCTTCTTCAGAACATGAGTAGAGGTTGGGGGAATTAATTGGAGGTGAGAGACAAGGCCAAAGCAAATCAGAGCCGGCAACAGGTGACCTCCGGAAGGGTGGAGCCCATAATGGTCCATTGACGGTTGGAGAATTCATACACACCTGTGCTAAATCTATAAAGAAATGAATTAGAAGTGAGATGATGCATTAGTAGGACTAATATCTAATAATGTCACCAGCAAAATCCCGAGCAGCTGGATGATCAGAGTTTTATAGAATTGCTTTCATAGAATCATTTTTTAAATAACGGAAAGGACGTTTGATAAGCAGAGACCTGCAGATGTTCGAAACTGAGGAGCTTGTGAATAGTACAGGATGAGTGAGGAGCAGAGAAACACAGCTGATTGTGAAGATAGTTTAGAGGGGCAACCCTCATTGTCAAATCAAACACTGGAACTTAAAGGCAAAATATCAGAGCACCATAAGGCATAAGGTCGAATTGGACCATTCAGGCCAAGTCTGCTGCACCATTCAATCGTGGCTGATCTATCTTTCCCTCTCAATCCCATTCTCCTGCCCTCTCCCCATGACCTTTGACGCCCGTACTAATCAAGAATCTGTTAATCTCCACTTTAAAAGTACCCAATGTCTTGGCCTCCACCGCATTAGTGGCAATGAATTCCACCGATTCACCTCCCTCTGGCTAAAGCAACTCCTCCTCATCTCCATTCTAAAGGTGCGCCCTTTTATTCTGATTGTACGCTCTCCCATTACTGGAAACATCCTTCCCATATCCACTCAATCCAGGCCTTTCATTATCGAGTAGGTTTCAATTAGATCCCTCTTCATCCTGCTAAACGCCAGCGGGTGTGGGCCCAGAGCCTTCAAACATTCCTCATACATCATCCCGGGGATTATTCTTGTCAAAATGTCCTATTACTGTGACACAATGGTGTAGCGGTAGAGTGCCACAGCGCCAGAGACCCAGGTTAGATCCTGAACTCGGGTGCTTGTCTGTACGGAGTTTGTACGTTCCCCTGCGTGGGTTTTCTCTGAGTTCTTCGTTTTCCTCCCACACTTCAACAGGATTTTAGGTGAATTGGTTTGTATAAATATAAATTGTCCCTAGTGTGTGTAGGATTGGGTTAATGTGCGGGGATCGCTGGTCAGTGTGGACTCGGTGGGTTGAGGGACCTGTTTCCACGCTGTTTCTCGAAACTAAACTAAATTAAACTAAAATGTGTATACACTCACATGGGGTTTATGATTCAAACTTACCTTAACCAAATAATCTCTTCACAGTAGTTAACATTAAACTGTTTAATAGGTCATTGCAAAGACATGTCATATGAGAGAAGAATCTTGAATATATATGATAATGAAAATACAATTATCTTTTCACCCTTAGCCCTTTTCGTTTTTAAATGTATTAGTTTTCTTTAAATGATTCATTTTTCTAAATTATATTTTACATTATAATAAAACCAGTAATAGCCTGCATCAAGATTGAAATTAGCCCAACAATGGGAATTGTGGATCCTATTAATTTTCACGAGCTTGATTTTGATTTAGTTAGCATGGAAACAAGCCCTTCTGCCCACCAAGTCAACTCTGACCAGCGATCCCCACATAATAGCACTATCCAACACACACTAGGGGCTACTTACTTACTTACTGCCTATTATGCCTCCTGGCATATAGGGCAGCAACCAAGGTCCTCGACTCCTGTCTGTTCTGAGCTAGCTTCTGGACACTACTCAAGGTCAGGTCCATTGTTTTCCCAGCATCTGTCGATAGCCCTGGAAGTCCATTACGCCCAGTAGTGTTGATTCCTTCAGTTGCTGTTTCCGGAACATATTTGTTTTACGAGACAGGGTTGTTAGCCCTGTGCTCAACCTCCAACCTGGAGGAACAGTGGATCACTCTTCGTCTTGCCTCTACCCTTCGACCTGTCCAGCATGGGAGACCCTAACAGGAGACGAATCTCCCGCTAGCATAGCTCTCGGGGTCACTGAGACGACAAGGTTTCAATCCAACGGGGAGACACTTGGGGCAATTTACACTTATACCAAGCCAATTAACCTACAAACCCGTACGTCTCTGGAGTGTGGGAGGAAACCGAAGATCTCGGAGGAAACCCATGTGGTCATGGGGAGAACAAACAAACTCTGCACAGACAGTAGCCGTAACCAGCATCGAAATAGGTTCTCTGGCGCTGTAAGCATGGTGGTGCAGCGGTACAGTTGTTGCTTTACAGTGAATGCACCGCCGGAGACCTGGGTTCGATCCCAACTACGGGTGCTGTCTGTACGGAGTTTGTACGTTCTCCCATGACCACATAGGTTTTCTCCGAGATCTTCGGTTTCCTCCCACACTCCAAAGACATATAGGTTTGTAGGTTAATTGGCTTGGTAAATGTAAAATTTGTCCCTAGTTGGTATAGGATCGTGTTAATGTGCGGGGATCGCTGGTCGGCGCGGACCCGGTGGGCCGAAAGGGACTGTTTCTGTGCTGTATCTCTAAACTAAACTAAGACTAAACTAAAACGCAGAGGGATTAGGAGGTAGACACAAAATGCTGGAGTAACTCAGCCGGTGAGGCAGCATCTCTGGAGAGAAGGAATGGGCGAAGAAGGTTCTCAAGCCGAATCGTCGCCCATTCCTTCTTTCCACAGATGCTGCCTCACTCATTGAGATTCTCCAGCATTTTGTGTCTACTTTCGATTTAACCAGCATCTGCAGTTCTTTCTTGCACATTTTGTCCACTCCGGAGGGATTGGGAGTGCAGGTACTTATTTGCTTGAAAATGGCACCACAGGTAGGTAAGGTGATTAAAAAAGGCTTTTGACCTTCATCAAAGTGTTGAGTATAGAAGAGAGACACAAAAAGCTGGAGTAACTCAGCGGGTCAGACAACATCTCTGGGTCGCGACCCTTCTTCAGTCAGGGGAAAGGGAAATGAGAGATATGAAGGGGAAATGAGAGGGGGAGGGGGGGGGGTTGATGGGGGGGGGGGGGGATAGTTTGTTAAAGGTTATCTAAAATTGGAGAATTCAATTTTCATCTACAATTGAATTCAATGTTCAGCTGAAATTGGAAAATTTAATAAGCAAGATTACCTAAGTATATGTAACACTTGTTTGACGCGTGAGATTAAGATCAACTGTTAGTATTGTGTGTTGATTAACATGTTTTATTTAGGCTTTTTAAAGATACACTGTGGAAACAGGACCTTCAGCCCACTGAGTCCGCCCTGACCGGCAATCACCAATACACGAGCACCATCCTATACGTCAGGGACAATTTACAATTATTACCGAAGCCAATTAACTGACAATCCTGTGTGTCTTTGGAGCGTGGGAGGAAACTCCCGGAGAAAACCCACGTAGGTCACGGGGAGAACGTACAAACTCCGTACAGACAGCACCTGTGGCCAGGATCGAATCGGGGTGTCTGGCGCTGTGAGACGGCAACTCTACCGCTGCGCCACCGTGCCGTCCCCTGAGCGGCCTTCTCTGCCTATTAACCATGGGCTGTCAGTACAGAAGAAGACATCCTGTGTAAACTGCACCACAAGCGAGGTAGTTCTCCAGATGAAATTCCCAGTCTCTCTCTTGGGGTTCCTGTGCCACCAGAAACAAGAGCAAGCAAGTCAGATCTCATCCTCTGCGCAATGAAATCCTATTACACAAAGATTAATATAGTGGTTGTGTTTTATTCCACAAAACGAGCTGGCTTGCAGCTATAAACCTATGACTGGTATGCATTGGGCTGCCAGATGTTATATCAGATGGTTTCTGATCCTCACCGGCTGAAGGTGACCAGCAGGCCGCAGTCATGCTTAAGTCCGGCGATCCCGTGAGAACACGTAGTGAAGAAGTGTTGTCCTCAATTGGGCTAAGGGGCATTATTTATATGCAGCAACCTCTCCTTGCTCACAGCTGGCAATTGAGGATTTATGAAGGAGACAGCAAGGTTAACAATGCTCCAGACGTGTTGTTTTATTTTTTCCTGCAGGGCTCGGTCATAGCAGAAACAGAATGGGCGGGCCTCCAGAGAACTCCACCAGGGACGTGAGAAAACACATGAGTAACAATTGTAAGTGAGCCACTCGTGCCAAATGCTTTCATCCAGTCATATTTAGCTCTTAGGGCTAACGGTAACAATGGATATAGGGAAAAAGCAGGAATAGGGTACTTATTTTGGACGGTACACAAAAGGCTGGAGAAACTCAGCGGGTGCAGCAGCATCTAAGGAGCGAAGGAGATAGGCGACGTTTTGGGTCGAGACCCTTCTTCAGACTGGTCAGGGATCAGGGAAACGAGAGATATAGACGGTGATGTGGAGAGATAAAGAACAATGAATGAAAGATATGCAAAAAAGTATCGGTGATAAAGGAAACAAGCCATTGTAAGCTGTTTGTGGTGTGAAAATGAGAAGCTAGTGCGACTAGGGTGGGGGAGAGATAGAGAGAGAGGGAATGCCAGGGCCCGAGGGCTGAGGGAGAGGTGGGAGCTTCTAATTTTCACACTACAAACAGCTTACAATGGCTTGTTTCCTTTATCATCGATATTTTTTCGCATATCTGAGTTACGCCGATTTTTTGGTCTATCTTCATTATTTGATATCGGACACCTCCTCCTACTTACTCCTGGACCATGACCCCACTGACGAACACCAGGCCACCATCTCGAGCACCATAACCGACTTCATCGGTCCGGCTCCCTACCTCCCCAAGCTTCCAACCTCATCGTTTCCCAGCCCCGCACGGCCCGATTTTACCTACTCCCCAAAATCCATAAACCCGACTGCCCTGGCAGACCCATTGTCTCTGCCTGTTCGTGCCCCACCGAACACATTTCCACATACCTCGACGCCATCCTATCCCCCTTTGTTAAATCCCTCCCCACCTATGTTCAAGACACCTCAGACACTCTCCGTCGGCTCCGCGCATTCCATTCTCCAGGTCCCCATCCTCTCATCTTTACCATGGACGTCCAGTCACTCTACACCTCCATCCCCCACCAGGACGGTCTCAAAGCCCTCCGGTTCTTCCTCGACCAGAGGAGCAACCCATACCCATCCACTGACACCCTCCTCTGCCTAGCGGAGTTGGTCCTTACCCTCAATAACTTCTCTTTTGACAACTCCCATTTCCTCCAAACACAAGGCATAGCTATGGGCACACGCATGGGCCCCAGCTACGCTTGCCTCTTTGTCGGGTACGTCGAACAATCCTTGTTCTCGACGTACCAGGCCCCATCCCCGACCTCTACCTCCGTTACATCGACGACTACTTTGGTGTCACCTCCTGCACCCACACACAACTGACTGACTTCATCCATTTCACCACCAACTTCCATCCGGCACTCAAATACACAGGGACCATTTCCGACATTTCCCTACCATTCCTTGACCTCACCATCTCTATTGCAGGTGATACACTCCTGACCGACATCCACTACAAACCAACTGACTCCCACAGCTACCTGGACTACTCTTCCTCCCACCCTGCTTCCTGTAAGGTACTCCATCCCCTATTCCCAATTCCTCCGTCTATGCCGCATCTGCTCCCAGGATGAGGTGTTCCACACCAGGTCATCACAAATGGCCTCATTCTTCAGAGAACGGGAGATTCCCCTCCCCCACTATAGATGAGGCTCGCACCAGGGTCTCCTCCATACCGCGCAACACTGCCTCTCTCCCCATTTCCCCCATTCGCAAACAGGGCAGGGTCCCCCTGGTCCTCACCTTTCACCCCACCAGCCGGCAAATACAACACATAGTCCTCCGCCAGTTTCGCCACCTCCATCGTGACCCCTCCACTCGCCACATCTTCCCATCTCCCCCCCTGTCTGCCTTCCGCAAAGACCGCTCCCTCCGCAACTCCCTTGTCAATTCTTCCCTTCCCTCCCGCTCTACCCCTTCCCTGGGCACTTTCCCTTGCAACCGCAAGAAATGCTACACTTGTCCCTTCACCTCCCCCCTCCACTCCTTTCAGGGACCCATGCAGTCCTTCCAGGTCCGACAGAGGTTCACCTGCACCTCCTCCAACCTCATCTACTGCATCCGCTGCTCCAGATGCCAGATGATCTATATCGGTGAGACCAAGCGGAGGCTTGGAGATCGTTTCGCCGAACACCTCCGCTCGGTCCGCATTAACCAACCCGACCTCCCGGTGGCTCAGCACTTCAACTCCCCCTCCCATTCCGTATCCGACCTCTCGGTCCTGGGCCTCCTCCACGGCCAGAGTGAGCAACACCGCAAGTTGGAGGAACAGCACCTCATATTCCGCTTGGGGAGTCTACATCCTTTGGGCTTGAACATTGAATTTTCTCAATTCTGTAAACCCTTGCTGTCTCCTCCCCTTCCCACCTCTCCCCCAGCCCTCGGGCCCTGGCATTCCGTCTCTCTCTATCTCCCTCCCCCACCCTAGTCGCACCAGCTTCTCATTTTCACACCACAAACAGCTTGCAATGGCTTGTTCCCTTTATCGTCGATACTGAACGAAACTAAACATGGCTGCACTGTTGTGGGTGTAAAAGGAGTAAAGGGGGCTGAGATTGCAAAATACATAATATTAGCTGATACTGTATACTTCTATCTTTGGTTTAAACCAGCATCTGCAGTTCCTTTTTATACAATACTCTAAACGGATCTGACTGATATTTAAGGTGTACTTACAGTAAAAGGCGAAGAAATTGCTTCCTTTGGTGAGGGAGTCAAGATCAAGGGATTCGAGCAAAATTATTCCGTAGGGAAATCAACAAACACTTTCCCACACAAAGATTAGTGGAGTGGAGAATTTTCTGTCCACAGTGCTGTGAAGGCTGTGACAATGAAATTTCAAAGCTGAGGTCGCCCGATAGTATTTATGTTGAAACATCAAAGAATATGAACGGTTCAGAGAACACAAAGTGCTGTAGTAACTCGGCGGGTTAGGCAGCATCTCTGGAGGATGGGATGTGGATAAATGTTGTTTCGGGTCATGAGCCTTCTTCAGAAGGAATAATGGTCCCGACTCGAAACGTCGCCTATCCACGCCCTCCGAGTTACTGCAGAACTTTGTGTTCTGAACAAGTTTCCAGCATCTCAGCTCCTTGTGTCTTGATATGAATGCTTCCATGATTCTTGGCGTTCTTTATGGGGCTGTCCCACTTGGGCAACCTAATCTGCGAGTTTAGAAGAGTGTCTTCGACCTTCAAACTCGCAGCATTGTCGACACGTGGTCCTGGGAGGTCGCAGGAACTCTCCTTCATGCTTGATGGAAGTTCCCGAATAATCGTGGCCTCAGCTAGGTCGCGGAAAATTTTTCAGCATGTTGAAAAATTTTCCGTGAGTAAAATTTGGTCAGCATGGGTCTTTTTAATTCGTAGTGCAGTGGAGTGGGGTCACTATTTAGTTACAGGCAGTCGAGGGCAGCCATAGGCAATCTCCTTCGCTGACCGGGCATTTTGATTGGCTCATTGGAGTTTTCAGGACCAAGGAAGACCTATCGGTAGGTTAAATGCCCACTAAACTTTATTGAACTTCTTAAAAGTGTCTCCACTCCTTCTCCCCCCCCCATCTCTCCCTTTATCCCCCCCCCCCCCCCCCCCCCACCCCACGCTCTCTAAAGGACCTGCCATTACTGTGCAGCTGTTTTATCTTCTTCTTCATCGCGGGTGTGAATTTCAGACAGCCCTCCCCCGCTTTCCCTGGCCCCTGCCTTTGCGATGTGTTTCTGTGTGTGTTTGTGTGTGGTTGGTCGATCCAGCTCACGGTTTAATCGTGGACGGTCGATCCAGCTCGAGGCTTTCCCAGCGAATACCCTCGAGCTTGAAGGTCAAAGACACTCTTCTGGACTCGCAGATTAGGTCACCCAAGTGGGACAGCCCCTTTATTGTCCCATGTACCTAGATATGTTGGCATTTACAGGCGGAGCACCAAGACAAATTCCTTGTATGTGAATACTTGGCCAATAAACTTAAACTTATAGCAAAATTCATTTTTTGAATATAATTCTGTAAATATCAAACTATATGTACGACACAAGGTGCTGGGGTAACTCAGTGCATCAGGTAGCATCTCTGGAGAAACATGGATGGGTGATGTTTTGTGTCGGGACCCTTCTATATAGTGTGTAAGAATAGTAGATTACAATGAGGAAGTACACAAGAGTTGCCACGTTTCCAATCGACCTTGCATTCTTCAAATTTCAAACCTCTTAAAAAAAATATAGTCTTAACTTAGCCATAAAGGCCCATTGGCCTGGCTGCAGCACTGGGTCAGAGTTTAATTTAGCCTAGAGATGCATCGTGGAATCAGGCCCTCGGCGCAATGAATCCGCACTGACCAGCGATCCCCTCACTTTAACACTATTCTACAGTTGCAGGGGGCGGCCTGGCCTGGCGATGCTGTCGATGTCCTCCATCGCATCTCTGCCGCTCGGCGTTACTGCAGGCCACGTGCGATCTGCACGCTCGCCCTCTTGGAGTGGATCCCGGTCCAATGGAGTCCAAATCTGCTGCAGGGCCTCCAGTGGCCCGCTCCACCAAACACGTCGGCCTGCAAATGAGCCATCCCTCGCCTCACACAGTCGCTGCTCCGACTCAGACTCCATGCTGAAGATAGACACAAAGTGCTGGAGTAACTCAGCAGGACAGGCAGCATCTCCGGAGGGAAGGAACGGGTGACGTTTCGGATTGAGACTCTTCTTCGGACTGAAAGTCGGGGAACAGCGAGACAGAGATATGGAGTGGGTAAGGTGTGAAAATGACAGATCAAAGCAGACAATGATAAGGAAATGTAGAATGGTTCATCGGTGGCTGAGGGGAAGGTGACAAGGAGGCATACAAGCGGTAAAATTTATCAGAAGGGCAGCAAAACTGGTCGGAGAACTAGGGTGTAGGAATGAACTGGAGATACTGGTTTACATCTGAAGAAGGGTCTTGACCCGAAATGTCACCATGCTTTCTATCCAGAGATGCTGCATGCCCTGCTGTGTTACCCGAGCATTTTGTGTCTATCTTCGGAGAACTGTGGTGGACTCCCTGCAGCGTGACTCCTGTAGATGACTCAGGCACACCCAGAGCACCTTCGTGAGTGGGGGAGGTGAGCCCCCAGTCCGCTCACCATCCCCCCCCCCCCCCCCCCCCCCCCCCCCCCCCCCCCCCCCCCCCCAATTCCTCTCCTCTCCTGCCTCCATCTTGAATGCAAGGCTAAAGAACCAGATTAGACATGGTCCACTTGACCATTGCAGTCTCAGGGCCAACCCTACTGTAGAGAACACCACAAATATAAAAGACCAACTGTACTGGAAACAGTGGTGAGGAAACAGCCCAGGGACATTGAAATTCATGGGTCATAAGATTCAGCTGCCTGCGGATTTGTGTTTTGGGACAAAAATTGAATTGGGACAACCTAGACTATAGCAAATAATTCAATGCTGTATCTTCCAATCAATTCATCAAAACTCGAACCAAAAAGTAGAAGCAATTTCAACCAGGCAGTGTGGTAAGCTTTGAGTTTTCCATTATTTGATATGTTTGAGTATGTCTGCACCGTAGTGAAAGGGGATGTCCCAAATAAACTCTGGCGTAGTTAAGTTTAGTTTAGTTTAGAGATTCAGCGCGGAAACAGACCCTTCGGCCGACCGAGTCCGCACCGACCAGCGATGCGATAAATGTATACATTTATACCAAGCCAATTAACCTACAAACCTGTACGTCTTTGGAGTGTGGGAGACAATAGACAAAAGACAATAGACAATAGGTGCAGGAGTAGGCCATTCGGCCCTTCGCACCAGCACTGCCATTCAATGTGATCATGGGTGTTCATCCCCAATCAGTACCCTGTTCCTGCCTTCTCCCCATATCCCTTGACTCGGCTATCTTTAAGAGCCCTATCTAGCTCTCTCTTGAAAGTATCCAGGGAACCAGCCTCCACCGCCCTCTGAGGCAGAGAATTCCACAAACTCACAACTCTCTGTGAGAAAAAGTGTTTCCTCATCTCCGTTCTAACTGGCTTACCCCTTATTCCTAAACTGTGGCCCTTGGTTCTGGACTCCCCAAACATCGGGAACATGTTACCTGCCTCTAGCGTGTCCAAACCATTAATAATCTTATACGTTCAATAAGTTTGTAGGCTAATTGGCTTGGGTTTGTATAATTGGTACAAGTGTAAATTGTCCCTAGTGGGTGTAGGCTTGTGTTAACATGCGGGGATCGCTGGTCGGTGCGGACTCAGTGGGCAGAAGGGCCTGTATCCTCGCTGTATCTCTAAACTAAACTAACGTTCACTCAAGAGAGTCAAGAGTGTTTAGTTTTCATATATAATGACAACAGAACAGCAAAATATCGAAGTGCAGCATAACTGGCCTGTAAACGCAATACTCATAGATAACATGGTAAATTAAAAATAATTAAATACTTTAAAAAAAACCAGTATTAGTGCAACCACAACAGTTCATAGTTTACAGTTTAGATAGCATTTTGCATTCAGAACCATTCTGAAGATTAAGATGCTGAGCCCCATTAGTCTGAAGAAAGGTCTCGATTCGAAACGTCACCTATCCATGTTCTCCAAGAGTGCTGCCTGACCCTCTGAGCTACGCCAGCATTGTGCGTCTTTCCTGTACAGTTCTGTGTTCACTGTTCTATGTAACACTGTGTCTTAATTCACTCTTTGCCCCAGATATGTAAGTACTTGAATTGCATTGCATTGGACTTCTTCCAGAATGTAAACTATTTTAAGCTATAATGTTTCTCGTCAGTACTTTAAACTTTGTATTACTTTTGTTACCCTTTCCTGCTTTGCTTGGATTAATGTAATTATAGATCTAATTGAATTGTGCACAGGGTGATTCATTTACAGTTCCTCGGATTTGTTCTTTATCTCTCTCAGAATAAATCCTATGAACCAAACATCTACTTTATTACCGTCTCTTCACTTTGTGCATCTGGCATTGATGGGCTCCAATAGACAACAGACAATAGGTGCAGGAGTAGCCATTCGGCCCTTCAAGCCAGCACCGCCATTCAATGTGATCATGGCTGATCATCCCCAATCAGTACCCCGTTCCTGCCTTCTCCCCATTCCTTCTTTCTCCCCATATCCCCTGACTCTGCTATCTTTAAGAGCCCTATCCAGCTCTCTCTTCAAAGTATCCAGACAACTGGTCTCCACCACCCTCTGAGGCAGAGAATTCCACAGACTCACAACTCTCTGTATGAAACAGCTCCAATATCCACCGCATGCTTTGTAGCTTGTCAGGTTGTTTAAATTATAATTGGGCGGCACAGTGGCGCAGCGGTAGAGTTGCTGCCTTACAGTGCCAGAGACCCGGGTTCGTTATTGACTGTGGATGCTGTCTGTACGGAGATTGTACGTTATCCTCGTTACCTGCGCGGGTTTCCCCGGATGCTCAGGTTTCCTCTCACACTCCTAGGGTTGTAGTTAATTGGCTTCAGTAAATATTGTAAATTGTCCCTTGCGTGTAGGATGGTGTACAGGGATCGCTGGTCAGTGCGGACTCAGTGGGCGGAAGGGCCTGTTTACGCACTGTATCACTAAACTAAATTAAACTAAACTAAACTAAACTGGACTGTGGAATTCTCTGCCACAGGAGGCAGTGGAGGCCAATTCACTGGATGTTTTCAAGAGAGAACTAGATATAGCTCTTAGGGCTAACAGAATCAAGGGATATTAGGGAGAAAGCAGGAATGGGGTACTGATTCTGGATCATATTGAATGGTGGTGCTGGCTTGAAGGGCTGATTGGCCTACACATGCACCTATTTTCTATGTTTCTATAAACTAAACTAAACTAATTCTTATTGTTATTTCTTTTCCTCAGTTTCATTACCTTGCAGAAGGTAATAAACTCCATTATTCATCATTCCAACCTCCCTTTATAAGCATTTTGTTTATTTTTTCCACGTTGAAAAGTCTCGCTGTCGTGTTTCAATTATATTTGTGTAACCAACCTGCACTCAGCTGAAAAATTGGAAAAACAGCTTCATCTGCTGTGGTGACCTTTGACTGACAATTGCGATGGCATTGCTGTGAAATAAATTTGATGCCATTTTCTCCATTGCACATTGAAATGCAAAATATGCTTTTCAACACGGCCATTTTTAAGATCAAAATAGAAAATATTGAACCAATGTGAAGGTAGCCACAAAAAGATGGAGTAACTCAGCGTCAGAGGCAGCATCTCTGTAGAGAAAGAATAGGCGACGTTTCGGGTCAAGACAGAAATATCACACATACCTTCTCTCCGGAAATGAATTACTCCAGCATTTTGTGACTATCTTTGGTTTAAACCAGCGTCTGCAGTTCCTTCCGACAGATTTCATTTAAACCAACGTGAGATGTTTTCACAAAATGCAGAATTATCTACTTTAAGATTTTGGAGGTCAAGATTATGACAAAAAACAGTGGCTGACAGCAAACTGGGAGATTGTTTAAAGCAATGAAAAAGGGTGATAAGGTAAAGGAAAATATTAATATTCTTGCAGAATAGTTTCATAATTAGCAAATTAATCTCAAGATACACAAAGCCGAAGTGGTGGATTTCAGAAGGAAAATTGGGATGATGACATGTTCCTTGGATAATAAAAATTTAGTTGATATAAAATAATAATTAGGGGATCTGAGAGCTTAGATATGCAAATCAATCAAAGTAGCACTACAAATTGATAAAATTATCAAGAAAACGCTAATTAAATTCCAGAGGGATAGATTTGAGAAGCAGAGATGCAGTCATATAGTGAAAGGCTTGGATAGAGTGGATGTGGAGAGGATGTTTCCACAGGTGGGAGAGTCTAGGACTAGAGGTTATAGTCTCAGAATTAAAGGACGTTCCTGTAGGAAGGAGATCAGCCAAGTGATTAGTTTCTTCAGTGTAGAGGAGACCATGATGTGAACTCCGAAGGCAATACCTCAGCGGGACAGGCAGCATCTCTAGATATGGGTCCGTCTTGGGCCGAGACAGAGGGCTGTGGAGGCCAAGTCAGTGGATATTTCTAAGGCAGAGATAGACAAATTCTTGATTACAACGGGTGTCAAGGGTTATGCAGAGAAGGCAGGAAAATGGGATTAGGAGGCGTAGATCAGCCATGATTGAATGGCGGAGTGGACTCGATGGGCCGAATAGCCTAATTCTCCTCCTTTAACTTGTGAATTGTAAAACAGATGCGATCCCCACTAAACACTGAATGGGGAGAGGAGGAGGAATATTCTAATTAGATTGCTCCACTAGACATGGATTCCCCTCCCATTCCCTGCATTTTGCAGTGATCACATCCGCTCACAACTGTCAGGTCCTCTGTTCCATCTCCACCGACCCCTCCCCATCTTCCTCTTCCTCTCCCATTTCAGTGTTTAGCGATCATGGCTGATCTCTGCCTCCAAATCCCATTTTCCTGCCTTCTCCCCATAACCCTTGACACCCGATCTAATCAAGAATTTGTCTATCTCTGCCATAAACATATCCACTGACTTGGCCTCCACAGCCCTCTGTGGCAATGAGTTCCACAGATGAACTACCCTCTGACTGAAGTAGTTCCTCCTCATCTCCATTCTATAAGAATGTGAGACTCTCCCACCAGTGGAAACATCCTCTCCTCTCCTTGAATCCTGATTCTCCACCATCCTGTCCCAGCTGAATAGCAAATGCAATTAGCCTTTGCATACGTGAGTTGAACAATGCTGTATCAGAGGCAGCTGCTTCCTCGAGCCACTGTTGTCAATGTGAGCTGCAAACCAAAGAGTCACCTCTGGAATACACAGTCTGGCTCTGATCCAAAGCGTCAGACAACAATTCTGAAACATTTTCCCTCCACAACATATGTTGCGTGACACTCTGTGATTCGACCACTTCATGACAAATTTCTCCGGTCCATCCTCTGGGTGATTCACAGCGGCCCCAATGCTGAAAGAGGAAGGTACTGTAGGTACGGTGAGGGCAGCACGGTGACGCAGCGGTAGAGTTGCTGCCTCACAGTGCCCGAGACCCGGGTTCGATCCCGACTACGGGTGCTGTCTATCGGGAGTTTCTACTTTCTCCCTGTGACCATGTGTGTTTTCCCTGGGGGCTCAGGTTTCCTCCCACACTCCAAAGACGTACAGGTTTGTAGATTAATTGGCTTCGATAAATATTGTATATTGTCCCTAGTGTGTGGGATAGTGCTAGTGTACGGGGATCGCTGGTCTCGGCGCGGACTCGGTGGGCCTGAAGGGCCTGTTTCCGAGCTCTATCTCGAGACTAAATGAAACTAAACTAAACTACTGGATGATGTGCCAATTAGATGTGAATGCCACCATGACAATTGTTGCCCAAAATTGGATTAATTTATCCATAATTTTGACATCGTATTCCCTATATCAAACAGAGGTTTTGGAATCTAGAAACATAGTGGGTTTTCTTCACTTGTTGATTTTACAGACTTCCCTCCAGTAACAATGAAATTAGGGTGTAATTATACAAATGACATATTTATCAACAGTCTGCATTTTCTATTATGTGTGTGTTGTTAGTGGTAAGGCAAAGGGCAATTTTAATTATGAGGATCCTACAGTGGCTCTTAACCTTTTTGGCACCAGTGCGCGCATACGCGAACAAAATACTGTATGTGGTATGTGCCTTTGTTAGGTTCCTAAACATGGGCTCAACAAATTGATATGTTATTTGTGTCCCCTTCATGACCCCCGACAAAGCCCCAAACGACCTCCATAGGGTGTCACGACCCCCAGGTTAAGAACCACTGATCTACCCTAATGATTGTATGCCACAGTGGAAGAGCTATGTTCACGGAGTTCAGGGGAGGTGGTGAGAAAGCTGGGAGTGGGAAGAGGGCAAAGCCGAACACATGGTAGGTGGATTGTGGCGAGGTGGGGTTTTAATTGGCAGAAGGTTGGATAAAGGACAGAGATGGAAAGACAAAAAGTGTGAGAGGAGGAGACGAGGATAAAAGTTGTACAAATTGTGAAGCTGGAGGAAGGAATATAGGTGGAATGGAATGGGGGTTATAGAGTGTGGAAACAGGCCCTTCAGCCCAACTCACCGACACCGGCCAACATGTCACAACACTAGTCCCAAATGCCTGCATTTGGACCATATCCCGCCAAACCTGTCCTATCCATGTACCTGTCTAACTGTTTCTTAAACGTTGGGATAGTCCCAGCGTCAACTACCTCCACTGGCATCTTGTTCCATACACCCACCACCCTTTACGTGAAAAAGCTACCCCTCGGATTCCTATTAAATCTTTTTCTCTTCACCTTGAACCAATGTCCACTGGTCCTCCATTCCCCTACTCTGGGCAAAAGACTCTGTGCATCTACCTGATCTATTCCTCATGATTTTATACACCTCTATAAGGGGGGAGGGGGGGGGAGGGGTAGGGAGGAAATGGATGCAAATTCAGGTGGGGCACTAAGATAAGAGGGGAAAAAAGTGGGGAAGAAGGTGTGTAGAGTTGTTTGTACGTTGGTTACCTAAAATTGTAAAATTCAATGCTCATACTGTTTAAAAATATATATTTTAACCCAAAATAATTGTAATCAACTATTTACAAAAACACACACAAAAATCCAAAAAAAAAACAACCACCAGAATGCAAAATAAACAAATATTCTTAAATATTAAATAACTATTTCCCCGTCCTTATTGAAACATAGAAACATAGAAATTAGGTGCAGGAGCAGGCCATTCGGCCCTTCGAGCCTGCACCGCCATTCAATATGATCATGGCTGATCATCCAACTCAGTATCCTGTACCTGCCTTCTCTCCGTACCCCCTGATCCCTTCAGCCACAAGGGCCACATCCAACTCCCTCTTAAATATGGCCAACAAACTGGCCTCAACTACCTTCTGTGGCAGAGAATTCCACAGATTCACCACTCTGTGTGAAAAAACGATTTTCTCATCTCGGCCCTAAAAGACTTCCCCCTATCCTTAAACTGTGACCCCTTGTCCTGGACTTCCCTAACATCGGGAACAATCTTCCTGCATCTAGCCTGTCCAACCCATTAAGAATTTTGTAAGTTTCTATGAGATCCCCCCTCAATCTTCTAAATTCCAGCGAGTACAAGACGAGTCTATCCAGTCTTTCTTCATATGGAAATCATGCCATCCCAGGAATCAGTCTGGTGAACCTTCTCTGTACTCCCTCTATGGCAAGAATGTCTTTCCTCATATTAGGAGACCAAAACTGTACGCAATACTCCAGGTGTGGCCTCACCAAAACCCTGTACAACTGCAGTAGAACCTCCCTGCTCTTGTACTCAAATCCTTTTGCTATGAATGCCAACATACCATTCGCTTTCTTCACAGCCTGCTGCACCTGCATGCCTACTTTCAATGACTGGTGTACCATGACACCCAGGTCTCGTTGCATCTCCCCTTTTCCTAATCAGTCACCATTCAAATAATAGTCTACCTTCCTGTTTTTGCCACCAAAATGAATAACCTCACATTTATCCACATTATACTGCATCTGCCATGCATTTGCCCACTCACCCAGTCTTTCCAAGTCATTTTGCAGCCTCCTTGCATTCCTCCTCACAGCTAAAACTGCCCCCCAGCTTCGTGTCATCCGCAAACTTCGAGATGTTGCATTTAATTCCCTCGTCCAAATCATTAATGTATATTGTAAATAGCTGGGGTCCCAGCACTGAGCCTTGCTGCACCACACTAGTCACTGTCTGCCATCCTGAAAAGGACCCGTTACTCTTTGCTTCCTGTCTGCCAGCCAGTTCTCTATCCACATGAATACTGTGTGGATAGAGATATGTGGATCAATATATGGATACATATGTTCCACCCTCCGCAGTGCCCAGTGGTCCCAGAAATCCCCCAGGGTGCCCGTGGGCAGGACGTAGTCCCTCTCTAACATCACCCGGGCATGGACATAACCCCGGAAAAGGGGCAGGCAGCCGACTCAGGCTGAGCCCTCTTCCGCCTGGCACCGTGACTCAAGGATGGCCATCTTGGCCAGGACCAGGAGCAAACCAACCAGGACATCTTCGGTTGGTTTGTGAACTGTGAGAGAAACAGGTTGCAGGGGACTCCTCCGTGCAGTACCCTCCACCCCAGGTCCCTGACGTAGAGGGGGAGAATCCCTGTGTAGAGTGACCCCCACTGGGGGGCTCTCTCATGACAGAAAGGTAACACGACCGCCAATTAGTGTCCGGACTGGGGGCCAGGGGAGGAATTGCTGAGTGTGGTGGAGGAGCCCGTACTGGAGACACCTCTCTGAGTCACGGATGGAGATGAAGGGTGTTGAGGAAAAACGGCTCGGGTTGCGTGGGACCGGCTCCCGAGAAGGATCGTGGTGCCTGGGTCCGACGAGTACCTCCGGCGGAGAGGGGGTTTGCTCAGCTGCAAATACTACACACATTCGAGCCTCCCCGGCGCCCGGTGGGACGGAACAAGGGCCTGCCGCTCACACGACCGGGCTATCGTCCTCTTTCAAGAGAGAGCTAGATAGGGCTCTTAAAAATAGCGGAGTCAGGGGATATGGGGGGAAGGCAGGAATGGGGTACTGATTGGGGATGATCAGCCATGATGACGTCAAATGGCGGTGCTGGCACGAAGGGCCGAATGGCCTACTCTTGCACCTATTGTCTAAAATGCTGGAGTAACTCAGCGGGACAGACAGCATCTCTGGAGAGAAGGAATGGGTAACGTGTCTGGTTGAGACCCTTCTCCAGAGAGTGCGGGAGATATGTTTGGAAGTGGTTCTGAGAACTCATAAGGAAGAGGTGCCAAGAGTGAGTGGGGTGGGGGGGGGGGGGGGGGGGGGGGGGGGGGGGGAAATAGGAAAAAGGGATCTTCTCCTTTTGCATAGTGGTGGTGGGACTTGCAAGGGCTGGTCACTAAGGGGGAGGGTGGGGAATGAAATTGTTGAGTTGTGGTATAATCCCCTTCAGGCGATGGGCTTTGGTAGCATGGTGCCGTGGCCACAGTCTTCTCGTGTCCATTTTCCATGTTTCAAATGTTGACATCACTGTCATCGTCCGTCCTGAAAAAGACGGCGGCAATCAGTGTGGGAGCCAACACTAGTTGCAAAAGATGCCGGTGGTAGCAGACTTAGCTCAAGATACTTCCAGTTTCCAGCCCCGCGACTGGGGCCGTGGCCACAGTCAGAGCATGTTACTGACCCATTTGGAGAGGGCTTAGACTGATTGCACATCTGAGGGAGGCTGGTGACCTTAGTAGTCCAGATCAACATCAGTAAAAGAATCAAAGGGGATTAAGCAGCATGCACCGAGAAATATTAATAGAAGAACCAGAAAGAATTATAGGGATGGGGGAATGGGACTGATGGGAATGTTTGCCTGGGAGCTAGCATGGACTCAGTGGGCCAAATGGCCTTCTTCTCTGTTATGAACATAAGTTCAAGCTCACATGAATGATATATTGTCACATGCACCAATTGGTACAGTGAGATTTGAATTACCTTACAGCCGTACGAATAAAAAAGAACACAGTACACAATAGAATTTAACATAAACATCCCCAGCGGAATCAATGTTTCCCACTGTGAGGGAAGGCACCAAAGTTCAGTCAACTTCCTCGTTGTTCACCCATGGTCGGGGCCTTTTAGCCTTCCGCAGTCACCGCTACGGTTTATTTGCACGTTATCTGTTTATTTATTCATGTGTGTATATATTTATATAATGGTGTATGGACACACTGATCTGTTCTGTATTCATGCCTACTATACTCTGTTGTACTGAAGCAAAGCAATAATTTCATTGTCCTATCTGGGACACATGACAATAAACTCTCTTGAAACTTGAATCTTGAATCTTGAAGTGCTTCCCTTAATTTTCTCCCCACCATTTGATGGCCTCCACCACAAATCCAGCTATCCTGGGCCTCCTCCACAGACAGAGACCAAATGTAGTTTGGAGGTACAGCACCTCATATTTCACTTGGGCAGCTTACAACCCAGCAGTATGAGCATTGGTTTCTCTAGTAACCCATGCTTTCCCTCTCCCTCAATCCCTCCCTCTCCCTAGTTCTCCGACTAATTTCACTGTCCACCTGATTAATTTTTCTGCTTCCATGCCTCGTTATCACCTTCCCCTCAACCAACCACGAACCATTCTACATTTCCTTGATCATTATTTGCTTTGATCTGTCCTTTTCACACCTTACCCATCCATTAATGTTGCCTGTTACTGCCACTATGTCACAATCCCATGTAGCTCCCTCGGTTAGTTCCTCTCAGGAATGAAGTCTTATTGGATTTCTGCCTCACACTAGTTAATTCAAACTCCTATGTGATCATGGTCATAGAATCAAGCAGCACAAAAATAGGCCTTTCAGTAAACAGAACATTGTAGCCCTATCTCTCCCTCCGAACCCCATTCTCCTGCCTTCCCCCCACAACCCGTGACACCTGTACTAACCATTGATTATTAAGAAATTGGTATTATAGACAAAGTCAGAAAATAATGGGGAATAGTGGCTTCAATTGCCTCGAAAAAGCGTACATTTCAGAAAAGTTTAGTTTAGTTTATTGTCACGTGCACCGAGGTACAGTGGAAAGGGTTTTGTTACGTGCTAACCAGTCAGCGGAAAGACAATACAAGACATGATTACAATCGAGCCGTCTACAGTGTACAGATGCATAATAAAGGGAATGACGTTTAGTCTGTGGCGCCAGCCTAAACACGGGCCACTTATGCTCGAACCCTCGTCAGGAGATACAAGGGCGGGCACGTGACGTCATGGGCTAGAGGGAGTGTCCTGGTACTTAAGGTCTCTCACCTCGAGACCTAGAGCAGTCAACAGATAGCTGAGTCCGAGAGTACAACCTCGCTCAGCTACAGCAACATTGTAATATGGTTAGCGCACCAACTTAACGTATCACCACTGAATAAACAACACTTTGAACCGGACTGATGTCTCACTGTTATTCACCACGTTTGGTGCCGCTACATTGGTGACCCCCGACTGTCTGAATTGAAATTTGGACTCACCTGAAGTACGCAGTCTCAGGAGACCTGATGTCTGCAGCCGGCTGCCCTGCAGTGAGGTATGCCGCCTCTTCCCCACCAGCTGCTGCTCTCCGGAGGTGAGAAGCCGCGGCTGCCGCCGCTCTCCTGCTCCCATCAACGGGGCAAGCCCTCCGTCCGGACCCACGCCCGAGGTATCCCAGACCCTTTGAACCGGCCTGACGTCTCGCCTTTATTCACCACGTATGGTGCTGCTACAAGTGCAACATAAAGTCCAGTAAAGTCTGACTAAAGATAGCCCGTTTTTTTCCAATGAGGTGGATAGTAGTTCATTACTGCTCTCTGGTTGTGGTAGGATGGTTCAGTTGCCTGATAACTGCTGGGAAGAAACTGTCCCTGAATCTGGAGGTGTGCGTTTTCACAGTTCTATACCTCTTGCCTGGTGGGAGAGGGGAGAAAAGGGATTGACCGGGGTACGATTTGTCCTTGATTATGCTGCTGGCCTCGCAGAAGGAGCATGAGGTGTTAATGGAAGGGAGGCAAATACAATAAAATAAAGCTTGTTGATCTATCAAGCAATGGAATGAGGCATTTTGCAATTTAAACCATGAACCTTCAGTATCGAAGCTTTCTTTTGATCTCTAGATCAAAAGCTACTATCGAAAGTAAATTCAATTAAAATGGAATGGTCAAATTCACAACTTGTTTAAGAAGGAACAGCAGATGCTAGAAAAATCGAAGGTAGATAAAAATGCTGGAGAAACTCTGCAGGTGAGGCAGCATCTATGGAGCGAAGGAATAGGTGACATTTCGGTTTGGTTTAGTGTCACGTGGACCGAGGAGCAGTGAAAAGCTTTTGTTGCGTGCAATCCGATCAGTAGAAGGACAATACATGATTATGATCGAGCCGTTTACAGTGTATAGATACATGATAAGGGAATGTGTAGGAAGGGTCTGAAGAAGGGTCTTGACCTGAAACATCATCCATTCTTTCTCTCCAGAGATGCTGCCTGTCCTGCTCTCCTGCTCCCATCAACGGGGCAGGCCCTCTGTCCCGACCCACGCCCGGATGGAGGAGTGACAGTAATGACAGTCCTCAGCATGCATGCAAGGTGCCATGGGTTTTATTGCTGGCATCTTCAGTAAGAATATATAAGCAATACAATAAAGTCTTATGTGTAGGAAGGAACTGCAGATGCTGATTTAAACTGAAGATAGACACAAAAAGCTGGAGTAACTCTTCCTCTGAAGAACGGTCTCGACCAAAACGTCATCCATTCCTTCTCTCCAGAGATCCTGCCTGTCCCACTGAGTTACTCCAGCTTTTTGTGTCTATCTTCACAATAAGGTCTTACTTGGTTTCTCTTATGGTTCCATCCAAGGTGCACAGCTGAAGACACTAAATAATTTATCGTTGCAAGACAACAAGAGATGCCAGGTCCCTGCAGTTGTAAATTTGGTAGCTAAATAAAATTTCCTAGTTAAGTTCATGAGTCAAAGAATGTACAAAAGCTAGAAATCCCGTATCAGCAGATTCAGGAACAGTTTCTTTACTGCTTTTGTAAGGCTTCTGAATGACCATCTCATGAGCTAGGGTGTATTCCCGTTCTCCCAACCTACTTCATTGCAATCCTCGTACTTCTTTGGAAAAAGTTCATAAGTGATAGGAGCAGAATTAGGCCATACGGCCCATCAAGTCCACTCCACCATTGAATCATGGCTGATCTATCTCTCCCTCCTAACCCCATTCACCTGCCTTCTCCCCACAACCTCTGACACCCATACTAATCAAGAACCTGTCTATCACTGCCTTAAAAATATCCACTAACTCGGCCTTAACTAAATCAGAGGATTTAATGCCTTTATTATAAATGATGCAATAAAAGATGCAAGACCACCAAGTATTGAAATTGGATCTAATAACTTGACGTATCCAAATTAATTGAATTCCCTCTTGCTATCATTTGATACTTTAATTGTAAGCCTGCTTTGAATGCCAATGCTATGGGAGAAAGTGCAAGCAGTGCTGGATAAGGTGGCTTGACTGATAGCAGGAGAAGATGTGTCCAGATGATTGCAGCTATTTGCGAACACACTCTCATGCTATTTCCTCGAACACCCAGCAGAAGAAACTGTCAGATTTCATGAAATGCTCTGTAATTTTAAAATGTCATCCTTTCTTAAGGCCCTGCAATTACTTCGAGCATGACTATTAGGAGCCTACAGAAACTGTCACTTCTAGAGAAGGGAATTATTGCATACTCACCAAATAATTCACAGGCGATATTTTTTGGAAACACATTTTAAATGTTTTGGAGCTAGACAAAAATGCTGGAGGAACTCAGCTGGTGAGGCAGCATCTATGGAGCAAAGGAATAGGTGATGTTTCCGGTCGAGACCCTTCTTCAGACTGTTTTTTTTGGGGTTTGTTTCAGAAGCTCAGTTTTGTTCAAATGGCGTCAGCAGCTAATGTAATGTAAAACGGCCAGCTATTTGGCAAAACAAAAATAAATAAAGTTATATTGGGCAGCATAGTGGCGGAGCAGCAGAGTTGCTGCCTTACAGCACCAGAGACCCAGGTTCGATCCTGGGTCTCTGGTGGATGTTTATGGATGTTGCCTGTATGGAGTTTGTATGTTCTCCCCATGACCATGTGAGTGTTCTCCGGGCGCTCTGGTTTATCCCACACTCCAAAGACGTACAGGCTTGGCTTCAGTAAAAATTGTAAATTGTCCCTAGTGTGTAGGACAGTGCTGATGTATGGAGATTGCTGGTCGGCAGGGACTCAGTGGGTTGAAGGGCCCGTTTCTCCGCTGTATCTCAAAACTAAACTAAGCTAAACTAAACTAAAGCTAAATATTAATGGTGACATGAGGAACTGCAGATGGTGACATTTTGAGCAAAACACAAAGTGATGGAGTAGCTCAGTGGGTCAGGCAGCATCTATGGAGAAAACATAGTATGAAGAAGTGTTGTGTTCCAAAATGTCACCTATCCATTTCCTCCACAGATGATACCTGAAGTACTCTAGTACTTTGTGTTTTCCATGTTATATTAAGGTTGCTCAAGGCTAACTGAACTGTTCCCTACGCACAAATGCTGCACAGTGAAGAGATGTTAATTGCAATATTGACTACTGCTTAAGGGCCTGTCCCACTGTACGAGGTAATTCAAGAGTTCTTCCGTGTTTCCCCTGATTCGGTCGTAGAGAATTACGGTAATAGCTGCTCGTAGGTGCTCGGGGCTCTCGTGGACATTTTTCAACATGTTGATAAAACTTCAGGAGCTTACCGCATTTCCCGAGTACCTGCCATTAGCGTTACGAGCTGCTAAGAGACGTCCCGAGCACCGACGTACCCGCTACCTACATTCTATGTACTTACCACGAGTTTGATTTTTTTTTAAATTCGGGAGAGCTCTCGGGTAAACTCCTATAATGGGACAGACCATTTAGTCGGGATCGAAACCGGGTCTCTGGCGCTGCAAGCGCTGTAAGGCAGCAACCCTACTGCTGCGCCACCGTGCCATGCTGTTATTGGTTGCAGCGCTGCGTAGGAGTCAACTTTGTGCTGACTCCTTATTAGAATGATCTGAACAAGCTGCAGCAAACATGCTGGCTGGGTGGCTGCAATACTCTGCAAGTAGCCCAGTGCTGTCAGCAGTTAGCTGAGCTCAACGCAACCCCACACCTCTTGACGATGAGAGTTGTGGGCTGCAGCAAGTAGGCAAATTGACTGAGAAGTTGATTTACACTTTCTAAATGACTCATGGCACATCGTTACAGAGTGAATGTGGAGAGGATGTTTCCACATTGTGGCTTTGCAGATAGTAAAGATGGTTGTGAAAGATTGCAGCAGGATCTGGATCGATTGCCAAGGTGGGCTGAGTAATGGTTGATGGAATTTAATACAGAGAAGTGTGAGGTGTTGCATTTTGGGACGTCAAACATGGGCAGGACCTACACAGTAAATGGTAGGCCTCTCGGGAGTGTTGTAGAGCAGAGGGATCTTGGAGTACAGGTGCGGTAGATAGTTGCCCAGAGTAGGGGAATCGAGAACCAGAGGATATAGGTTGAAGGTGAAGGATCCCCGCACATTAACACTCTCCTACACTCACTAAGGACAGTTTTGTTTTACATTTACCAAGCCAATTAACCTACAAACCTGTAGGCCTTTGGAATGTGGGAGGAAACCGAAGATCTCGGAGAAAACCCACGCAGGTGAAGGGGAGAACGTACAAACTCCGTACAGACAGCACCCGTAATCGGGATTGAACCCGGGTCTCCGGCACGGCATTCGCTGTAAGGCAGCAACTCTACTGATGCGCCACCGTGACCGTCCCTCTTATGCACACGCACACATAAATACATGTGTACAAGCATATCTATGCACAAACACGCTCACATACACACACACACACCCACACACATGCACCATGCACACATACACACACTCACATACACACATGATTACACGTGCACACATCCTTACACACACACACCCACGTGCACACACACACGCACAACAAAGGCACTAGTTTGCCGCCACAAGTTCCCACAGTGATGTAACCCACTTAATTTGGTGCTGAAGTCATCACAACTGCCCCTTTAATGGAGTTTGGACAATTCATGCAACGCACGCAATACTCTTTGGTTTCACACCTGGTGAAATAAACACCTGCTGCAAATCATTTTTTGCGCATCTAATTTATATCTTCAACCAATAAATGGATGTATTTACATATTGATGTATGTTCATATGCAGGGTAATAATATATTTTCCCAGGCAATCATATGTAGACATTTTTAATGCCTCGTGTTGTTTTAGTGATGATGCCCACATTGTTTATGGAGTCGGCAGATTCACTACCATGCACAGATGGTATCAGCTCCAGATATCTCCTCTGAGTTTGAAGCGACCGATTCTTTTTTTTCTTTCAGCCTGTCGAATAAACCAAACTCTAACCTTCAGTGGACAGTAAGATGCTCTGATTGCACCCCAGTGGGGGTTAGACAATAGACAATAGACTTTTGCCTTCCATCACAGTGAGGAGGTGTTGGAGATTCATTGTGATGGATGTTTGTGTAAATAGTGTTAAGTGTGTGTCTTGGTTTTGTTTTGTAATGTCATGACTGTAGGAATGAAATTTCGTTCAAACCTTGTCTGTTTGAATGACAATAAAAGGCATTCCATTCTATTCTATTCTAATAAGTGTAGGAGTAGGACATTCAACCCTTCGAGACAGCGCCGCTATTCAATGTGATCATGGCTGATCATCCCCAATCAGTACCCCTTTCCTGCTTTCTCCACATATCCCCTGACACCACTATCTTTAAGTGCTCTATCTTGAAAGTATCCAGAGAACCGGCTTTCACCGCCCTCTGAGGCAGAGAATTCCACAGACTCACAACTCTCTGTGTGAAAAAGTGTTTCCTCATCTCCGTTCTAAATGGCTTACCCCTTATTCTTAAACTGTGGCCCCTGGTTCTGAACTCCCCCAACATCTGGAACATGTTTCATGCCTCTAGCGGTTCCTCTATGCAGGAATTCACCCCATTTACATCAGGGACCTGGGGTGGAGGGTACTGCACCGAGGAGTTCCCTGCAGCCTGTTTCTCTCGCGGTTCACAGACTCGCCAGCTGCCTGCCACATTTGCTGGCTGGAAGAGTCTGTGTTCCATGTGTACATGGAGTGCGTGAGGTTGCTCTAAAGAGGCTGTTCCTCACCTTCTGGTTGCACTTCACAACCACCATCCTCATTAGACACCCTGTGCGTAGGGGAGAGGTAGGGCCGAAGATGTCCTGGTTGGGTTGCTCCTGGGCCTGGCCAAGCTGGCTATCCGCGAGTCACGGCGCCAGGCGGGAGAGGGCTCTGCCCGAGCCGGCTGCCGGCCCCTTTTCCGGGGTTACGTCCGCGCCCGGGTGGTGTTAGAGAGGGACTACGCCCTGTCCATGGGCGCGCATGGCGATTTCCAGGCACCACGAGGGGGGGTGGGGGGGGGGGGGGGGGGGGAGGTGGAATGCCTCTTTGACAAGGGTAGTGATATAGTTGTATAGTGTATTTAGTATCAAATAATATTTGACATATTATGGTGGTGGGTTTTGTTTTGATTTATACCGGACTGTACATATAATTGAATAAATTATTTTTGGTTAATTTTAGTTCATCCCAAAAAGGATGGTCTGATTTGTTTGCAGAGTCTTTCAATGCAAAGAATCAGAGCACGGCAGCGTGGTGTCCAACGTTGAGAGCTTTCAGCTAACCACTGACATTTATGCAGCTGTTTGAATTGCAGCTCGCTTACAATTTAATGAATGCCACCGTACATCAAGGCTGAAGGAAAACCTGTGAAGCCTTTCATAAAATCACTGCAACAGAAAATAAAGACAGCAGCCAGGTCAGAATCTCCATCCAGAATTGAATCTCTATAATCAATTTATCCTATTTCATATTCTTCCTCAGCACATCGAAAGGAGAAAGCCATTACTGTGGATTTTGTCTAAACAGATCTAAACCATGGTGTGAGCAAGAGCAGACTGCTGTCGAGTCAAAATTAAGTTCATACAAGACTGTATTAATCACCTTGGCAAGATCATTGCCGGGACGTGTTTATGTATCTGTAAACACCAATCAGGGGCCTTAGAGAAAGAAACAATGGTAATGATGTTCAGATGCTCTCTCACGCTGTATCTCTAAACTAAACCATACTGAACTAAATAAAAATATAAACTGGCCCTTTGGCCCACCGAGTCCGTGCCAACCAGCGATCCCCGTACACAAGCATTATCTTACATATTAGGACCAATTTTACCGAAGCCAATTAACATACATTCCTGTACATCTTTGGAGTGTGGGAGGGCACCCGGGGAACAGGGAGAACATACGTACCCCGTACAGACAGCACCCGTAGTCAGGATCATACCTGGGTCTCTGGCGCTGTAAGGCAGCAACTCTGCCGCTGCGTCACTGTGCCACAGCAATAGAGAAGCAATGGTAATGGTAATAGCCCTGTCCCACGGTACGAGTTCATTCCAAGGGCATCCCGAGTTAAAAAGAAATCGAACTCGTGGTAAGCACGGAGAATGAACGTAGCGGGTACGTCGGAGCTCGGGGACGTCTCTTAGCGGCTCGTAACACAAACGGCAAGTACTCGGAAAGACTCGCTAATGGCAGGTAAGCTCGGGAAGACTCATGAATATTTTTCAACGTTGAAAAATGTCCACGAGAGCCCCGAGTACCGACGAGCGGCCATTACGTAAATCTCCGAGTTCGAAGCAGGGCAAACTCAGGAGTGCTCTTGGAATGAACTCGTACCGTAGGACAGGGCTTTAAGTCTGATGCTCTCACACTCTTGCTTGTTTCTCTGTCCACAGAGCCTGTATCTGTACACTGTGGACAGCTTGATTACAAGCATGTGCAGTCTAGTCACTGACTGGATAGCACACAACAATAAAGCTTCTCACTATACCACCACATACATGATAATAATAAACTGAACCAATCTGATCAAAACTAGAAAGTTGATAGATCAACATAAGTAATGCGAGTTTCTGCAATCCAAAATAAAAACTGCCAGTCGCCTGATTATATTTTTATTTAGTTCAGTTTAGTTTAGTTCAGAGATACAGTGCGGAAACAGGCCCTTGAGCCCACTGAGTCTGCGCCAACTAGCACTATCTGTACACTAGCACTATCCTACATATTGGGAACAATTTTACAAATTTACCAAAGCCAATTAGCCTACAAACCTGTATGTCTTTGGAATGTGGGAGGGAACTATAGCACACGGAGAAAACCCACAGGGTCACAGGGAGACCATAAAACCCAGTACAGACAGCATCCGTAGTCAGGATCGAATTCGGGTTCTCTCGCACTGTAAGGCAGCAACTCTACCGCTGCGCCACAGTTAAAGGAGATTTATGGGGCAAGTTTTTGCACAGAGGGTGTTGAGTGCCTGGAATGCGCTGCCGGGGGTGGTTGTGAAGGCAGATATGATAGTGGCATTTAAGAGACTTTGGGATATGCACTTGGATATGCAGGAGATGGAGGGATATGGATTATGCATAGGTAGATAAGAGATGGTCTAGGCATCATGTGCTTCATAGACATTGTGGGCCAAGGGGCCTGCTCTTGTGCTGTCCTGTTCCATGAAAGAAGTACTTCTGAGCAAACCAACTTTGGAATTTTAAGTCAGCTTTCATCTGTCTTCAGAAGATCAATCAATGAATCACATTTTTTTTAATTTTTGGAAATGAAATCTGACAGACCATATTTTTCTGTAGTCCTGTATGTGCTTTATTTCATCCACATTCTAGAACATGGGAACATTCTGTTTGCCAGATTTACAATCCTTCCTTTCACTTGTTCTTCCGGCCTCCACCTTTGTTAATATGCAGGGATTTGTGTACTTTGGAAATGGCAGGTATCTGCGAAAGACTGGGCTTCACTGATGGTGACAATACATTGCAAAGTGCTGGGGACCGATGTGACCTAGTTGGCTTCAGTAGGTCTGGACCTCTGAAGGCCTCTGAAGAAGCCCCATGAAGCTTCCGGCCATGTGACCCACCTGTCGTCACTAAGTCTGGGTTCCTAAAGTGGTTTCTGTTCATGTTTCAGTACACTGACGCTTAATGCATGCCTGAGATTGGTTGGGGAATTAACACCTTCGCTAGCCTCACTGATCCCATCACCATGAGATTTGCATTGCGCTATTTTTATTATCTCCATGATGCCCTCTTTTCAAAATTATTTACAAGCCTCTTTTAGCATAGTGAGCATTTGTCAGCACTGGGCCTCTTCTCGCTGGGGCTTAGAAGAAGGAGGGGGGACCTCATTGAAACATACAGCATAGTGAAACCCTTGGATAGAGTGGATGTGAAGAGGATGTTTCCATTAGTCGGAGAGTCTAGGACTAGAGGTCACAGCCTCAGAATTAAAGGATGTTCTTTTTGGAAGAGATGAGGAGAGATTTCTTTAGTCATAGGGTGGTGAATCTGTGGATTTTCTTTTGCCACAGAAGGCTGTGGAGGCTGTCAGTGGTTATTTTTAAGGCAGAGATAGATATATTTTTTGATTAGTATGGCTGTGTGAGGTTATGGGGACAAGGCAGGAGAATGGGGTTAGGAGGGAGAGATAGATCAGCCATGATTGAATGGCGGAGTAGACTTAATGGGCCAAATGGCCTAATTCAACTCTTATCCCTTATGACTATGACCTTTATCTTGATTTTTTTCCCCATTCTTATTTGTTATTGAAAATACCTTGTACTCCTATGAGAGGGCATTGACTTGAACTTTACTGATAAGGATTCTGAGCACCTTGAAATTGAAGTGCTTTTGCAAGGAGTAGGGATGAATACTGATTTACCCAGACAATCTCAATGGCAGTATTGAAAAAGGCCTATCAAATACTACCACTTATGCATTGATTTAATGTCACTATAAACGTAAAGAAAGCCTTAATGTTAAAAAAAAAAAATAATGTATATATTTTATGAACAATTTTGAAATTAAAAAAAGTGCTATTTGAGAGAGTTTTGTGTTGGAATTTTGTTTAAATGTCAGAGAGTTTTGTTGTATGTCATCGTTCAGGACAGTCCAAGGTTGTCCAATGCTTTAGTTTAGTTTAGTTTACAATCGTGCCCCAGCATGGAAACAGGCCCTTTGGCCCACTGAGTCCAGGCCAATCATTGATCACCCGTTCGCACCGTTTCTCTGTCCCACTTTCTCATGCATTCCTTACACATGAGGGGCAATTTTCAGAAGCCAATTAACACAACAAACGCACACATCTTTGAGATGTGAGAGGAAATCGGAGCACTCGGAGAAACCTCGTGTGGTCACAGGAAAATGTGCAAACTCCACACAGACAGCACTCACTCAAGATCGGGATGGAAGCCGGGTCTCTGGTCATAGAGTCATAGGGTGATACAGTGTGGAAACAGGCCCTTCGGCCCAACTTGTCCACACATGTCACAGCTACACTAGTTCCACCTTCTCGCGTTTGGACCATATCCCTCCAAACCTGTCCTATCCATGTATCTGCCTAGCAGTTTTGTAAATCTTAGGATGGTCCCTGCCTCAACTACCTCCTTTGGCAGCTTGTTTCATACACCCACCACCCTTTGTGTGAAAAATCTACCCCTCAGATTCCTATTAAATCTTTTCCCCTTCACCTTAAACCCGTGTCCTCTGGTCCTCGATTCACCGACTCTGGGCATCTACCCGATCTATTCCTCTCATGATTTTATACACTATTTACTCTATAAGATCACCCCTCATCCTAGTGCACTCCAGGGAATAGAGTCCCTGCCTACTCAACCTCACCCTATAGCTCACACCCTCTAATCCTGGCAACATCCTCGTAAATCCTCTCTGTACCCTTTCCTGCTTGACAACAGCTGGTACTGTGATGTAGCAGATACGCCAGCATTGCCACCTCACTGATACTTCTTTTGAAAACACAGCTTGACGTAATGTAGAAAAGTAATTTCCCTTGAACAGATGTAATGGATGGGAAGATGACTCATAAAATACACATTCCAGCCTATCAAGTGCACAAACCTTCATTCCATAAGAGTGAGTTTTATATTATTCCAAAACAACAGTTGCTCCCTTATTTTTTCAATTTTGACTTCCTCGCATCTTATCCAGTTCATTGCCCCTCCATAATCCATACTCTAAGGGGGTTAAACACATATCATTCAAAAGGAAAATATTGCAGAAGGTGGAAACATGAAATAAAGCCTGGAAATGTTCATTTTCTGAAGCTGTCAAATTCAAGTAACATTCGGAACAATATAACGTGCCATCAGAGGTACTATCCATCAATCTTCTCAGATATAATTGAATCCTGTGGTAGTGAGCAATCAAAATGTTCAAAACACGACCTGGAATTCTGGTTACATTTAGAAAGAGAAAAACCGTCTCTCCGTCAGGGAATTGAACCCGGTCTCCCATGTGACAGCGGGGGTTACTAACCACTATACTAACCAGGAACCGCTGGAATCCTCTGGCCATTTCAGTTTATAGAACAGAGCATAGAAGAGTGCAGCACAGGGACAGGTCCTGTGCTACAATGACTGAGCCTAAAGGGCCTGTCCCACTTACATGTCCTTGGCACGCAAATTATTCGACCTTGTCGTCGCGTTGAGGTGCATGGGCATCGTATGGCCGTGCGGGGACGGTCCCACTGAGAAGCGCGGAGGGTGTGTATTTGTGTGCTAGATCACGCCGGGCTCCAAAATTTTTGTAGCGAACAAAATCTTTGCGTGCCAACGGCCTGTCACGAAACTGACTGCCGAAATGGGACAGGCCGAAGGCCCTGGCACGACGCAACGTCTCACCTCCAACAGGCAAACGATCGCTGAATTCGGCCTGGGGCTCACGGCCGTTGCGGTCCGGATCCGCCCCCACTTCTACTCCCAGAGCCGGGCCAAGAAAATTGAAGATAGACACAAAATGCAGGAGTAACTCAGCAGGACCGGCAGCATCTCTGGAGAGAAGCAATGGGTGACGTTTCGGGCCAAGACCCTTCTTTCACAACATGAAACATCATCCATTGTTTCTCTCCAGAGATGCTGCCGGTCCCGCTGAGTTACTCCAGCATTTTGTGTCCATCTTCAAATGACGACACGCGCTCCAGACGGCTGTGCGGTCGAATGAAGTCTCGCGCGACCTTCGTGGGATTGTTGCGGCTCAACGCAATCACGGGGTCGTGTTATTAGCGTGCCAAGGACACGTAAGTGGGACAGGGGCTTAATGGGCTTGTCCACCTTTGGGGGACTTTTTAGCTGCGTACAGGATACTATGTGGTCGCCACATGTTCGTGGGTGGTGTGAATTTCAGTCAGACAGCGCTCCCCCCTCTTGCCCTGTCCCCCACCTGCATAACGGGCTGGTGAAGGAAGCGATGGGTGTCTGTGTTCCACTCTGACAGTCACCGTTTCAGCCGCCGGCTTTTCAGGCGATTGCCGGCAACTTGCCAGTATCCTTTCATTGCCTGCATATTGTTTTTTTATTTTATTGTTTTATCGTTTATTTATTTGCGCCATGTTTTAAAAGAAGACAAATGATCAATTTATAATACCATACTGTGCTGGGAAGGAAGGGAAGCCCAGAGGGCTTATACAAAGTCCACTCCCATCTGAAAATGAGCGTTAATAGCAAATCAGGGGGGTAGGAGAAATAAAAAAGACAATAATAAACAATAATACAGTTTAAGAATGAAAATTAAAAATATGAAATTAAAAATATGAAAATAAATAAAATAATAAGGTATAGTATGAGATAAGAGTCAACAGTAGTTTGAGCTCATAAACAGCATTACAAAAAGCTGGAGGTCAGAATGCGCCAATCCGGACCAAACAGGGTTCATACCAAAGAGATACTCATTTAGCAATTTGAGACGGTTGTCCAATATAATGTACTCGCATAACACTGAAGAAGAACTAGCAATTATTTCATTGGATGCAGAAAAAGCTTTTGATCAAGTAGTATGGCAATATTTATTCAAAGTATTGGAAAAATTTAATATGGGAGATAATTTTATTTCATGGGTAAAACTATTATATGATAATCCGACGGCTAGAATGCTGACTAATAATATATTATCCCCGAAATTCTATTTAGCAAGGGGCAATAGGCAGGGGTGCGCGTTATCGCCACTGCTTTTTGCACTAGTGATAGAGCCTTTAGCTGAAAGTATAAGAAGCCATCCGAACATTCATGGGTATATTACCAAACACTCAAATAATAAAATTTCATTATATGCAGACGACATATTATTATATATTACAAATTCGCAAACTAGTATACCAAATATACTAAATTTAATAGAAGAATTTGGTTCTTTTTCAGGATATAGAATAAATTGGAACAAAAGCGAAATTATGACGATAAAACCTCAAGAGTCGACACATCTGTTGAAATTCCCTTTTAGAATTACAACAGAAAAATTTAAATATTTGGGCATCCAAATTACTAGGAACTATAAATCATTACTCAATGCAAACTATATGCCTTTATTAACTAAATTAAATGGGCTGATTAAATTTTGGAAGACACTGCCGATGTCATTAATAGGCAGAATAAATGCGATAAAAATGATCTTCTTACCACAAATATTGTACCTATTTCAATCAATACCAATAACATACCTAAAAATGTCTTCAAAAAATTAGATTCTGATATTATAAACTTCATATGGTATTATAAATCACACAAAATTAAAAAAAAAAACACTTGTGTAAATCTAAAGAATCAGGGGGACTGACACTCCCTAATTTATTGTATTATTATTGGGCAGTGAATATTAAAAATATAATCTACTGGTTGGACAGTTCTGCCCAACAGGTAGATTGGATAAGAATGGAGAAAGAGGATTGTTCCCCTTATAATATAGGAGCGATCCTTCTTTCTCCGATAAAACTGAACAATGTAATATACAAGAAGAATCCAATTATTCATAGTATAATACGAATTTGGAAACAAATAAAATTAACTTTAAAATTAAGAAAATTATCGCTTCTTTCTCCAATAGCTAATAATCCCTCATTCAAACCATCCATTATTGATAAAACGTTTACCCATTGGGAAAGAATAGGAATTAAAATGATGGGAGATATGTATGAAATGGGAAAACTTTTATCATTCCAACAATTACAACTAAAATATAATTTGAAAAGTAATCAATATTTCAAATACCTTCAAATTCAAGATTATTTGAAAAAGTATATACAAGGATATCAAACTTTAACCCCAGATCTACTGGAGGAAGGAATGAATAGAAAGGCAGAATCAAGCAATTTAATATCTTACTTATATAATATAATTCTAAATATAGAAACACCAAACGACAGAAGCAATTAGAAGAGACTGGGAACAAGAGTTATTGATAAAAATTCCGAACGATAGATGGGACAAAAATTTATTATATGTAAACAAATGTTCAATGAATGTAAGACATAACCTAATTCAATTTAAAATTTTACATAGATTATATTATTCGAAAACAAGACCGAATAAAATATTTTCAAATGTTTCCCCCCATCTGCGACAAATGTCTAACTCAAAATGCCACTATAGCACATTCCTTTGTCTCTTGTACAAAACTGTATACATTTTGGAATTAAATTTTTGGAACTTTTACAAAACTATTTAACACAAAATTGAACCCCAATACTGAATTGATTATCTTTGGATCAATGGAAGAGGGAAGTAAATTAACTATATTCCAAGAAGCTTTTCTTAATTATGGTCTAATAACAGTGAAAAAACTTATACTTAAATTTTGGAAAAACGCACCTACGTCAACATTCAAAATGTGGATCTCAAACATGTCTGAAACGCTACATCTTGAAGAAATGAGATTCCTCTTATTAGGCAAAGTAGACGAATTCTTAAAGATTTGGTCTCCGTTTATCAACTTTATACAAGCATATGGTGCAACATAACATAACCTTAGAAATTAAATGTTTAGAACTGGGTGATGGATGGGCAAAAATATGAGATAGGTAGATCTCTCCTAATCTCTCTTTTCTTTTTACTTTTTCCTTCTCTTTCAATCTTTTAACTTCTCACCTCTGTCCTTTTTTTTTTTGTTTTCTGTTTCTATTCGCTTGTCTATCTATTCCGACACTCTTTATTTCTTTTTTCTCTCACTGTTCTTTTATTATTGAACTAAAAGTATGACGTTGTACAAGAATGAGAATATGTATTTATGTATTAGGTACTTAAGTACCAGACTACTGTACTTACTTCTAACAAAAATAAACAAACAAAAAAAAAAAAAAGAATGCGGCAATCTAAAAGCCTCTTAAATGCCACTATTGTATCTACCTCCAACACCACCACCAGGGGTAACACATTGGCACAGCGGTAGAATCGCTGCCTTACAGATCCAGAAACCTGTTCAATCCTAACTACGGGTGCTGTCTGCACGGAGTTTGTACGTTCTCCCTGTGACCGAGTGGGGTTTTCTCTGGGAGCTCTGGTTTCCTCCCACACTCCAAAGATGTACAGGTTTGTTGGTTAATTGGCTTCGGTAAGAATTGTAAATTGTCCCTCGTGTGTAGGATAGTGCTAGTGTGCGGGGATCGCTGGTCGGCATAGACTTGGTGGGTCGTAAGGCCCGTTTCCCCGTTGTATCTCTAAACTAGACGAGACGAAACTAAAGCCACCCCTGGCAGGGCATTCCAGTCAACCACTGGTCTCAGTGTAAAAAAACTTACCCCCCACATCTAATTGAAATGTTGCCTCCGTCACCTTAAAGCTATACCCTCTAGTCTTTGACATTTCCATCCTAGGGAAAAGGTTTGGACTGTCTGCCCTGTCTATGCCTCTCAGCATTTTATAGACTTCTATCACATCTCCCCTCAACCTCCGTCATTCCAGAAAAAAGAATCCCAATTTATCCAGCCTCTCCTTATGGATAATAGCCTCCCAGAATTATCTTAATAACTTCTTCTATACATTCCCAGCACGATTCACAATCACATTATTTCTAAATTCAATTAAATACAAATTTATTGATAGGGTAAATTAATCTCTTAGATTCATTTGCATCTTTAATATTTCATCTGATTTGCAGACCAATTTGGAGTTTGGTTTAGAGATATATAGGGTGGAAACAGGCCCTTCGGCCCACAGAATCCGCGCCGACCAGCAATCTCCGCACCTTAACACTATCCTGCACACACTGGGAACAATTTACACTTCTACAAAGCCAATTAACCAACAAACCTGTCCGTCTTTGGAATGTGGGAGGAAACCTAAGCAGCAACTCTACCGCTGCACCACTGTGCCGTCCATGGGTAGGCTATGTTTTGGGTCAGGGCTCTTCTTCGGACAAGTAGTTTAGTTCAGTTCAGTTTATTGTCACGTGTATCAGAGAATGGATTAGAGAATGGTGCAGCTGGGCTTCTACACTCTGGAGTTGAGAAGGATGAGAGGATATCTTATTGAAACATAGAAGATTACTAGACTAAGTGGGACCCTTTGGGTCCCATGTTCACATGGGAGGGCTGGTCCCCCGATGCAATATTCCACCTCTCCACCAATTCCAATATTGGTGGCCAGTGAGGGGGCTTTCTGGAGCGCTGGTATGTGTTCTTGGGGTGGCAGCTAATTCCCTCAAGCCTGATGTGCTGGCAGCTCACTTACGGCTGGTGGGCTGGCAGTTGACTCATGGCTATTCCTTGAAATTCCATTTCAAGCAGTGTGCAAGGCCACCAAATTCAAATCCATTTTCCTACCATTTCAAGCAGGGTGCAAGGCCACCAAATTCAAGTGCAGTTTAATTCCACTTCGAGCAGGGTGCAAGGCCACCAAATTCAAGTGCAGTTTAATTCCACTTCGAGCAAGGCCACAAAATTCAAGTGCAGTTTCCTACCACTTCAAGCAGGGTGCAAGCCCACCAAATTCAAGTGCAGTTTCATACCACTTTCAGCAGGGTGCAAAGTCAAATGCTTCAATGCAGGGTGCAACACCACCACATTCAAATGCAGTTTCATACCATTTCAAGCAGGGTGAAACCACCAGAAAACCACCATAAAACCACACAAAACACCAAACTCACAGTGCAGTAGACAGACAGTGGGTTCAGTTGATTCACAGCTCAGACAGAGTCGTGACCTCTCCCTCTCCCATCATGCAAAGACTGAGCCACACCTACACTTCCGGGTGTTATAACTCCTCCCCCTCCCACCGGAAAAGGTGTGGCCTTCATGGCTTGATTGACAGGAGAGAGATTCTCAACATTTTTTAAACACTAATAACACCTTTATTTTTAATTGATGGGAAGAATCCTCTGCACCTGCTGAATGGAGGGGGACTGAGTAAGATGGCCAAAAATCACAGCCGTAAGTGGCAGCGTTTTATTTAAAATCAATATACAGTGCAAATAGGAAGTTAGCCAAAGCACCCAAGCCACCATTTGTAGTGGTGCCTTTTCACTTCAAGCCAAAGCACCCAAGCCACCATTTGCAGTAGTGCCTTTTCACTTCAACCCAAACCCCCAAACAAACATTTCCAGGCAGTGCTTTTTTACTTCAAATCAACCATATTTTCATTTTCAAACCACATTAAGGACACTCACAGTTGAGTAAACATGCGTTCAGTGCTATTCAGAGCTCAGCGAGAAGTGACCCTCTGGTTCCTCCATCTTGCAGAGACTGAGTGAGGCACACCACTTCCTGGTTTTATAGTCCCTCCCCCTCCCTCCAGCAGGGGCAGCAGAGAGAATGGCAAATTTGTTAAAAAACATTAATATATCTCTGATTTTTCATCGATGGGAAAAATCCTCTGGTCCACGAAGGCGGAGGGGGGCTCTGTGCGAGCTCAGATAGGGCTCTTACAGATAGCAAAGTCAGGGGATATGGGGAGAAGGCAGGAACGGGGTAATGATTGTGGATGATCAGCCATGATCACATTGAATGGCGATGCTGACTCGAAGGGCCGAATGGCCTACTCCTGTACCTATTGTCTATTGTCTATTGTCTATTGCCTATTGAGTACTGAGGTACAATGAAAAGCGTTTTGGTTGCGTGCTAACCAGTCAGCGAAATGAGTACCCTTGATTACAATCAAGCTGCCTATAGCGTACGGATAAGACATGATGCTGTCGGAGTAGAGGTTTGAAAGAGGGGATCGATTGTTATGAGAAGTGCAGATCTACTTCTGGGACCAGCACACAGAGAGTCATCTGGCTTAGGCACCATCTTGTTATTTCTCTCTATCCCGACTCCTTGCAGACTGCAGTGTTTGTGTCTCGCTTCACAGAGGACCATTTCACTCTGCAGTGAACGCACATCTATTCTGACCACGACATCCCTGGATCATTTTCAATGAACCATTTTGACGGAAATTGATGTTACATCAAAATGCACATTAAAGTTATCTCAGTGAGCTGATTGTACCCATATTGGCTTATTGACCATTTCCATGTGGCTTAGTGAGTTGTGAATGGTGAGATGGCAGGAGGAAATGCTTTGATAATGCCAGACGTGTCTGCATTCTGATTTTGAATATGTTCTGTTGGCATGATTTATTTCTTTATTGCATTGTCTTTGACCGGAGGCTTGTATGTGTAGCCATCACAGTCAGACAACTCTGCAATTACGATACATCCTGTACCAGCTTCATAATTAGCACTGGTGGATTTATTTTTTGTGTATGTAAGGATTGAAGAGGAAATATCTCTGCCTGCCAGATATTACCCAGCAGTCAATGAGCACAATGGGGAGATGAGAGTATTGTTTTCAGCTGAATAAATATGGATACCTCTACAGATTAGATTACTGGGGTTGGTAAACATGCCTAATGATACATCTTAATTGCAACTTTCTGGCTTTCATCCGTTGGCAGATTTTTGATATCTAGTTTAGTTTAGAGATACAGCGTGGAAACAGGCCCTTCGGCCCACTGGATCTGCTCCGACCAGCGCTCCCCGCATATTAACACCGTCCTTGGGACAATTTTTACATTTACCAAGCCAATATACCTACATACCTGTACATCTTTGGTGTGTGGTAGGAAACCGAAGATGTCGGAGGAAACCCGCGCAGGTCATGGGGAGAACGTACAAACTGCATGCAGACAGCACCCGTGGTCGGGATCGAACCCGGGTCTCCAGCTCCGCAAGCGCTATAAGGCAGCAACTTTACCGCTGTGCCATTGTGACACCCTATGCGCCAACGTGCCGTTATGTTTTGTTCAACTCCCATTTTGGCTGGCGGAGCTGTTCCGTGTAACTTTCATAGCTTAGTTGTGAGATGCCAGCTCTTTTTATGTGCAGAAAGGAACTCCAGATGCTGGTTTAAATTGAAGAATGACACAAAAAGCTGGAGTAACACAGAGGGTCAGGCAACATCTCTGGAGAGAAGGAAAACATCACCTATTCCTTTTCTCCAGAGATGCTATCTGACAAATGTGAGGTTATCCACTTTGGTGGCAAAAACAGGAAGGCACATTATTATCTGAATGATTAGATGCAACGAGGCCTGGGTGTGCTTGTACATCAGTCACTGAAAGTAAGCATGCAGATACCGCAGGCAGTGAAGAAAGCTAATGCATGTTGGCCTTCATTGCGAGGGGATTTGAGTTTAGGAGCAAGGAGGTCCTACTGCAGTTGTACAGGGCCCTGGTGAGACTGCACCTGGATAATTGTGTGCAATGTTGGTCTCCTAATTCGAGGAAGGACATTATTGCTATTGAGGGAGTGCAGCGTAGGTTCACCAGGTTAATTCCCAGGATGGGGGGACTGACAAATGATTAAAGAATGGATCGACTGGGATTCATTGGGATTTAGAAGGATGAAAGGATATCCCATAGAAACACTCTCATAGAAATGTTCCCGATGTTGGGGGAGTCCAGATGCAGGGGTCACAGTTTAGGAATAATAGCCCTGCCCATGGTGCAAGTTCATTCCAAGAGCTCTCCCGAGTTAAAATAAAATCAAACTTGTGGTAAGCAGGCTGTTGCAGGGCCTCCAGCTGTCACCTTCCTTGGACGTGCAGATTGACCTGCAAACCCATATCCATCTCCTCACCCGTCCACCTTTGTACTGCGGGGGATGCCTCTGGCAGCCGACCTCGAGGCCGCGGTAGGCCAGACTCCTGTTTCCATTACTCCTGTGCTGTTGTATTGAATGTGCCTGCAAAGACACGGCAATTAAGGTCATAAGGTTATGTGATAGGAGCGGAATGAGGCCCTTTGTCCCTTCTAGTCTATTCCATCATTCAATCATGGCTGATCTATCTCTCTCTCATAACCTCATTCGCCTGCCTTCTCCCCATAACCTCTGACACCCATACTAATCAAGAATCTATTTATCTCTGCCTTAAAAATATCCATTGACTTGGCCTCCACAGCCTTCTGTGGCAAAGCATTCCACACCACCCTCTGACTAAAGAAATTCCTCCTCATCTCCTTCCTAAAGGAAGTCCTTTTATTCAGAGGCTATAACCTCTAGTCTAACACTCTTACATGTGGAAACATCCTCTCCGCATCCACTCCTTCCTAGCCTTTCACGATTCGGTAAGTAACAGTCATTGTTCATTTCCTGGTGCTTACGCCAATTAAATATTTGACTCTAGATCAAAGAGGTGTGGCACAACACAAGTTGCTGAGCTAATGAGGATTGAACTGCGCCAATGCAAATCTGAGAAGAAGAATGAGAGAAGGCAGCTCTCTGACAGCTGTGAGGAATCAGGCTTTAGGGAGACCACTGGACGTGGGGTCAGTCCTCTTCATGGACACATAATGCTCGAGTAACTCAGCGAGATAGGCTGCATCCACCAGATGGCACTTTGATGGCAGCCTCGCCTACAGTCTGCCCGTCATTTTCAAGTTTTTTTGTTATTTTTAGTGTTTTAATGGTTTGTGTTAATGTTCTCTGGTTTGTTTTATGTGGGGGGTGGGGGAGGGGTCTTTTTTTCAATCTCTTACCTTGCTGGAGATGCAATTATTTTCTGGATTGTATCTCGGATTGCCCTGCGGCCTAACATCGTGGAGCTAGAGGCCTTGGTCGGGACTGACTTGAGCCCCACCGCGGGGGCGTGGACTTACCATCGGAGACGATCCCTTGCCTGGGATCGAAGCTCCAACCACGGCCTGCGGATTTCACCATCAGGAGCTCGCAGTCTCAGGTAGAGACCAATGCCGGGAAGATCAAAACAACACAGAAGGTTTCGACCAGCCCCGACCCAGAGTCCGATCGCCCGGCGCAGGAGAGCTGAGATTCCCCCCCTCCCCCCACGATGAAGGAGCTTGACCGCCCCGATGCAAGGCCCCAGACACCGCAGTCTACGGGAGCCAATAACTTTTTTTTTGCCTTCATCACAGTGAGGAATGTGGAGGAGTCACTGTAATGGATGTTTATGTTAAAATGTATTTTGTGTGTTCTGTTGCTTTTTATTGGTATGACTGTATGGCAAATGAAATTCCTTGTATATGTTGCAAAACATACTTGGCTAATAAAGTATGATTATGATTATGATTATAATGCCTCAAGCTTAAGAAGGGTCTTGACCCAAAATGTCACCCTCCCCTTCTATCCAGAGATGCTGCCTGTCCCGCTGTTACTCCAGGAATTTGTGTCTATCTTCAGCGTAAACCGGCATCTGCAGTTCCTTCCTACACACTCGCTCCTCTTGAGTTGAGTTGAGTTGAGTTTGTGTTTAGTTTATTGTCACGTGTATCGAAGTACAGAGAAAAGTTTTTGTTGCTTGATAACCAGTCTGCAGAAAGGCAATACATGATTACAATGGAGCCAACCACAGTATGATAAAGGGAATAGTGTGAATTACGTTTAGTGCAAGATAAAGCCAGTAAAGTCCGACCAAAGATTGTCCAAGGATCTTCAATGAGGTAGATAGTAGTTCAGGACTGCTCTCTAGATGTTTGTAGGGTGGTTCAGTTGCCTGATAACAGCTGGGAAGAAACTCCTTATGAATCTGGAGAGGTGGGTGTTTTCACACTTCTGTACCGTGTGTCCAAGGGGTGAGGCGAGAAGAGGGAGTGGCCAAGGTGCAACTCGTCCTTGATTATAATGCTGGCCTTACCGAGGCAGCGTGAGGTATAAATGGAGTCAATGGAAGGGAGGTTGGTTTGTGTGGTAGTCTGGGCTGCATCCACAATTTGCTGCAATTTCTTGTGGTCTTGGATGGAGCTGTTCCCAAACCATGATCACCTTTGCTCAGTCCTCCTTTGTGATCTCCCGGTTGCCAAACGCTTTAACTCCCCTTCCCATTCCCGCACGGACCTATCTGTCCCGCTCCTCCTCCATTGTCAGAGTGAGGCCAAATGCAAAATGGAGGAACGTCAATCCAGCGGTATGATATTGGTTTCTCTAACTTCAAGTGAACTTTGCATCCCCTCTCTCTCTCCATCCCTCACCCACCCTAATCATACTAGTTTCACAGACATCCTTTTGAGTTTAATTGTCGGTATAACTCATTCTCACCTAGCCCACAGCCAACAATAGCCGTTCCCTTCATCATTGTTACTTTTTTGCAAATGTTTCATTCATTTCTTCTACATCTCTCCATATCACCGACTATATCTCTCATTTCCCTTTCCACTGACTCAGTCTGAAGAAGGGTCTCGACCCGAAACCTCACCTGTTCCTTTTCTCCAGAGATGCTGCCTGACCCGTGAGTTACTCCAGCTTTGTGTTTCACTCGTTGGTTTAGACCAGCATCTGTAGTTCCTCCCTTGCACATGAGCCGTATCAGCTCTTTAATGCTCTGCAGAAACCCACTTTAATGGCCATGCACAACCTATCTATTCATATTGAGGAAAACATCAGTAAATTAAAGCAATTTCAATAAAGAGTTTGACTAATACATTCAGGCGTCTGCCTGTGGGCAGTTTGACCTCTACCTGTTCTAATATTAGCATCAACTGTTAACTCGTAAATTATCTTTGGTGTATGCCCGACACCCAATATCTGGGTGGTTTTGTTTATTTCCACAATTTTCATTTGTTACACACCTCATTTATTGCATGCAGATTTGGTCGCCCTGCATTCGGATATACGCCACTTGGTTGGAAAGAGCATAGAAAAGATTTACACGGATGTTTCCAGGATTTGATGGACTGAACTATCGGGAGACGTTGGGCATCACGGTGTGTGTCTGACTTTATTCCTTGGGGTGCAGGAGACTGAGGGGTGACATAAAAACATAGAAACATAGAAACATAGAAAATAGGTGCAGGAGTAGGCCATTCGGCCCTTTGAGCCAGCACCGCCATTCAATACGATCATGACCATGACCATTCCTCCTTTTTCCTCATTTCCCTTGATTCCGTTAGCCCCAAGAGCTATATCTAAAGGGCCTGTCCCACTTAGGCAACTGTTTAGGTGAGTGCAGGAGACTCTGCGCTCGCCACATGATCGCCACATGGTTGCCACATGTTCGTTGGTGGTCTCTAGCGAGGAGTTCCCACATTCTGGGAACTAGTCGCGGCCTCAGTATGGTCGCCACAAATTTTTCAACATGTTCAACAATTAGGCGCCATAGTGAAAATCGATACTTTTGTGGTCGTAGGTGCAGTTGTAGTGGGGTCGCCATGTAGTTATGGGTAGTCGAGGTAGTCATAGGTAGTTTTAGTTAATCGCCTTTGCTGACCAGGCATTTTCATTGGCTCATCGGGGGAAAAAAAAATCTAAGCACCAGTTTTCAAAACCAAGGAGAACTGACTGGTAATGTTACATGCCCGCCAAACTTCACAGCTGTGTATCTCTGGCTTATTAAAAGTTGTCTGGCTTCTTAAAAGTGTCTCCACTCCTTCTCCGCCCCTCTCCCCTGCCCTTCTCCCCTCCCCCTTCTCCTCCCTTCTTCCCCCTTCTACCTCTCTTTTAAAAGATTTACCGTACACTGTGCTCTAGCCGTCTTAACATTCCTGTTCATCACGGTGTGTCTGTATCACCTTGACTTTGCACCATATGAAATTCAGACAGCGCTCCTCCGCTTTCCCTGGCCCCCGCCTTTACGATGTGTGTTTGTGTGTGTGTGTGTGTGTGTGTGTGTGTGTGTGTGTGTGTGTGTGTGTGTGTGTGTGTGTGTGTGTGTGTGTGTGTGTGTTCCACTCTGACAGTCGCTGTTCCAGTTCCCAGTTTTCAGCGAGTGCCGCAAACTTGACAGTCGCCTGCTGTCTGCTGAAAAACCTTCCAAGTGGGACAGGCCCTTAACTCTCTCGAAAACATCCAGAACATCCTTCTCAGGCAGAGAATTCCACAGATTCACAACTGTCTGGGTGAAAAGGTTTTTCCTCATCTCAGTCCTTCTAGAGCTGTGTAAAATTATGAGAATGACAGGGGTATAGGAAGGGTGAATGCACACAGCCTGTTCCCAAAAGTAAGGTCATCTAGAACGAGAGGGCATACGTTTAAGGTGAGAGAGGAACAATTCAATGGGAAGTATACAATATGATAGAAATCATTGGACAAAGTCAGCATGGATTTACGAAAGGTAAATCATGTCTGACGAATCTTGTGGAATTTTTTGAGGATGTAACTAGTAGCGTGCATAAGGGAGAACCAGTGGATGTGGTATATCTGGACTTCCAGAAGGCTTTTGACAATATAAGAGATTAGTATACAAACTTAAAGCATACGGCATTGAGGATTCAGTATTGATGTGGATAGAGAACTGGTTGGCAAACAGGAAGCAAAGAGTAGGAGTAAACGGGTCCTTTTCACAATGGCAGGCAGTGACTAGTGGGGTACCGCAGGGCTCAGTGCTGGGACCCCAGCTATTTACAATATATATTAATGATCTGGATGAGGGAACTGAAGGCAATATCTCCAAGTTTGCGGATGACACTAAGCTGGGGGGCAGTGTTAGCTGTGAGGAGGATGCTAGGGGACTGCAAGGTGACTTGGATAGGCTGGGTGAGTGGGCAAATGTTTGGCAGATGCAGTATAATGTGGATAAATGTGAGGTTATCCACTTTGGTGGCAAAAACAGGAAAGCAGACTATTATCTAAATGGTGGCCGATTAGGAAAAGGGGAAATGCAGCGAGACCTGGGTGGCATGCAGGTGCAGTAGGCAGTGAAGAAAGCGAATGGTATGTTCACTTTCATAGCAAAAGGATTTGAGTATAGGAGCAGGGAGGTTCTACTTCAGTTGTACAGGGTCTTGGTGAGACCACACCTGGAGTATTGCGTACAGTTTTGGTCTCCAAATCTGAGGAAGGACATTATTGCCATAGAGGGAGTGCACAGAAGGTTCACCAGACTGATTCCTGGGATGTCAGGACAGTCTTATGAAGAAAGACTGGATAGACTCGGTTTACACTCTCTAGAATTTAGGAGATTGAGAGGAGATCTTATAGAAACTTAAACATTTCTTAAGGGGTTCGACAGGCTAGATGCAGGAAGATTGTTCGCGATGTTGGGGAAGTCCAGGACAAGGGGTCACAGCTTAAGGATAAGGGCGAAATCCTTTAAGACCGAGATGAGAAAGACTTTTTTCACACAGAGAGTGGTGAGTCTTTGGAACTCTCTGTCACAGAGGGTAGTTGAGGCCAGTTCATTGGCTATATTTAAGAGGGAGTTAGATGTGGCCCTTGTGGCTAAGGGGATCATAGGGTATGGAGAGAAGGCAGGTACGGGATACTGAGTTGGATGATCAGCCATGATCATATTGAATGGCGGTGCAGGCTCGAAGGGCCGAATGGCCTACTCCTGCACCTAATTTCTATGTTGTATTTATCCCAGGAGGGAGATTGGTCTGCCAACAGTCATAAAACACAAGATACATGAAATTAAAGTGGTGAGTGGAAAGTCCAGGGAGGGGGGGTCAGTCTATCCCACAACAGAAGGGGGGGGGGGGGGGGGGGGGGGGAGTTGTACAGTTTGTTAGCCACAGGGAAAAAAAGGATCTCCTGTGGCGTTCTTTTCAACTTATTCACACAGAGGATGGTGGGTATATTGAACGGGCTGCTAACGGAGGTATAGAGGCAAGTACACTAACAAAAACATCTAGGCAGGTGCTTGGATAAAATAGTTTTGGAGGGATACGGAGCCAAATGCAGGCACGTGGGACTTATTTCAATGGAGCATCTTGCCCATCATGGACGGGTTGGGCCGAAGGGCCTGTTTCTGTTTTCTGAAAATCACCCATCTATATTCATTTTTATTCATTCTCTATCAGCTAAGCTCTTTAATTGTAGTCTGGGCTGCATAGCGACTGGAGAACGGGATTAAACCTTAGACTGATTGATGCCACTAAGGTGGACCATCATAGACCTTCACGTCCGGGACTAGCGTTTGATGATCGGGCAGGATGGTGTTTTCCCTGTAAGCCGGTCGGGGTCTGCACAGTGTTGGTTTAAAAGTTCTTGTTTTAGTGGACAACTAGTTGGGTCTGTTGGGTCCCGGACAATGAGTCTGGAACTCCAGAGTTCCTTGTGTTTGAAGTAACTTAAGTAAATGGTCGAATGTCTAACTTGGTTTTGTACAATACCGTAGTACAAGTCGACAAATCAAAAAGATTTTGATGTAAAAACTTCCTGGAAAGTAGAATCTAATCACCACTTGAGAGGAATAGATCCTCTCGAGGTGGAGGCACAGAGTCTCTTGCCCAGAGGCGGGGAATGGAGAACCAGAGGACATAGGTTTAAGGTGAGAGGGGAAGGATTTAATAGGAACCTGAGGAGTAACTTTTTTCACACAAAGGGTGGTAGGTATATGGCACAAGCTGCCAGAGGAGGTAGTTGAGGCAGGGACTATTGCAATGTTTAAGAAACATTTAGACCGGTACATGGATAGAGGATAGACAGGTTTAGAGGGATATGGGCCAAACGCTGGCAGGTGGGACTCGTGTAGCTGGGGCATGTTGGCCAATGTGGGCATGCTGAGCCGAAGGACCCGTTTCCACACTGTATGACTCTATGATTCCATGACTCTATGACTCAGATTGTTTTCATGTACCAGAGTTATTATTTTACTGCAGTACCTGATCAACATCCTGGTCTAAAGAAGGATGCCGACTCGAAATGTATGTAAAAATGGCGGCGCCTCGCAGCAGCGGCCTCTGCAGTCTGTCTGTCTTTTTTTAAATTTTTGTCCTGTTGAGTGTATTGTTTGTTGTGGTTTATATATTGTTTTTAGCTGTGTATATGTGGGGGGCGGGGGTGGGGTGGGGGAAACTTTTAAATCTCTTCCCTGTACGGGGGTCCCGACCTTTTCCCTGTCGGGTCTCCGTTGACGTTGGGGCCTAGCACCGTGGAGCGGCCTCCAACCGGAACGACCTGGGGGCTCCAGGCGCAGAGCCTGCGGACTCACCATCGTGGAGCTGGCCGGCTTCAGAGCGTGGAGAGCTGTGGTGGCGCGCGGCTGTGACCCAACTCCGGAGCTTTGGAGGCTCCAGCCGCAGGTCCGGTAGATGGTAACGTCGGGAGCTCACGGGTCCCTGGTGGGAGACCGCTTTTCAGAGCTCCCGCAACGGCAACTTCTCCCCTCTCGAATTGCGGAGTTGAAAATGACCTGGAGCGGGGCCTTACATCGCCCGGTGGGGCTTTAACAGCCGCGGGACTTGCCAGCGCCCGCCGGGGGCTCCAACATCAAGGCCCGGAGCAGGGCCTTACATCGCCCGGTGTGGCCTTACCCACAGCTGCGGGACTTGCCATCGCCCGCCGGGGGCTTTAACATCGGGAGAAGAATGGAGAGCAGAGGAGAGACAAGACTTTGCCTTCCATCACAGTGAGGAGGAGATTCACTGTGATGAATGTTAGTGTGAATTGTGTTGGTTGTGTGTCTTGTTAATTTTTCTTCTTGTTGTATGACTGCAGAAACCAAATTTCATTTGAACTTCATTCAAATGACAATAAATGGTATTGTATTGTAAATGTCACCTGTCCATTCTCTCCACTGATGCCGCCTGATGCACCGAATTCCTCCAGCACTTTGTGTTTTTGGCTCAAGATTTCAGCATCTGCAGTTCCTTGTGCCAACATGGTGGTGTCATTCGGTTTCCTCTGCGGAGACTCCCGTGAGATCATATTCCACAGCTTTGTTGGGTTAACAGTTAATGGCTTTTGGAGACACCAGGAACTGCACGTGCTGGAATCTTGAGCAAATCACAAAGTGCCGGAGTAACTCAGATGGTCAGACAGCATCTGTTGAGAGAAAGGACAGGCAACCTTCCAATGAATTCCAGACAGCCAAGAGAGAAGTTTTGTGACGAGTAGCAAAAAATGTGTATTCCAGCTTGCACTGCCCGGGAATAGTTTTGTGGATGAATTACTAACGTGTTTTTGTCTCTTCCTCTCATACCTGATGAGGGACCCATGGCGAGCTAGTGATTCCTGCATTTCTCACAGATTGCCATGGGATGATGTGTTGGGGAGATCAGAAGAAGCTTTGATCAAAATGTTGATATGCAAGCTTCATTTTTTAAAGCAAGCAATGTTATGATTTTGTCAAGCTTAGTTTTGGTTTAGTTTACTTTACTTTAGTTTAGAGATTCAGTGCGGAAACAGGCCCTTTGGCCGACCGAGTCTGAACCAACCAGTGATCCCCGCACTTTAATACTACCCTACACACATTAGGGACAATTTACACTTATACCAAGCCAATTAATCTACAAACCAGGGCGTCTTTGGAGTGTGGGAGGAAATCAAAGGTCTCGGAGAAGACCCACGTGGTCACGGGGAGAATGTAAAACTCCGTACAGACAGCATCCATAGTCGCAATCGAACCTGGATCTCCGGCGCCGCAAGCGCTCTAAAGCAGCGACTCTATCGCTGCGCCACTGTGCCATCCCTTGGTGAAGCACCAAGTGAAAAGTGACAAACACACATTCTTTGCAAAGAGATACAGATGCTGCAGTCTGTGTTGTATCAGTTTGTTTCGTCTCTGTGGATAGACACAAAATGCTGGAGTAACTCAGCGGGACAGGCAGCATGTCTGGAGGAAGGAATGGGTGACGTTTCGGGTTGAGACCCTTCTTCAGACTGAAAGTCAGGGCAGAAGGAGACACAGAGATGTGGAAGGGTAAGGTGAAAACGAGACATCAAAGAGGACGAAGGTCAAGGAAAATATAGAATAGATCATAGTTAACTAGGCGAAGGTGAAAACGAGGCATACAACTAAACCATTCAACCAGGAGGACAGTCAGACTGGTTGGAGAACTAGGACGGGGAGGGATGGAGAGAGAGGGAAAGCAAGGGTCACTTGAAGTTAGTGAAGTAAATATTCATACAGTTGGATTCTGTCTCGTCTCTGTGTTAGAAGATGGTGGGTTCCTCGTCTGCACCATAGATTGGAACTGTAAAATGTAAGCTGACGTGCTAATCAGGTTATCACAAGTTCACAAGTTACAGGTGTAGAATTAGGCCATTTGGCCCATCACTCCGCCATTTAATCGTGGGTGATCACTGCCTCCTAATCCCATTTTCCTGCCTTCTCCCCATAACCCTTGACACCCGTACTAATCAAGAATTTGTCTATCTCTGCCTTAAAAATATCCACTGACTTGGCCTCCACAGCCCTCTGTGGCAATGAGTTCCACAGATTAACTACCCTCTGTCTAAGGAAGTTCCTCCTCACCTCCTTTCTAAAAGAGCATCCTTAAATTCTGAGGCTATGACCTCTGGTCCTAGACTCTCCCATCAGTGGAAACATCCCTTCCATATCCACTCTATCTGTACTTTTCATTATGCTGTAACTTTCAATGAGGTCCCCCCTCAACCTTCTAAACTCCAGCGAGTAGAGGCCCAATGCATCAAATGCTCATCATATGCTAACCCACTAATTCCTGGGATCATGCTTGTAAACTTCCTCTGGACCCTCGCCAGAGCCAGCACATCTTTCTTCAGATACGGGGTCCAAATACGTTCACGGTCCTCCAAATGCGGCCTGACCAGTGCCTTATCGAGTCTCAGTATTACATTTCTGCTTTTGTATTCCAGTCCTCTTGATATAAATGCCAGCATTGAATTTGCCTTCCTTACTACCGATTCGACTTGCAAATTAACTTTTTGGGAATCCTGCACTAGCACTCCAAAGTCACTTTGCACCTGCGATTTCTGGATTCTCTCTCCATTTATAAAATAATCTACGTCTTTATTCCTGCTACCAAAAATGCAATTTGCTACACTGCAATTTGCCACACTGCAATTTGTTACACTGCAATTTGCTACACTGAATTCCATCTGCCAATTCTCTGCCCACTCTCCCAACCTGTCCAAGTCCTTCTGCAGCTTCACTGCTTTTCTACACTACATGCCCCTCCACCTATCTTTGCATCATCTGCAGACTTGGCCACAAAGCCTTCAATCCCCTTATCCAAATCATTAATATACAACATGACGAGAACGTTGTATTCACTGGAGCTGAGGAAAATGGAAGGGAATCTCATAGAAATCTCCACAATTTGGATGGGACGAGAGATAAGGTGAAGGTAGGATCTTCCCGATGCCAGGGAGTTCAGGACCAGGGGTCACGGTCTGAGAAGAAAGGCAAGTCATTTAAGACAGGATTGGGCAGTCTCGGTGACGCAGCGGTAGAGTTGCTGCCTTAGAGCGAATGCAGCACCGGAGACCCGGTTCGATCCCGATTACGGGTGCCATCTGTACGGAGTTTGTACATTCCCACCCTGACCTGTGTGGGTTTTCTCCAAGATCTTCGGTTTCCTCCCACACTCCAGAGATGAACAGGTTTGTAGGTTAATTGGCTTGGTAAATGTAAAAATAATTGTCCCTAGTGGGTGTAGGATGGCATTAATGTGCGGGGATCGCTGTTCGGCGCGGACCCAGTGGGCCGAAGGGCCTGTTTCTGCGCAGTATCTCTAAACTACACTAAACTAAAATGAGGATAAATGTCCTCTTCCAGAGAACGGTGAACCTGTGGAATCCCACTACTGCGGGAATGCTGCAGAGACGTATTTTGAATGCGATGTTGAATGGGGGCATTTTGTTTTACACAGGGGGGTGCCTAGAACGCACTGCTGGGTGTGTTGGGTAGAGGCATCAGTGGCATATAAGAGGCTTTTACAAGGACACATGGATAAACAGGAGATGGAGGGGAATGGAGGGGAACGGTAGATAGACACAGATTGATGGAGCAAGTCAGCGGGACAGGCAGCATCTCTGGATAGAAGTAATGGGTGACCTATCAGGTCGAGACCTTTATCAATCTTCAGTCTGAAGAGGGTCTCGACCTGAAACGGCACCCACTCCTTCTCTCCAGAAATGCTGCCTGTCCCGCTGAGTTACTCCAGCATTTTGTGTCTATCTACAGTGTAAACCAGCATCGGCTGTTCCTTCTGGTATGTACTTAAGTATAGAACTGGGTATTTGTCACATGTACCCAGGTACAGTGACATTCATTTATTGTATACAGCTCAGTACAAGTGCCACCATACATAAGCACTAACGGGGTCTGTCCACTTGGGCGTCATTTACGCATCATTTATGCAACATGATTTACATGATGCAGAACAAGGTTGCCGACCCCTGTCCGACAGCATCTCGGCTACAGTACAAGTCTATAGCAGTAGTACACTGATGGATTAAACAGTCAGAGGAGGTTAGTTTAACCTGAGTACTTATTCACCCACACCTGCAACAGAAACTTTTCTGTCCTGGGCCTCCACTATTATCAGAGTGAGGCCTAGCGCAAATTGGAGGAACGGCACCTCATATTTCGCTCGGGTAGTTTACTCCCCAGCGGTATGAACGTTGACTTCTCTAACTTCAGAGAGCCCTTGCTTTCTCTCTCCTTCCCTCTCCCTTTCCCAGTTCTCCCACTAGTCCTACTGTCTTCGCCTGCTTTCTATCTTTGTCCTGCCCCCTCCCCCGGCATCAGTCTGAAGAAGGGTCTCGAACTGAAACGTCGCCTATTCCTTCTCTCCATAGATGCTGCCTCACCCGCTGAGTTACTCCAGCATTTTGTGTCTACCTTAGTTTAACCTGACCTCATGTTCTGCACAGACCCGGGTGGGCTGGAATGCCTGTTCCTGTGTTGTAATGTACTATGCTCTATATACAGTAGGTACGTTACAAAACTTACCTTTAGCGGCGCTGCATTTCTGCCACTGCCCGTGCGCGCGACTTTGGAGCCTTTGAGAGGGACGCGGGTTTAAAATGCCGTTTTTCTCCAGACCATTCAAATCGATTAATCTCAGGGGATTTAGTTGCTGAAGAGAAATCGCTCCGACATTTGTTTTATGGAGGTATTTTTAAACTGCACTGAATAATTTAATTGCTAGAGTGAATTAAAAATCATTTTCTAAACGTGAACGCCGACAACGGGACGGATCTTACTTAGGGAACAAAAGAAGGAACACAGTTTATTTTTACATAAAAACGTGCTTCTTAGGAAGCCTTTAATCAAAATTTAATGTTGCGAAAAGGTGACTTAAAAAATATACGAACCGACCGTATTTATCCTGCCGACTGGGGGCTAAATTCACCGCAAACCGCAACGTTCCAATCCATCGCGTACCACAGAAACCCACTCGCAAGTTGATTTAAATGGCCATTAATTGACGGGAATTAAACACTAAATTCCTTCAATTTGGCCTATAAATTCATGATAATGAAATTTAAAAATGTTACATTGTGAATTCTTGAGTGAATGTTATTTGGACACTTAGGCTTTTTCAAAATGTTAACCTTTTCTTAAGAAATGGATAGATGTTTAGATCTAGTAATTGAATTTTGTAATTAGCTACAATTAGGTAACTAACTAATTATATGCTTTAATTTCAGGTCATCCAAGTAAGATTGTTTCATATTTGTTTCAGAATGCTTCAATCTATAATAACTGAACATTTCATTCAGTTCTCTTAATTTTTAAGAAAGATATGGGCTTTTGATCACAGCTTTTGTGTTAAGTCAATGGAAAAGCAATAGGGAACAAGATGCTAATTTCTGAGTATGAAAATGGCCATAACTTTTTTAATACTGAAGATATGAAAGTGAATTAGGTGTCAAATTAATCTTCTTTTTATGCTTTATCTGATGGGATAAATTGCAGAATTGATTTTTAAAATCTCAACATTTTGTAACATTGCTACTCTTTTGTAATATTCTACGAGGCCCCAACTGCCTTCTGAGGTGGATAGAAATGATTCCCTGTGACAAGAAGGAGAGTTTTGTCTGGTATCCTGGCCAATGTTTCTTAATCACTACTAATATAAAACTACTAATATAAATCCAATCATTGTCAGATTGCTCTCTGCGAGAGTTTTCTGTGTGCATTACCACAGTGATCACATTTATAATACTTGATACAAAAATACAAAAATACTTGATTGGCTGTGAAATGCCTTGATTTGTCTTGTTCGCGAAAGGTGTTATGAATATGTCTTCATAATCTGTATGATCATCACAATCCATTATTGAAATGCAAGTACACATTCATTACAGTGAAACCTGGTGTCTCTCAAAATGTCTTCCTTCAGAGTTGTAACCAATAATTACTTCATTTGAAAAATTGCTCAGCACATGACGACTCCGACTCATTCCAAACTGTGTTATGATTATCATTACATGAAACCATCTGAGTAATGAAGTGTAATTAACTATTTAAATGAAGGGAATAATTTAGCCTGAGCAACCTAGTGTGAAACAGGCACAAAATTGTACGGCTATTCTATTCCTGTCTCTTGAGTTCAATTTTGGTTGATCTGACTATATCAGTTTTCTGAAGAAGGATCTCGACCCGAAACGTCACCCGTCCCTTCTCTCCAGAAATGCTGCCTGTCCCGCTGAGTTACGCCAGCATTTTGTGTCTAACATCAGTTTTTCCCTGGATGGATCAGCTGGATTTCACCTGTATCCACCTATCACTTGTGTAGGAAGGAACTGCAGATGTTGGTATATACCAAAGATCGACGCAAAATGCTGGTGTAACTCAGTGGGTCAGGCAGCGCCTCTGGAGAAAATAATAATAATAATAATAATAATAATAATAATAATATATTTTATTGTCATTACACATAAGTGCAACGAGATTTGGTTTGCAACTTCCATCCAATGTCATAACTTAATCGACAAATAAAATTTAGGTTTAAATACCCTGAGAACAAGGTTTGTAAAAACGAACATTAGACCAGTAAAATCAACACAGACTAAAGTGCGAGGCTGGGGGAGACAGTCCATGGGGGTGGGGGGGGGGGGGGGGGGGTACTCAGCAGGGCCGGTTCAGAGCCGCTATAGCTCTGGGAATGAAGCTGTTCCTGAGTCTGGAGGTGCGGGCGTAGAAGGCCTTGTAACGTCTGCCGGAAGGGAGTAGTTCGAACCGTCCATTACAAGGGTGAGAGGAGTCTTTATGTATGCTGACGGCCTTCCTGAGGCACCGTGTGTGGTAGATGCCCTCCAAGGCTGGTAGCGGTGTCCCAATAATCTGTTGCGCTCTGTGGACAACGCGCTGAAGAGCTCTCCTCTCCGCCTCCGTGCAGCTGAGATACCACACAGAGATGCCATACGTTAGTATGCTCTCTGTGGTGCAGCGGTAGAAGGTCGTCAGCAGCTGTTGGGGCAGACCAGTCTGTTTCAATGTTCTTAGGAAGAACAGTTGTTGCTGTGCCTTTTTGACCAGTGCAGCGGTGTTGGTGGACCATGTGAGGTCCTCTGAGATGTGAGTGCCCAGAAACTTGAAGCTGGACACTCTCTCCACACTGTCTCCATAGATGGAGATTGGGGCGTATTCCCCATTCTGCGACCTCCTTGGTCTTGGAGGTGTTTAGCGACAAGTTGTTCTGTGAGCACCAGTCCGCCAGGTTCTGCACCTCCGCTCTGTAGTTTGTTTCATCACCGTTGGTGATCAGCCTGATCACCGTTGTGTCGTCTGCAAACTTGACAATGGTGTTGTTGTCAAATGCAGGGACACAGTCGTGGGTGAAGAGGGAGTAGAGCATGGGGCTCAGTACACAGCCCAGGGGTGTGCCGGTGCTCAGGGTGATAGTGGAGGACAGGTGCGGCCCCAGTCTCACTGCCTGCGGTCGCTCCGTCAGAAAGTTCAGGATCCAATCGCATATCAGTGAGCTGAGGCCTAGCTGGTGGAGTTTGGTGGTGAGCTTGGTGGGGATGACCGTATTGAAGGCAGAGCTATAGTCAATGAAGAGCATCCTCACGTAGGTGCCCTGTCTTTCCAGGTGGGTCAGGAACAGTGTGAAGAGCCACAGAGATGGCATCTTCTGTGGATCTATTTGCCCTGTATGCAAATTGATGAGAGTCCAATGATGCAGGGATGCTGGATTTGATGTGGGAGAGGACCAGCCTTTCAAAGCACTTCATTGGTATTGGAGTTAGGGCAACGGGCGGTAGTCATTCAGGTTGGTGACTTTAGACTTCTTCGGCACCGGCACTATGGTAGCTGTCTTCAGGCACATGGGGACCGTTGCCAGAGATAGAGACAGGTTGAAGATCCTCGTAAATACCTCCGCCAGCTGTACAGCACAGTCCTTTAGTACCCTACCCTGGACTCCATCCGGACCTGCAGCCTTGCGTGGATTGATCCTACGCAGAGCGCACTGTACCTCCTGGGTGCTCAGTGTTAAGGCCTGTCCCTCCGCCCTAGCCGGGGTTGTTCCTCTCCTGGTGGTGCTGCCAGTTTCGAAGCGGGCAAAGAAGGTGTTTAATTCATTGGCCAGTGTGATATCACTGTGGGGGCAGACGGGGCTGCTCTTGTAGTCAGTGATGTCCCTGACACCCCGCCACATGCTTCTGGTGTCTGCGGTGTTGAAGTGGTCTTCCACCCTTTGCCTGTGGATGTCTTTGGCCTTTTTTATGCCTTTGTTCAGGTTTGACCTGGCAGCACTGTAGGCAGAAGTGTCCCTGGATTTAAAGGCAATGTTGCGTGCCCTTAGCAGGTTCTGAACCTCCTTGTTCATCCACGGTTTGCGGTTTGGGATCATCTTTATTTCCTTGTCCACTGTGACAAACTCCACACAGCAGTTGATGTAGGAGAGCACAGTGGATGTGTACTCCTCCAAATCTACCTCTGTACCACTAGTAGCCTGTTGTGCAAACAGGTCCCAGTCGGTGCGATCAAAGCAGTCCTGGAGTTGTAGGGTGGCGTCCTCGGGCCATATTTTGACCGTCTTTATTGCAGGTTTGGTCTTGCGGATGAGGGGTTTGTATGCAGGCAGTAGAAACAGTGAGAGGTGGTCGGATTGTCCCAGGGATGGTTTCAGAAAAACGGTTGGTTCAAAAAAGGAATGGTTTCAGAAAAACGGTTCTGACCTGAAATTCCTTTTACCTATTCCTTTTCTCCAGACATGTTGCCTGACCCCCAGAATTAATCCAACATTTTGTGTCTATCCACCTATCAGTTACCTGTCTTGTCCCATCCCCAGCTCACGTTTCCAACTTTCTTCCCCTGCTCCATTAGATCTGAAGAAAGATTTTGACTTGAAACGCTGTCTGTCCATTGGATGGTGCAGCGGTAGAGCTGCTGCCGTACAGCGCTTGCAGCGCCAGAGACCCGGGTTCGATCCCGACTACGGGCGCTGTCTGTACGGAGTTTGTACATTCTCTACGTGATCTGCTTGGGTTTTCTCTGAGATCTTCAGTTTCCTCCCACACTGCAAAGACGTACAGGTTTGTAGGTTAATTGGCTTGGTACAAGTGTAAGTTGTTCCCAGTGTGTGTAGGGTAATGTTAATGTGCAGGGAATGCAGGTCGGTGCAGACTCAGTGGGCCGAAGGGCCTGTTTCTGCGCTCTATCTTTAAACTAAACTAAACTAAACTAAACATTCCCTCCATAGATGCTGCCAAGTTTCATCAGCGTCTTGTGTTTTGCTCAGGATTCCAGCATCTGCAGTTTCTTGTGTCCCCGTTTTACCGCTGGCCGATATAGATTAACATGACCAGCGATCATCTCGTGGTACACCATCCTTTCTCTTCTGCATTTCTACCTCTTGTCTGCTCTTTGAATCTTAGCATTTGAGAAGCATTGAAGATGTCACACATTGTTCGTCCTTTGAGGGAAGGAACTGCAGGTGCTGATTTAAAGCAAAGTTAGACACAAAAAGCGGGAGTAACTCAGGCAGCATCTCTGGAGAGAAGGAAGGGGGGCATTTCAGGCTGATATGGAGCATTTTGATTGGCATGGCGCCATTGGGTAAAAGGGCTGTGCTGTGTGACTATGGTTCTCTAACTTTTAGAACTGTCAGGAAGTGACCAGTGGTGAGAATCACATCACTGTGGAGTAATGTCAAAGGAAATGACGTCGCACAAAATATCATGGTGAGCATTTATATCTGCAATTACACACACACGCACACACGCACACACGCACACACACACACGCACACGCGCACACACACACACACATGCACATGCACACGCACACGCACACGCACACTACACTTGCAGCAACGGAGACCCGGGTTCGATCCCGACTATGGGTGCTCTCTGTGCGGAGTTTATACGTTCTCCCCATGGTCGCCTGGGTTTTCTCCGGGTGCTCCCATACTCCAAAGATGTGCAGGTTTGTAGGTTAATTGGCTTTGGTAAATTGTGGCTGGTCTGTAGGATAGTATTGGTGTATGGGTGATCGTGGGTCAGCGGGCCTGTTTCCATGCTGTACAGTATCTCTAGACTAAACACACATAGACATGCTCGCACACATACACAGACGCACACACACATAATTTACTGTATATATACACACATACAGTTTATGTATACATATATATACACACATACATTACACTCACATTACACACAAACATGTATAAACAATCACATTACACACACACTATATACATAGATATATATGTATATTTATTTATTTATCTATCTATCTATACGATTTACTCTCATCTTGACCACTTCCGGTCTGCGTTGTAATTAAATTTGCGCAAAACGATCCCCCACAGCGCTACGATTTTTCGCCACCTTACTCACCATTCTCCTCTGCTGCGTCAAATAAATTTTGTTCTGATCGGTGAAATAGTACAAAAGTTATGAAGGTTTCAATATCGTAAAAACCTCCCCTTCAATAATGCGGCGAGAAGAATAAAAAGCTGAAGGGGCGGAGTGTGTTGAGCAACCCGTGCAGAATGTGCAGCCCTGCGGGGAGTACGCAGCCCGCAGGGAGTATGCCCGTGGGGAGCGCGCAGCCTGCGGATTGCTTCTGCGGCCACCAGCACGACCAGCTGCTGAGTTAAACCGGAAGCCTCTGAGTGAAACTGGATTGGGACTGGGATATGCTGCGTGAGGGCGAAAGCTGAAGGTGCATGATGTGAAGGGTGCGACACCCCCGCTCACCACACCCTCCTTTCCCCTTCCTCCCACCCACCCACCCACCTTTTCCCCACCCCCTTTCCCCACACCACCCCCTTTCCCCACTCACCCCCTTTCCCCATTCCCCCCTTTTCCCACTCTCCCCTTCCCCACACCCCCCCTTCCCCACACCCCCATTCCCCCCTTCCCCACACCCCCTTCTTCCACCCCCCTTCCCCCTCACCCATCCCCTTCTTCCCCACATCCCCTCCTTACCTTCCTCACACCAGGCCTCCCGTGTGACTGGGCCCCAACGGGTCCCACTTAATTTAATATATTATATATATAAAAACACACACACACACACACATATATATATATATATATATAAACTATACAGGTATATATACACACAGACACACAATAAATTTAGACCTTACATTTTGCAGATGGGAGTGACCAAGAGAGTGCTGCCAACACAGATGAAAGTGTCGTCCCTGCCTTTAAACTAGTGCTCAGTAACCTCTCCTGAAGTGTAAGCATTTGGGAAATTAGGTTGGCCTCAACTTATCTCACTCATTATTTTGGTTAGCTAATTGTGTGCCTCAGATGCTCTAGTTTCCAGTTGGTGTTATCAATGGGTGCAGCCCACTCACAGGGGAACGTTTGCTCTTGTGAATAATCAAGTCTAACATTGTTTTCTCTGAGCCATAATCATCCTGGTGGGTCTTGAGCAATATCAATACAGGTGAGTTAACATTGACGTTATAATCCGTTGAGCGAACGGAATGCATTCGGAGAGTCGCTTTATGTGATAGCATTTACAGGCACACCTTCAGAGTGTTAAAAAATTAAACAAAAATAGTCACAGTTTATAATCACTTCAGAAATATATGATTGCTTGTTATTGTTAATTATAGAGACCAAAGTGGAGAGTGCATTTAATTTAGAATTTGGGTTTAATTAACTTTCCCCTGAAAGATCTTACACTTTAGCTCTCAAGACACAGCGAGAAGCCACTCAGCTGATGGCAGCTGCTTAAGACCCTGAAGGGCGGAAAGACAGGAGACAGTGATACTTCACAGGGGAGAAGGAAAATAACATCTTCAGCAAGGTAGTTTTCCAAAATGAAGACTTTTTTTTCCACCTAACTTAATTAAAATCCAAGCTTCTTAAAAACATTCAACAATACTCCACGGAGATAAATTCTACCCACACTTAAAGATAAAAGGTCGCCAAGTGTATTTGTGCTGGTTTTCTGAATTCATATGCAGGCGTTTCTTGCCGACCTGCCTCTACCATTGAGAGGTTGTTGGTGAGTTTCATAGAGTCAGAGACCTATACAATATGGAAACAGGCCCTTCAGCCAAACTTGCCCACACTAGCCAACATGTCCCATCTACACTAGTCCCAGCTGCCCGCATTTGGCCCATATTTATCCACACCTGTCCTATCCATGTACCTACCTGTCTGACTGTTTCTTAAGGGCCTGTCCCACTTGGGCGACCTAATCCGCGAGTTCTGGCGAGTTTGCCCCCGACTCATACTCGCAGCATGGTTGACACTATGTTGTAGGAGGTCGTAGGTGGTCTTCGTAACTCTCCTTCATGCTCGAGAGTGGTCTCTGTGTACTCGAGGCCTCAGCTAGGTTGCGGCATTTTTTTCAATCTGTTAAAAAATGCCCGTGAGGAAAAAAGATTGGCATGGAAAAAATCGATACTTTTTTTATTCGTAGGTTTAGTCGTGGTAGGTCGTAGTAGGTCGGCATGTTAGTCATAGGTAATCGAGAGTAGTCAAAGGTAGTCATAGATAGTCTTCATCATAGTCGACGAAGGGAGGTCGAAGGAGATGGAAGGAGGTCGTTTTCACTCTCCACTATTCGGTTTCCAATCTCCCCGAAGTTAGTCGAAACTAGTCTTCAACTTGGTCAAAGGCGGTCTCTACACAACATTTTTTAAAACTCTTCTAAACTCGCCAATTAGGTTGCCCAAGTGGGACAGCCCCTTTAGATGTTGGGATTGTCCCAGCTTTAACCTCCTCCCCTGGCAGCTCGTTGCACACATCCAGCGCCCAGTTTCATTTTAGTTCAGTTTAGTTTGGGTTCAGTTTAGTTTTGTGTAGTTTAATGTCACGTGTACCTAAAATCGGTCAAATATATGCTTTTTTGGATGGGTTATAACCAGAAAAAACATGGTCTCTCTACCCTTCCGACACATCTCATCTGCTCCACTGCGGAATCTACAAATCTTTACAACTGCTCAGAATACTCCAAACATAGTCTGACCAGTGTCTTATAGAGCCTCGATCATTGAAATTTGATGAATACCACATTCTCCGCCCTTCCAATGAACCATTGCCGATCAAGTCCAAATGCTTGATGTGTGTTTAGCTGGATAACCTACTGTACAAAAGTGCAGACATATCACCAAGCACAATGAAACCAGTTGAGTTTGGGGCAGAAACAGGCCCTTCGGCCCACCAGGTCCGTGCCGACAAGCGATCCCCACATATCAACACTATCCTATGGTGTTTCCCATGGTGTGTAGAATAGAACTAGTGCATGGGTGATCATTGGTCTGCACAGACTCGCTGGGCAGAAGGGCCTGTTCCCATGCTCTATCTCTAAAACTAAATGGTATAATCTTTGAGTGTAGCCTCAATTTGCACATACTTTGATCAAAGCAGAAGCATTATGATTCAAGATTCAAGATTCAAGATTCAAGAGAGTTTATTGTCATGTGTCCCTGATAGGACAATGAAATTCTTGCTTTGCTTCAGCACAACAGAACATAGTAGGCATGACTACAGAACAGATCAGTGTGTCCATATACCATTATATAAATATATACACACATGAATAAATAAACTGATTAAGTGCAAATAAACAAATAATGGGTTATTAATGATCAGAGTTTTGTCTGAGCCAAGTTTAATAGCCTGATGGCTGTGGGGAAGTAACTATTCCTGAACCTGGTCATTGCAGTCTTCAGGCACCTGTACCTTCTACCTGAAGGTAGCGGGGAGATGAGTGTGTGGCCAGGATGGTGTGGGTCCTTGATGATACTGCCAGCCTTTTTGAGGCAGCGACTGCTATAGATCCCCCTTGATGGAAGGGAGGTCAGAGCCGATGATGGACTGGGCAGTGTTTACTACTTTTTGTAGTCCTTTCCGCTCCAAGGCGCTTACGTTGCCGAACCAAGCCACGATGCAACCGGTCAGCATGCTCTCTACTGTGCACCTGTAGATGTTAGAGAGAGTTCTCCTTGACAAACCGACTCTCCATAAGCTTCTCTGGAAGTAGAGGCGCTGATGTGCTTTCTTAATAATTGCATCAGTGTTCTCGGACCAGGAAAGATCTTCAGAGATGTGCACACCCAGGAATTGGAAGCTCTTGACCCTTTCAACCATTGATCCATTGATATAAACAGGGCTGTGGGTCCACATCCTACTCCTTCCAAAGTCCACAATCAGTTCCTTGGTTTTGCTGGTGTTGAGGGCCAGGTTATTGTGCTGGCACCATATGGACAGTCTCTCAGAGAGTATAGAAGAACTCTCTTTTATACTCTGACTCATGCCCATCAGTGATACATCCCACAACAGTGGTGTCGTCAGTGAACTTGATGATGGATTTCGCACTATGACCGGCTACGCAGTCATGAAGTATAGAGTGAGTACAGCAGGGGGCTGAGCACGCAGCCTTGAGGTGTTCCCGTGCTGATTGTTATCGAGGCTGACACATTTCCACCAATACGAACAGACTGTGGTCTGTGAATGAGGAAGTCGAGGATCCAATTGCAGAGGGATGCGCAGACACCCAGTTCTGTGAGTTTGGTAACCAGCTTGGAGGGGATGATTATATTAAATGCCGAACTGTAATCAATGAATAACAGCCTGATATATGTGTTTTTGTTGTCCAAGTGGTCCAGAGCGGAGTGGAGGGCCAGCGAGATCGCATCCACCGTTGATCTGTTGTGGCGGTAAGTGAACTGCAGTGGGTCCAGGTTTTTGTCGAGGTAGGAGTTGATTTGCGCCATGATCAACCTCTCAAAGCACTTCATCACCACAGGCGTTAGTGCCACAGGTCGATAGTCATTGAGGCACGTCACCTTGCTCTTCTTGGGCACTGGTATCATTGATGCCCTTTTAAAGCAGGTGGGAACCTCAGACCTCAGAAGTGAGAGGTTCAAAATGTCCGTAAAAACGCCAGCCAGTTAGCCCGCACAGGTTTTTAGAACACAACCGGGTAACCATCAGGTCCAGGCGCTTTTCGAGGGTTCACCCCTCTGAAGGATTTCCTGACGTCGGCCTCTGTGACTGAAACTGAAATACCATTACAGTGAATGGGGGCTTGGGAAGCCACATCAGTATTCTCCCTATCAAAGCGTGCGTAATACGCATTGAGCTCGTCAGGGAGTGATGTTTCGCTGACATTCGAGCTGCCTCTTGGTTTCGCCTTGTAGGAGGTGATTGCATTCAGGCCCCGCCACAGCTGCCGAACATCTGTCTCATCCTCCAGCTTGGAGCAGAAGTCCCTTTTGGCCTTATTGATGGCCTTACCAAGGTCATATCTGGACTTCTTGTGGACCACCGTATCATCAGACATGAATGCCCGGTGTCTGGTCTTCAGAAGAGTGCGGATTCAAAGTTAATCCAAGGTTTCTGATTGGGAAACACTCGGAAGGTTTTTGTAGGGATGCAGTCTTCCACACATTTCTTTATGAAGTCTGTAACGACTGTGGCGTATTCGTTCAAGTCCATTGCCGAATCCTTGAACATTGCCCAGTCTACAGACTCCAAATAGTCCTGGAGTTGTTCCACTGCCCGACCAGCTCTGTACTGTTCTCACCTCTGGGGGTGCGCTCTTCAATTGCTGCCTGTAGGCAGGGAGAAGCAGCACCGTGGTATGGTCGGATTTACCGAAGTGAGGGCGAGGGATAGAGCGGTAAGCATTCATGATGGTGGTGGTGCAGTCGTCGAGGGTGTTTGGTCCTCTGATGCAGCAGGAGACATGTTGGTGGAAGTTAGGGAGTGATTTCTTGAGGTTAACCTTTTTGAAGTCCCCAGCAATGGTGTTAAATGCCTTGGGGTAAGACATCTGGTGTTTGTTGATCACGGCGTGCAGCTCCTCCAGTGCCTGACGGACGTCTGCCTGGGGTGGCCAGTAGGATAGTAGGGAGAGGGGGCCGAAGTCCCCTGTGCTTCAGTCTGACCTGAAGTCCTGCCCGTCGGCAACGTTTCCGGACACAATGGAGGCCCCTTTGTTTCCAGGTACTGTGCTTACATTGACTTAAATGAGTTTTCACAGATTCACCACCCTCTGACTGTCATCCTTGTTCACATTTCATAAGTTCAAAAGTTATAGGCCCATTCGGCCGATCAAGTCGACCCCACTATTCAATCCCTCTCAACTCCATTCACCTGCCTTCTCCCCGTGTCTCAAGCAAGAAAGATTGTTTGCCTTCCATCACAGTGGGGAGATTCACTGGAGATTCACTGTGATGGATGTGTTCATTGTGTGTTCTGTTACTTTATTTCCTGTCATGACTGCAAGTTATACGCAATTTTCGTTCAAACTAAAAGTTTGAATGACAATAAAGGGAACTCAACTCAACTCAATGATAATGCAAAAATAACAAAAACAGTCTATACAGTTCAGAGCTTATTTGCAGGTTGCAGCATTTAATAGCCTAACGGCTGTAGGCTGTTCTTGACTCAGTATTTTAAATCTGTGCCAGAATGGGGAAGAGGACAAACTACCATCAAGCTGAGCTTTGACAAGGCCCATTCAGTGTGAAAGGGGGTCGAGAAAGGGTACCTATCAATTTTTAAAATGTCAGTCATTTGACTTTTATTATCTTAGTCCTGACTCTGGCTGTGATCAGTGGAAAGGATACAAAATCACCACGGATCAGGGTTATATCAAAAGATGCGGCTTTGTGGAAGAAGCCTCCATTCATACCCTCAGCAGTTAGTATTTTAAAAGCTGCAATGACATTTTAATTAATGCTTCGCCTCTTTTCCTTCAAATGTAGGAAATGATTAACAAGTTCAATATGACAATGATAATAGCCAGCTCATTTTTTTGTTCTTGTCTCCGTTATTAACATTTTTGCCCTGACATTCATGTCTCATTCCCATTTTCCTGCCCTAAACTATTCACATGTTAATGAGAGTGACCTCAAGGCCCAGATATGTTATTAAGAGTCCACGCATGGAGGCACTTATTATAACTTAATTAAAGGCCACACCCAAGGTTGAGTGCATCGAATGCATCCTATTGCCAGAGGAATAGAGATAGGAAAATAGTATCATCGATTCATACAGCGTGGAAGCAAGCCCTTCAGCCCAACTTGCCCATGCTGACCAACAGGCCCCATCTGCATTGCATGCATTTGGCCCATATCCCTCAAAATCTATCCCACCCAAATATTTGTAAACGTTGTGATTTCCTGCTTCAACCTGGGGTGGCATGGTGGCGCAGCGGTAGAACTGCTGCCGGAGACCTGGGTTCGATCCCGACTGCGGGTGCTGTCTGTATCGCGTTCTCCGAGTGGGTTTTCTCCGGGAGCACCGGTTTCCTTCCACACTCCAAAGACGTGCAGGTTTGTAGGTTAATTGGTGGTGTATATGTAAATTATCTGTAGTTAATGTGCAGGGATCATGGTTGGTGTGGACTCGGTAGGCCGAAGGACCTATTTCCTCGCTGTATCTCTAAACTAAACTAAACTGCCTTCTCGGGCAGCTTGTTCCATACACCTGCCATCCTTTGTGTAAAAACGTTGTCCCTCGTTTGCTTGTTAAATCTTTCCCCCTCACCTTAAACTCATGTCACCTGTTTTTTTTCATTAATTTATTTTTACTCAACTCTATTTCAAGTTTGTATCCAAAAATCATAATTTGTAAGCTTGTTGAACACGTGAGGTCTTTGTAAGTGCAGTGGGGAGAAAATTGATGTACATTGAACCACCGCAGAATCTTTTCACATAATCAGTATGGCCTCCTATTGAGGACTGTGCCAATCTCTGGGCTTAGCAAAAGACTTACAGTAAAGGGAATGGAGAAGGTCGCAGAGTCATAAGGTTATACATAGCAGACCATTCGGGCCAACCCATCTACACTAGTGCTGCCTGCCTGCATTTGGCCCATATTCCTCTAAACCTACAGCATATAATCCTCCAACACTTTTGCCATCTCCAAAGGGATCCCACTACTGGCCACATCCTCCCATCTCCACCCCTTTCCGCTTTCTGCAGAGACTATTCCCTCCGCAACTCCCTGGTCAATTCGTCCCTTACCACCCAAACCACCCCCTCCCCAGGTACCTTCCACTGCAACCGCAGGAGATGCAACACCTGTCCCTTTACCTCCCCTCTCGACACTGTCCAAGGACCCCGACAGTGTTTCCAGGTGAGGCAGCGGTTCACTTGCACCTCCTCCAACCTCATCTACTGCATCCGCTGTTCCAGTTGTCGACTTCTCTATATCGGCGAGACCAAACAAGGGCTCGGCGATCATTTCGCTGAACACCTCCACTCAATCCGCTTTAACCTACCTGATCAGCCAAGTTGCTCAGCATTTTAACTCCCCGTCACATTCCCAATCTGACCTTTCTGTCCTGGGCCTCCTCCATTGTCAGAGTGAGGCCCAGCTCAAATTGTAGGAGCAGCACCTCATATTTCGCTTGGTTAGTTTACACCCCAGCGGTAGGAACATTGACTTCTCTAACTTTAAATAACCCTTGCTTTCCCTCTCTTTCCATCCCCTTTCCCTTCCCAGTTCTCCCACCAGTCTTACTGTCTCCGACTACATTCTATCACTGTTCCGCCCACTCCCCTGACATTAGTTTGAAGAAGGGTCTCAACCCGAAACAACACCCATTCCTTCTCTCCAGAGATACTGCCTGTCCTGCTGAGTTACTCCAGCATTTTGTGTCTACCTTCCCTCTAAACCTACCCTATCCTTGTACGGAGTGCATCTAGGTGGTACAGCGGTAGAGTTGCTGCCTTAAAGCGCTTACGGCGGCAGAGACCCGGGTGCGATCCTGACTACGGGTGCTGTCTGTATGGAATTTGTACGTTCTCCCCGTGAGCACATGGCTTTTCTCCGAGATCTTTGGTTTCCTCCCACACGTACAGGTTTGTAGGTTAATTGGCTTGGTATAAATGGAAACTGTCCCTAGCGTGTGTAGCATAGTGTTAATGTGCAGAGAGCGTTGGTCAGTGCGGACTCGGTGGGGTGAAGGGGCTGTTTCTGCTTTGTATCTCTGAAACTAAAAACTAAAAAAAGCTAAAACAGAGGTGGTGACCAGAAATACACCAGGTGTACGGACTTAGCTAGTCGCTAAGCTGAGATTGCTTCTCCGAGGGAAGCGACAGTTAAAGGGGGAATTTAAGAGCAATGTTCTAGGAGTTTCATAAAGGGAACAAGAAGACATTGTTCCCACTGGCAGCTGAGGCAGTAGCTGAAACAGATAGATCTGATATAAGAGATGTGGGTCTCCGCATTGCTGTTTTCAACACATTGCTCAATAAAAGCAAGTGTCTCCAAAGCCTAATCCAGCTGAATGCAATTGTCACAATTGTCTGGAGTCAGCCACAAACTATGCGAAGAGCAGCAATAAAAGTTTATTAAGACTGTGTAAATCTCTCAAATAAAATTATATAAATACAAACACAGCAAATAATATGACATATTGCCTGAAATGAGCCCAAAATTACAAAAATGGGTTAGGTCAGGTTTGGTGGGATATGTGCTGAACGGGGGCAGGTGTGACTGGTGTAGCTGGGACTTGATGGCCGGTGTGGGCAAGTTGGGCTGAAGGGCCAGTTACCACGCTGTATCACTCTGTGACTCTATGACTCAATATAAAATACTGCAAGCTACTGTTTTCTAATATCTCCTTTGCACTCTCTATCTTACACGGTGGGCACAGTGGCACAGCCGGTAGAGCTGCTGCCTCACAGTGCTAGAGACCTGATGGGCACTGTCTATGTGGAGTTTTCACGTGCTGTGGGCACGTTGGACGGCTGGTGTAACTCAGTGGAACATGCAGTTCGAATGAATAGGTATACAGACATCCTGTATAGCCTTTCCGCTGTCTGGTTAGCAAGTAACAAAAAGCTTCTCACTCGGTACACGTGACAATACATTAAACACAACTAAACCTAGCGGGATAACATAGAACTAGCGTAAACGTTATTTTGTTGTAATCTTTGCACGGGTTGAGAGAAGTTTGTGGAATTCCCTGCTAAATTGTGGAATTCCCTGCCACAGAGACGCAGTGGAGGCCAAATCACTGGATGGTTTTAAGAGAGAGTTAGACAGAGCTCTAGGCGTCAGTGGAATCAAGGGATATGGGGAGAAGGATGGCACGGGTTATTGATTGGGGACGATCAGCCATGATCACAATGAATGGCGGTGCTGGCTCGAAGGGCCGGATGGCCTCCTCCTGCACCTATTTTCTATGTCTTTATCTATGTCTAAGCCTTGAAGAAGTCCTGATCTGAACTTGTAGGAAAGAACTGCAGATGCTGGTTTACACCGAAGATAGGCACAAAATGCTGGAGTAACTCAGTGGAACAGGCAGCATCTCTGGATAGAAGGACTGAAGAAGGGTCTCAACCCAAAACGTCACCCATTCCTTTTATCCAGAGATGCTGCCTGTTCGGCTGAATTACTCCAACATTTTATGTCTATGATCTGAAATGTTTGTTTGGCCATTTCCCTCCATAGCTGCAGTCTGGCCCTCTGTGTTCCTCCAGCAACTTATTTTAAATTTAATTTTAGACCTCTTGGCTTCTCACGGCATGCTGAGAAAATAATATTACTCGTTCATTTTTGTCCACACTGATTTGCCATGACCAAGGGTGAATTTAAGGGCTATTTGCCTTCATCCCTTGTCTACTCACTTGCTAACTTTAAGGATTTGTGGGCATTTACTCCAAGATCCCTTTCTTTCTCTACTATTCTTCATTTCCTATAATTTATCGTACATTCTCTTTGCAGTGTGGGAGAAAACTCTGGAGCTCCCGGAGAAAACCCACTCGGGTCACCGGGAGAACATACAAACTCCGTACAGGCAGTGCCCGTAGTCAGGATCAGACCTGGGTCTGTACTGCTCTGCCACCGTGCTGCACTATCACCTGATACAATCATTCTACTCTTTTAGATCTCATTTCTATATATATGCTGCACAATGGTGTAGCTGGTAGACCTGCCTACTCACAGAAGCACAGACCCACATCCGACCCTGACTTTGGGCACTGTCTGTGTGGAGTTTGCATGTTCTCCCTGGGACCGCATGTGTTTCCTCTGGGTGCTCCAGTTTCCTCTACATCCAAAACACATGTGGGGTTTGTAGGTTAAATGGCCTCTGTAAATTGCCCCAGTTCTTCAAGGAATGGTTGTGGGAATGGGATAACATACAACCAGTGTGAATGGGTGAACCCCCCCCTCTCTCTCTCTCTCTCTCTCTCTCTCTCTCTCTCTCTCTCTCTCTCTCTCTCTCTCTCTCTCTCTCTCTCGCTCCTCACCTCTCCTCCTCTCTCCTCCTCTCTCTCTCTCTCTCCTCTCCTCCTCCTCGCTCTCTCCTCTCCTCTCCTCTCTCTCACTCCTCCCCTTTTCGCTTTCTCTCTCCTCTTCCCTCTCTCTCTCCCTCCCCCCTCTCCTCTCCTCTCTCTCACTCCTCCCCCTCTCGCTTTCTCTCTCTCTCTCTCTCTCTCTCTCTCTCTCTCTCTCCCCCTCTCACTCTCTCTCTCTCCTTCCCTCCTCTCTCTCTCTCCCCCCTCTCTCTCTCTTCTCTCTCTCCTCCCTCTCTCTCTCTCTCTCTCTCTCTCTCTCTCTCTCTCTCTCTCTCTCTCTCTCTCCTCTCCCCCTCTCCCTCTCTCTCTCTCTCCCCCCTCTCTCTGCCCTTCGGCCCACCGAGTCCATGCCGCCCAGCGATCACCCCAGATGCTAGCTCTATCCTACGCATGGGGGACAATTTACAATTTACAAAAACAACTAACTTACAAACTTGCACATCTTTGGAGTGCGGGAGGAAACCGTCTTCAACATTGAGCTGCAGTAGTGCTGAACCTCGACAGTTGGCGGCATTTAATGGTGCGGCCTGGCCCGGGGAGGCATGGCTTTAAGCGGTCTGCAGACGCAATAAAGACATTGGTTTCGCTTTGTGGGCTTATGGGCCTGTAAGCTACTCGTGGAGGAGGCCGCGTAGAGGCTGTCTTTGTCTCCTCAGCAGCCGAGTACTGCGCCCCGGTCTGGTGCATAGCCCTCATGCTAAGTAGCTGGATGCTGCCCTCAACAGCGCCCTGTGGACTGTCTCCGGATGCCTACGAGCCACCCCAGGAAACCAACTGCCCATCCTCGCTGGCATTGCCCCAGCCAACATCAGACGAGAAGCAGCCACGCTGGCCTTCTCTCGAAAAGCACAGACCAGTGAATCCCACCTCCTCCATCAGTAACAGAGACACCACGACCTCAAGTCACGGCACCCCTTTGCCACGCACGCCCAAGAGCTGCTCTGCACAACACCGGCTGGAGCTTCTAAGACCGCCTGGGTCAAGACGAGATGGAGAGACCAGTGGAAGTCAGCGGAACCATCTAGGCTACACCAGTAGATCAATGACCCCATGGACGTCCCTGGCCAGGACCTGCCCCGAAAGCAGTGGACAACCCTCAACCGCTTGAGGACAGGCATCGGATGCTATGGAGTAGCAATATAGAGGTGGGGCCTCGTGGGCAGCGCCTCCTGCGAGTGTGGAGACCCAACACAGACAGTGGAGCACGTAGTCACCAGTGCCCCAAACACCAGCTGCCGAATGGTGAATGAGGTCTGATTGACCTGGACGATGACACGTTGGCCTGGCTCGCCTCAACGGAGCTGCAGGTCTAAAAGACATACGACAGAAGAAGAAGAAGGGAGGAAACTGGAGCAACTGGAGAAAACGCACGTGGTTGCAGGAAGAATGTACAAACGTTGTACAGACAGTCAGGATCAAACCCGGGTCTGGTGCTGTAAGGCAACACTTTACCATTGCACCACTGTGCCGCCCCAAAGTGTGCAGGGAATGGTTGTAAATGTGAATAAAGTGAAAAAAGGTAAGATCTTTTTTTCACCCAGTTTTATTCCACCATGGAGGTCTTACCTTCCACTACCTGCAACCTCCGGCAACCACTTTCAACTAGCATCGCAACCGGCTTCGACTAAAAAATTACCGATTTTTGAAACGGCAACCTATTTTTAGTCGCAGACAGTTTAGAATTTTTTAAAATAATCGTCTGAACATAGAAGAAGTGGAAACCACTTTTGACCATTAGGGAGACTGACAAAAACCTTCGGGAACCGCATGGAAACCTTGGGTGGGGCGCAAAGTCTCCAGAGGTTTCCGTTCAGGTTTCCTAAGTGGGACAGGGGCATAACAGTCAAATATGGGACAAGGGCAGTCCTGTATGGAACAAACCAATTTAGCCCAATATACGGGATGTCCCGGCTAATATGGGACAGTTGGCAACCCTAAGCGCCAGAGACCTAGGTTTGATCCTGTCTTCGGGTGCCGTCTGTTCGGAGTTTGTATGTTCTGCCTGTGGCTGAGTGGGTTTTCCCCGAGTGCTCCAGTTTCCTCCCACACTCCAAAGTCGTGCAGGTTTGTAGGTTAATTGTCTTCTGTAAATTGTCCCTAGACTATAGGATAGAACTAATGTATGAGTCATCACTGGTCGGCCTGGACTCGATGGGCTGAAGGGCCTGCTTCCACACTGAATCTCTAAATTCAACTCAACTAAACTTGTACTGTGGCAGGCTTCACAGTCGCTGAGATGTCTTTCTTTAGCCCATGGATCACATTGGCCCTGCGTGAGTACGGCTTAAAATGACAGAAATGTTGTCCAGACATGAAATGCATGTCACAGGAGGGAAATGTGCATGTCAGATCTCTGCTGTGCATTAATGCATCTGACAATACAAGGATGCAGAGAGAAACTCACAAGCCATTGGATAAGTTCTGTGTCTCTAAACAGTATTTAATTCTTCACAGAAACCAAACTATGTGGCATCAAGATGATTTTGGGCCTTCTTAGTTTATTTAGAGATACAATGCGGAAATAGGCCCTTTGCCCACCGGATCCGCACCGACCAGTGATCCCAACCAGCACATTAACACTACCCTACATACACCAGGGACAATTTTACTTTTATAACCAAGCCAGTTGTCCTACAGACCTGTACGTCTTTGGAGTGTGGGAGGAAACTGAAGATCTCGGAGAAAACCCACGCAGGTCACGGGGAGAACATACAGACAAGCATCCATAGTCAGGAAGGAACCGGGGTCTCTGGTGCTGTAAGGCAGTAGCTCTACCACTGCGCCACCGTGCTGCCCTTCAAACCAGTATTTAATTCTTCAAAGAAGCTGTGCTGTGTCGCATCAAGACATGATCCTGGGCTGTCCTTCCCCTAGACAAATGTATATTAATCTCTAACCTAAACCAAATAAGCAGCATGAAAATACTTTAGGAAGAGAAAGTTGCTAGAGGAGTTACAGATAGCATGAGTGTTATAACTACACAAAGTTTGTGTACATCTCCATGAGTTTGTAAGTCATTTTATTCCACGAGAGTTAACAAAATGTTAACAATGTGCTCTTGGTACATTGTTCTTCATCAGTATTGAGTATGAAAGTTGGGAGGTCATGTCGCAGTTGTATAAGACGTTGGTGATGCCACATTTAGAGTATTGTGTTCAGTCTGGGCACAATGTTATAGAAAGATGTTGTTAAGTTGGAAAGGGTGCAGAGAAGATTTACGAGGGTGCTGCCAGGGCTAGAGGATCTGCGCTATAGGGAGAGCTTGAGTAGGCTGGGACTCTATTCTCTGGAGTGCAGGAGGATGAGGGGTGATCTCAATGAGGTGTATAAAATCATGAGAGAATAGATCGGGTAGATGCACAAAGTCTGTTGCGAAGAATGAAGGAATTGACTTACCGGAGGGCATAGGTTTAAGGTGAAGGGGAAAATTTTGTAGGAATTTGAGGGGTAACTTTTCATGCAAAGGGTGGTGGGTGCATGGAATGAGCTGCCGGAGGAGGTGGATGAGGCAGGGACTAATGCAACATTTAAGAAGCAATTAGACCTGTACATGGATAGGACAGATTTTGAGGGATATGGGCCAAATGCAGAAAATATAGTCTGAAGAAGGGTTTCAGCCCGAAACGTTGCCTATTTCCTTCGCTCCATAGATGCTGCTGCACCCGCTAGTTTCACCAACATTTTTGTGTACCAAACGCAGACAAATGGGACTAGTGTAGATGGAACATGTTGGTACATGAGATCAGTTTAACTTGCCGACATGTTCGGCACACACATTGTGGGCCGAAGCCTTTGTCCTTTTATTTTTTGTCTTTTAAAAAATATATTTTTATTAAAAGCATATGTACAAATAGTAATAAACGACAAACTGGTTGCAGAGTTCTTACATAGCTTCAATTTTTAAAGTTTTTTTTTAAAGAAAAGAAATAAAGAAAGAAAGAGATAAGAGAAACTATAAACTAATAGAAAGAAAGAAAGCAAGAAAGAAAGGAGATTACAAATATAAAAATTGTGGAGATAGATCCGGGAGATGTTGAGTATAGTCGTTCATCCAACCCTAAACTCAGGTTTTGACTTCAATTTTGTGTTAAACCAGTTAGACTTTGTCCTTTCCTATTGTCTATGTTCAATGTTCTATGATCTGAGTATGACAAAAGCAACAAGGCAACAAGATTATAAGTTTGGTCAAAGGATCGGAAGAAGGATTTTCACAATTTTTCAAGAACTTTCAGTCAATTGCGGCTGAAGCAATGGAAATCTCATTTTGCTGTCTTCATGCGGATTGAATCAAAAAACTCATATTGCCCAGGATGAAGCTCCCCATTCCCAGTTCTCCGACATATAAAATTCTGAAGGAATTGGACAGACTAGATGCAGGAAAAATGTTCCCCATGTTGGGGGAGTCCAGAACCAGGGGTCACGGTTTAGGAATAAGGGGTAGGCCATTTAGGACTGAGATGAGGATAAACTTTCTTCACGCAGAGGGTTGTGAATCTGTGGAATTCTCTGCCACAGAAGGCAGTGGAGGCCAATTCACTGGATGTTTTCAAGAGAGAGTTGGACGTGGCTCTTTGGGCTAATGGAATCAAGGGATATGGGGAGAAAGCAGGAATGGGATACTGATTCTGGATGAACAGCCATGATCATATTGAATGGCGATGCTGACTCAAAGGGCCGAATGGCCTACTCCTGCACCAATGTTCTGATCTATGTCCGTATGTTTCAGTCTGACTGTCTCCGACTACATTTTATCTTTGTTTGCTTTGTTGTCATTTTCTCCCAGCTAACAATGATCTATTCTACATTTTGCTTGATCGCCATCCCCTTTGTTCCGCTTTCACACCTTACACTTCCTTACCCATTCACCTCCCTCTCCACAGACTTCTGTATGTCACTTCTGTATGTCGCTTTGTCACTTGCGGGCGGAGCACCAAGGCAAATTCCTTGTTTGTGTATACTTGGCCAATAAACGTATTCATTCATTCATTCATTCATTCATTCATTCATTCAGTTTGAAGAAGGGTCTAGACCCGAAACGTCACCCATTCCTTTTTTCCAGAGACGCTGCCTGTCCCGCTGAGTTACTCCAGCATTTTGTCTCTCTCTCCTAATGCACTCCATGCTGTGATCTGGTGGACAACACACCTCTTATGATTTTAAAAGCAAGGTCAAAGAAGCTGCAGGCGGGAAAATTTTAATGAATTCTCGAGACATCCCTTTGCTATTGTCCTCATTATAATTGGCATCAGGATGAGTTTGCATGCTCTCCTTATAATTAAATGCCCTCAGAGGAAGTGCCATCCATTTTCCCAGTGCTTCCCATCGTGCTGCTCTCACACAAATGTGAAGGAAGATGAGAGGAATTGTACTTCACAGCCTTCACGTATTGTTCCAGATCGATCATTCCCGATAAAAAAGAGGTGCAGCAACTCGCACATAAGGTCATACGTGATAGGAGCAGAATTAGGCCATTCAGCCCATCATATCTACTCCACCATTCAATCATGGCAGATCTATCTCTCCCTCCTAACCCCATTCTCCCCAACACCCCTGACACCCGCACTAATCTATGGCAGTATGGAGTTGTAAAACAGTCCCGAGGTGCATCACACGCAATGTACCAAAGAAAAAACAACGGCCAACGATATAAATTGTCAGAATATGCGGAGGCCAATGATTGATTACCAGAAAACCTTAATAGGGGAAGAGAAGGAGGTGGAGCTGTGAAGAGGGGAATTTCTGGTGTTTGGACAACTACGTCGGAGCAAGAAGACAGAATTAGAGGGAAAAGGGGGTTATATGAAGATTGTAAACATGGCGAAAATTATTTGAAAAAAAAAGGAAGAAATAGCCATGTAAGCATGTAAACACAATGATGAGAACTTAAAGCTGAGTCGTTATCAAAGAGGGATCAATGGGTGCAAGGGTGATATGTAGAAATGAGGATCTGCAGATGCTGGCTTACAAAATAAAATATACAACAAAGACTCTAAGTGCAGGAGGAACTCAGAGGGTCAGACAGCATCTCTGGAGAGCATGGTTAGGTGACATTTCGGGTCAGACCCTTCTTCAGACTGATTGGGTAATATTAGGACAAGGGTGATATGGTTAGTTACAGGTGAATTTTGTTAAATTCTGAAGGCAACTGCAACTGGTAAAGAGAAATCTGTTTTGTGGTAATTGGAATTTTTTTTAGTTTAGTTTAGAGATATGGTGCGGAAACAGGCCCTTCGGCCCGCCGGGTCTGCGCTGACCAGCGATCCCCGCACATTAACACTATCCTACACCCACTAGAGACAATTTTTACATTTACCAAGCAAATTAACCTACAAACTTGTACGTCTTTGGAGTGTGGGAGGAAACTAAAGATCTCGGAGAAAACCCTCGCAGGTCACAGGTAGAACGTACAAACTCTGTACAGACAGCACTCGTAGTACCTGTGACGAGGGTTTACAGACAGCACCCATAGTCGGGATCGAACCCGGGTCTCCGGTGCTGCATTCGCTGTAAGGCAGCAACTCTACCGCTGCGCCAGCGTGACCGTGCAGGTTAGCAGTGGGGAGTATGCAGTGACATTGAGGGACAGAATAATGTGCAAAGTGTATTGGCTGGGGCAGGGAAAGCCAAAGGGTATAATGGAGAGCAAGTGTCTTCAATCTTACTGAGAGAGATACATAGCTCCTTGCAAGTGTTGTTGGAGGTGCAGTTCCAGGAGGCTTTTGAACCGACTAGAATAAGTTGTGTGGTTGAGAAGTGGCCAAGAGTTTTATCTCAAGGAGGACTCTCTCTAACATCTACAGGTGCACAGGAGGGAGCGTGCTGACCGGTTACATCGTGGCTTGGTTCGGCAACTTGAGCGCCCTGGAGAGGAAAAGACTACAAAAAGTAGTAAACACTGCCCAGTCCATCATCGGCTCTGACCTCCCTTCCATCGAGGGGATCTATCGCAGTCGCTGCCTCAAAAAGGCTGGCAGTATCATCAAGGACCCACACCATCCTGGCCACACACTCATCTCCTCGCTACCTTCAGGTAGAAGGTACAGGAGCATGAAGACTGCAACGACCAGGTTCAGGAATAGCTACTTCCCCACAGCCATCAGGCTATTAAACTTGGATCGGAGAAAACTTTGAACATTAATAGTAAGATTAAACGAGAACTTACCAGTTTGAAGTTTGATCTTTATTTTATGAGGAGTTACGATGAGCAATTACGTGAAGAAGGCTGTCAACCCGCATGTGCGTCAATCTTCAAAGCAGCGGTGTGAAATATCAGTAATAATGGTTGAACTGAACATAGTAAGATTAGAGAAGAGTAGAACTACCAGATGACCTTTATGATACAAGGGTTGGGAGCGGTAGGCACGTAATCGCTCATCGTAACTCCTCATAAAATAAATATCAATCTTCAAACTGGTAAGTTCTCGTTTAATCTTACTATTTTACTTCGGAGTCACGTGAGTGACTACGTGAAGATTTCAAAGCTCTGTGATTTCATGCCAGAAATGAGTCCATGCGTACACACTGCATGAAGTGACCATGGATGAGTGAAAAAGATTAATGCATTCAGACATGACTATGTTAAAAATGCTGATGCTTTAATAATCAAAGGAAAATAATAGTGACTTTTTTCATCCAGGGGGAAACTATAAAACAGAATCTAAAATGGAGTTGGCAAATACCCCCGGTTTGGCAATGGGTTATTATAAAATGTTGGGAAAGTATGTTCATTTGACCATCCTGCAGCTGCTAGGATGTGGTCCAGTGGAACGTGCATACCCCTTGGAGCTGATGCAGTAGCAGCCCTGGTTGAGTGAGTGTTGAAAATATAGTATCGACTCATGAATTAGCCAAAACCCCATTTAACCACCTGGAGATGGTAGAACTAATACTTCTTATGAAGTTTTTTGTAACTAACAAACATTGCTAGTTTGGAACCTTTAAGGTCTCTAGGTGACCGAGACGTATCGTTGTAAATGTGTGACCTCACATTACCGAAGGTCCATGGGGTATGCCATGAAACTAGTTTGAGACCTAACGCCCCTGGTTTGTTCTAGTTAATTAAATCAAAACATAAAATATTACGTTATTAGCAGATGTAACCATCCTGTCCAGTCGCAATTTATGTAGTGACTGGACCTGTTGCACTGAGGCCAGTGCCATGAGGATAACTACCTTGTGAGAGCCGGCTAAAGATAAAGATGTAGTTGGAGCCCCCTGGTGAAGTAGTGTTAACATGACGTCAATATTCCATACTTCCGTGTAACTGGACCTGGGAGAACTTGTGTTAAAGATATCCTATATAATTCTGGATATCAGAGGGTGAGACCCGACAGCGTGGGTCCCACTTGCTGCAGAAAATATGATGAGAAGGCACGTTGGCACAGTTAATGGCACTGTCAGACCCATTTGAAAATGAACTCTAAGGTGTCAGTTATCTGTGCTGTATAGTATGTAACATATGCCGCAGGAATAGTCGTCTCAGAGTCTGCAAGCCAATGAATTGATTTATCATGCAGAGGCTGGTTTCCCGAGTCACAGGCTGAACCAGTTTTATGTTTTGAATAACCATATAAGGTTCTATATTATTCCCTACATTAGCGGGAACCATTTCTGCGTATGCCAGTCAGGCAGTTCGAAAAGCCTGAAGCGGTATCTTGCTGATTTATTGCAAGACCCGACTGATGAGGCAGATTGGAGGAAAGACATGCAAGAACATTCTGCGTATGCCACATATTTTGCAACTGGTAAATGAGCCTGGATGTAAACATATCGATATTTGGTGTTCCATCGAGCCATAATGACATTAAATACTTTGTGATCCAACATCCATCCTGTATTGTCATTGATTTCACGTGATGATACAATAACGTCAAATTAGGTTAGGTACAGTGGCTTGCAAAAGTTTTCATACCCCTTGAACTTTTCCACACTATGTCACGTTACAACCACAAACGTAAATGTATTTTATTGGGATTTTATGTGATAGACCAACACAAAGTGCCGCATAGTTGTGAAGTGGAAGGAAAATGATACATGGTTTTGAAATTTTTTTACAAATAAAAAACTGAAAAGTGTGGCGTGCAAAAGTATTCAGCCCCCTTTACTCTGATACCCCTAAATAAAATCCAGTGCAACCAATTGCCTTCAGAAGTCACCTAATTAGTAAATAGAGTCCACTTGTGTATAATCTAATCTCAGTATAAATACAGCTGTTCTGTGAAGGCCTCAGAGGTTTGTTAGAGAACATTAGTGAACAAACAGCATAATGAAGCCCAAGGAACACACCAGACAGGTCAGGGATAAAGTTGTGGAGAAGTTTAAAGCAGGGTTAGGTTATAAAAAAATATCCCAAGCTTTGAACATCTCACGGAGCACTGTTCAATCCATCATCCAAAAATGGAAAGAGTATGGCACAACTGCAAACCTACCAAGACATGGCTGTCCACCTAAACTGACAGGCCGGGCAAGGAGAACATTGATCAGAGAAGCAGCCAAGAGGCCCATGGTAACTCTGGAGGAGCTGCAGAGATCCACAGCTCAGGTGGGAGAATCTGTCCACAGGACAACTATTAGTCGTGCACTCCACAAATCGGGCCTTTATGGAAGAGTGGCAAGAAGAAAGCCATTGTTGAAACAAAGCCATAAGAAGTCCCGTTTGCAGTTTGCCACAAGCCATGTGGGGGACACAGCAAACATGTGGAGGAAGGTGCTCTGGTCTGATGAGACCAAATTGAAGCTTCTGGCCTAAATGCAAAACGCTTTGTGTGGCGGAAAACTAACAATGTACATCACCCTGAACACACCATCCCCACTGTGAAACATGGTAGTGGCAACATCATGCTGTGGGGATGCTTTTCTTCAGCAGGGACAGGGAAGCTGGTCAGAGTTGATGGGAGGATGGATGGAGCCAAATACAGGGCAATCTTGGAAGAAAACCTGTTAGAGTCTGCAAAAGACTTGAGACTGGGGTGGAGGTTCACCTTCCAGCAGGACAATGACCCTAAACATACAGCCAGAGCTACAATGGAATGGTTTAGATCAAAGCATATTCATGTGTTAGAATGGCCCAGTCAAAGTCCAGACCTAAATCCAATTGAGAATCTCTGGCAAGACTTGAAAATTGCTGTTCACAGATGCTCTCCATCCAATCTGACTGAGCTTGAGCTATTTTGCAAAGAAGAATGGGCAAAAATTTAAGTCTCTAGATGTGCAAAGCAGGTAGAGACATACCCCAAAAGACTTGCAACTGTAATTGCAGCGAAAGGTGGTTCTACAAAGTATTGACTCAGGGGTGCTGAATACTTTTGCATGCCACACTTTTCAGTTTTTTATGTGTAATAACATTTGGAAACCATGTATCACTTTCCTTCCGCTTCACAATTATGCGCCACTTTCTGTTGGTCTATCACATAAAATCCCAATAAAATACATTTACGTTTGTGGTTGTAGCATGACAAAATGTGGAAAAGTTCAAGGGGTATGAAAACTTTTGCAAGCCACTGTAAATATCACAGGATACTTTAACTTGATTGCACCCATGTGACTAACATATGCCACCACCATAGTGTATCAACTTGGAGTTGAGCATGCAGATTATGCATATTCTCACAATAACCTTTAACCCATAGAATACACCTGGTGTTTATAGGTAGTTGATACCAATAACTCAAAAATTGGTAACTCATGCAAACCGCATCTCCCTCCGTAACTGGAGATGGCATTCTTAATTTCTCATCTTTGAGCACTAGCATCAGTTGTAATTACTGAAGATTTCTGACCAGAATTACTGGAGCAATGCTGAATACTGCCACCATTGTGACTTTGGTAGATTCAGCTGGTAATAGCATTGGTCTGTTAATAATGACCTATATGGTTAATTCTTTGCACATTGTAAGTTCTGATAATGCAACGGCCAATTTGCACCGCTGAAACACAGCTGCTATATTGCCAATTACACTTGATGGATAGAAGGCTGCTAAGATGTTACAGGCTTTTGTTAATTCCATCTCTTGCCCCAGGGCGGTGTCCCTGTTAAGTTGATATTTAAATGCAAATCCCAATAATCAATAGTTCTGATTGATATCAACTTAAATTTAACTGGATGGATGAAGGACCCCAATTTCTATTATATAGTTTGGGGCTGCAACAGTTAATTTTAGTAAAAAACAGCATTTAAAACATCATCCAGATAGGCGATAACAAATGTTCTTGAGCTCTGAGCAGCCAAGCACCTGTTTTAGTAATTTGGTAAATAAACCTGGGAGCTGCAGTTAGCCCATTTCGCAACGCTTTAACTGTTATCATTGACACATCCAGATAAATTTCAAATATCTCTGGTGATCCCTGTGAATGGGAACTGAAAAGCATGCAGCTTTGAGATCGATGCTTGACATATACCTCCTATAGAAATCAATTGTTAGACAATAATGAAGTTTCCTATTCTGAAAGTTTATACTGCACATAGGAGTTAAATCTGGATGAAGTCACATCCTCCATCTTTCACCCTGTCCTGAAAGGCAATCCTGGCCATAATACTGGGCCTGCCTCGAAAGACAACTCCGGCCCCAATTCCAAGCCTGCTTGGAACCTATGTATGTTGTGCAGTATAAAGTAATCACATGTTATCATCAGTTTTTAAAACCCAGATCTGAATCTCATGTTATCATTGTCACTTGTACAAAAAACACAAGTGCAAATATTACCAACATGTAAATGGTCCACAACCCCATGTTTCGGAAGAACCAGACCCACCTACCTCCATGGTTACCGAGGGTCTTATGGTAAGCCCAAAGGCGGCTGATGCGGGTTCTTTTTCCCCTCCTTGATTGGATAGTAGGACTGGTAGGGTGTGCGTGGATTCCATATTTTCCCTGAGACCAGCTTGGGCCTTGGTCTGAAACCTCATCATACTGAGAACTTTGGCCATAATTCTGTGCCCAGCTTTCAAGCTGCCACCGGCTTCAGTGAACCGCTTTCCCCCGATGGAGGCGTAGGGTGTGTCGTCGCCTACCGATGAAGCTTTGCTCGTCGTCGGTACCTTGATTAGTCTGACAGCTTTTTGCTTCCTCATCCTGGTCTTACCTGTGGGATAGGTCTTACCTGAAGAGAGGATTCGGTGGCTGGTTTCATTTCATGCCCTCCGATGTCACCCTGATAACGCTGTTCACTGCCGGCACTTGTAGCGTGAGGGAACTCTGGCCCCTTCCAGGTATTCTGCCAACGGCTGGAGACCAACTCTTCCGACAGCAACACCTTTGTTTACGAGTATCTCTTGAAGCCATATGCGTGTGCTCCAGTATGTTCCGCGGACAAACTTTCAATTTTAAAGTCAGTTACACACTGACCATTCGCACTCCCCTCCACAGCGAGGGAGATTCGTAGGCAGCCCTGAAAACAGGTGCTGCCGCAGGCCCCTGAGAATACCTGCGTTAACATGGCCCCTCCTACGGACCTACATGTATATCAGGTTTTTTGCTCTGAGTCATGACCCTGAATGCTCCCCTCCTCAGAGAGGGAGACATTGTGCAGCCCTGAATCAGGTGCCGCTCCCGCGCACCGCCAAGGAGACTCGCGCTGATAACTTCCTCCTTTGGAGTATCATTGTGGAGCAACCTCTCCATCAGGTGCTCCATGTGGGTTTAGACGTCCGCAGACGCTACCCATTGAAGGAGGGGAACCCGCCTGGCCTGACTCCCCTAGTCCACAGGCCTGACCGTCTTACTTTTGGTTTTACCTTTCTGGGGACCCACAGCGGTCTAGAAGCGGCTGACCGCTATATGTTGGAGGTCCCTCCTGGTCTGACTTCCACAGGCCTACCCGACTTGCCGTTGGTTTTACCCCCTTCCTGGCGAACCACAGCGGTCTGTAAACAGCTTACCCCTGTATGTCGGTGGGGAGGGGACCCTCCTGGCCTGACTTCACAGACCTTGCCGGCTTGTGGTTTGTTTTACCCCCTTCCTGGGCACCACAGCCGGTCTGGAAGCCACTGAGTATGTTGTCAGTGACTTGGGTGGCGAATCCGACGGCCACCGGCTACCCGCACTTCCACGGTCTCTGTAGCCGGTTCCCCCTGGTCCCGGGATCCGTGGTCTGAGACCGGGATTCCGCACGGCCCATGACCGGTTTCGCGGCCCGTCCGGACTTTGCCCCAATTTGTCCAGCAGGTATATCTCTTGCACAGAGATTCCTGCAGAAAAAGAAAACAACAACCCTGGGAATAAGGTGAAATTTACCTTCAGGTTTAACTTACTGCTGGACAGAGCAACGCTACCACCAGTCGGCTCGTTGCGCAAAACGAGTCAACGTAATGACGCGCATGCGGGCTGACGGCCTTCTTCACGTAGCCACTGACGTGACTCCGAAGTAAAATAGCCCGTTATCTGTTATTTGCACTTCATCAGTTTATTTATTCATCTGTGTATATATTTATATAATGGTTTATGGACACAATGATCTGTTCTGTAGTCATGCCTACTATATTCTGTTGTGCTGAAGCAAAGCAAGAATTTCATTGTCCTATCAAGGGCACGTGACAATAAAACGCTCTTGAATCTTGAATCTCTTGGATCTTTGGCAGTTCAGGAAAATCCTGGAATAGTAGACAGATTTCTCGAGCAGAGCAATGGTTCACGTTGATGGATCATTGGACCAGTCATGTAGTAGAAGCATTGGTAAGCAACCATTATTGTCCAGGTAGATGACTTTCTGCTTGTTGGACAGAGTTGGAACTATTCACGTTGACAAGAACATTCCACCTCATATTGTTTGTGCTTGTTTAGTTTAGTTTAGTTTCATTTAGTTTAGAGATACAGCGTGGAAACAGGCATTTCGGCCCACCCAGTCCGCGCCGACCAGCGATCCCCGTGCACTAACAATATCCTACACACACGAGGGACAATTTACAATGATACAAAAGCCAATTAACCTACAAACCTGTACGTCTTTGGAGTGTGGGAGGAAACCTGTGCAGGTCATGGGGAGAATGTACAAACTCCGTACAGACAGCATCCGTCGTCAGGATCGAACCCGGGTCGCTGGTGCTGTAAGGCAGCACATCTACCGCTGCGCCACCGTGCCACCGTTCTAAAACATTCCTTCCAAAGGAGACTGAATCCATCACAAATTTCTTTCTAATGAATTATAGAGTCATAGAGTAGTACAACATGGAAACAAGCCATGTGGACCAACCTGCTTACGCTGACCAAAATGCCCCATCCACATGAGTCCCGCTTTTGGCCCACGTCCCTTTCATCCTTTCCTACCCATGACCCTTATGTATGTTTTGAAAGTGCACCATTTTGTATTACAGGAGACCAACTTCTTCTTTCGTGTCCATCTTCCATGTTTCAAATGTTGACCTCGCTGTCATCGTCCGTCCTGAAAACGAGGCAGGCTTCCGGCGACAATCAGTGGAAGCCATCACTTGTTGCAATAGATGATGGTGGTAGCGGAATTAGCTCGGGGTACCTCCAGTTCCAGCCCCGCGACGTAGAGACTTCTGCTATGGGGCCAGGAGACCAACAATCAAGTGTTTCTGTAGAAAAGAACTGCAGATGCTGGTTTAAACCAACCTTAGACACAAAAAACTGGATTAACTCAGCGGGACAGGCAACATCTTTGGAGAAACGGATTAGGTGATGTTTCGGGTCTCGACCTGAAACGTCCTATTATTTTTCTCCAGAGATGCTCTCTGATTCTCTGAGTTACTCCAGCTTTATGTGCCTATGAAGTATTTCTGTTTGCTTTGAATTTAAACGTGGCTGTTTTTTATAGGGCAGCACTGTAGCACAGTGGGGGTAACACTGTGGTCCAGCAGTAGAGGTGCTGCCTTACAGCTCCAGAGACCTGGGTTTGATCTTCATCTCAGGTGCTCTCCGTGTGGAGTTTGCACGTTCTCCCTGTGACCACATGGGATTTCTCCAGAAGCTCCGGTCTCCTCCCACGTAGCGAAGGCATGCAAGCTTGTAGGTTAATTGGCCTCTGTAACTTGCCCCTAGCATGCAGGACAGAACTAGTGTATGGGTGATCGATGGACAGAGAGAGAAGGGATGCAAAAGTTACTTGAAGTTAGAGACATCAATATTTATACCGCTGGGTTGCAAGCTACCACGGTGGACTCAGTGGGCTGTAGGGCCTGTTTCCATGCTGTATCTCTAAACTAAACTGAACTAAACTAAACTAAACTGAACTGAACTGAACTGAACTGAACTGATAGTGTTTACATACACACATACAAACATACACGGTTTCACTCGGGCAGCTTACAACCCAGCAGTATGAATATTGATTTCTCTAATTTCAAGTAAACCTTGCATCCCCTGTCTCTTTCCCTCCCCACTCTAGTCGGCACACTAGTTTCACCGTGATCCTGCTGAGTTTCATTGTCGGTATAACTCGTTTTCATTTCGCCCTCAGCTAACAATGGCCCGTTTTCTTTGACATCGTTACTTTTTTTGCACATCTTTAATTTATTTGTTCTCTATCTGTCTATATCACCATCTATACCTCCCGTTCCCCTTTCCTCTGACTCTCAGTCTGAAGCAGGGTCTCCACCCGAGACGTCACCCGTTCCGTTTCCCCAGAGATGCTGCCTGACCCGCTGAGTTTCTCCAGCTTTTCGTGTCTATCTTCTTCAACATGCACACTGGTGTGGAAGATTGCAACCTTCACGTGGTCTGCCCTGTTTCAACTAATGCAATCAACTCGACGTGCACAAACGGAAGATCAAATAGAACAAGTTGTCCTACAACTTTAGTCTGTGCACGCTACACGAAAGAAGAACATGCACACTTGTTAGTGGTAGGATATATCTGTCTCTGCTTTCTCTCAAGCTTCCAGCTCACACACTGCCTGTGTTCAAAATATGAATTTTGTTTTAAAGTGTCCATTCTTGTTTGTAATCGGAGCTTCATGCAGATGGATATAAAATTATTATTGAATAAGTCTGCTCTCATCTGTTCTTAGCGATTGAGTACGGGTCCCTGCTGTTAATCTGCCTTGAAATGGAAATACACAAAGTGCCAAAGAATTTTGCAGTCAAGGTTATAATAATGGCCTAAGATTGTGGTTCATGGCATGTCTAATTATTCTTCATTAATCAAACCTAGCAGTGCATGCTCACCACAGGCTAATTAAAATGACAGAAAATGCTGAATGACTTAGTGGGTCAAAGAGCAACCATGGAGACAGGAAGGTATAGTTACTGATTCAAGTTGACGACCCACTGTCAGAATGACAGTCAAGTCGCTGGGGTGTAAATATTAACCCTTGCTTTTCGTTCTCCACAGATTCTGCCTGAGCTGTCGGGCTTTTCAGGACTTCCTTTATTTAATGTGTTTTTAGCATCTATAATGTTATAGAGTGATACAGTGTGGAAACAAGCCCTTTGACCCAACTTGCCCACACCAGCCAACATGTCCCAGCTACACTAGTCCCACTTTGCCCACGTTTGGTCCATACCCCTCCAAACCCGTCCAATCAATGTACTTGTCCAACTGTTTCTTAAACATTGGGATAGTCCTCAACGACCTCCTCTGGCAGCTTGTTCCATACACCCACCACCCTTTGTGAGGAAATGTTACCCCTCAGATTCCTATTAAATCTTTTCCCCTTCACCTTAAATCCATCGACTCTTTTAAGATGAGATTTAAAATTCATAGAAACATAAAAACATAGGAAAATAGGTGCAGGAGTAGGCCATTTGGCCCTTCGAGCCATTCAATATGATCATGGCTGATCATCCAACTCAGTATCCCGTACCTGCCTTCTCTCCATACCTCCTGATCCCTTTAGCCACAAGAGCCACATCCAACTCCCTCTTGAATATAGCCAATGAACTGGCCTCAACGACCTTCTGTGGCAGAGAATTCCAGAGACTCACCACTCTCTGTGTAAAGAATGTTTTCCTCATCACGGTCCTAAAGGAATTCCACCTTATCGTTAGACTGTGACCCCTTGTTCTGGACTCCCCCAACATCGGGAACAATCTTCCTGCATCTAGCTTGTCCAATCCCTTAAGAATTTTGTAAGTTTCTATAAGATCCCCCCTCAATCTGCTAAATTCCAGTGAGTACAAGCTGAGTCTATCCAGTCTTTCTTCATATGAAAGTCCCGACATCCCAGGAATCAGTGTGGTGAACCTTCTCTGAGCCCCCTCTATGGCAAGAATGTCTTTCGTCATATTTGGAGACCAAAACTGTACGCAATACTCCAGGTGTGGTCTCACCAAAACCCTGTACAACTGCAGTAGAACCTCCCTGCTCCTATACTCAAACCCTTTCATTATGAATGCTAACACACCATTTGGTTTCTTCACTGCCTGCTGCACCTGCATGCCTACTTTCAATGACTGGTGTACCATGACACCCAGGTCTCGTTGCATCTCCCATTTTCCTAATCTGCCACCATTCAGATAATAGTCTACCCTCATGTTTTTGCCACCAAAGTGGATAACCTCACATTTATCCACATTATACTGCATCTCCCATGCACTGCCCATTCACTCAGCCTATCCAAATCACCCTGCAGCCTCCTCACACCTAACTATACCTCCCAGCTTGGTATCTCCAAATTTGGAGATGTTGCATTCAATTCCCTCGTCCAAATCATTAATGTATATTGTAAATAGCTGGGGTCCCAGCACTGAACCTTGCGGTACCCCACTACTCACTGCCTGCCATTCTGAAAAGGACCCGTCTACTCCTACCCTTTGCTTCCTGTCTGCCAGCCAGTTCTCTATCCACATCAATATTGAACCACCAATACTGTGTGCTTTAAGGTTTATATACTAATCTCTTATGTGGGACCTTGTCGAAAGCCTTCTGAAAGTCCAGATATAACACATCCACTGGTTGTCTCTTATCCACTCTACTAGTTACATCCTCGAAAAATTCTATAAGATTCGTCAGACATGATTTACCTTTTGTAAATCCATGCTGACTTTGTCCAATGATTTCACCACTTTCCAAATGCGCTGCTATCCCATCTTTAATAACTGACTCTAGCAGTTTCCCCACTACCAATGTTAGACTAACTGGTCTGTAATTCCCCGCTTTCTCTCTCCCTCCTTTTTTAAAAAAGTGGGGATACATTAGCTATCCTCCAATCCTCAGGAACTACTCCAGAATCTAAAGAGTTTTGAAAAATTATCACTAATGCATCCACTATTTCTGTGGCTACCTCCTTGAGCACTGGGATGCAGATCATCTGGCCCTGGGGATTTATCGGCCTTTAATCCGTTCAATTTACCCAACACACTTCCCGGCTAACCTGGATTTCACTCAGTTCCGCCATCTTATTAGACCTCCGGTCCACTGCTATTTCCGGCAGATTATTTATGTCTTCCTTAGTGAAGACAGAACCAAAGTAGTTATTCAATTGGTCTGCCATGTCCTTGTTCCCCATGATCAATTCACCTGCTTCTGACTGCAAGGGACCAACATTTGTACTAACTAGTCTCTTTCTCTTCACATATCTATAAAAACTTTTGCAGTCAGTTTTTATGTTCCCTGCCAGTTTCCTTTCGTAATCTATTTTCCCTTTCCTAATTAAACCCTTTGTCCTCCTCTGCTGGATTCTGAATTTCTCCCAGTCTTCCGGTAGGCTGCTTTTTTTGGCCAATTTGTATGCCTCATCTTCAGTTTTTATACTATCCCTGATTTCCCTCTTTATCCACGGATGCACCACCTTCCCTGATCTATTCTTTTGCCAAACTGGTATGAACAATTTTTGTACTTCATCCATGCAGTCTTTAAATACCTTTCATTGCACATCCACTGTCAACCCTTTAAGACTCACCTGCTAGTCTATCTTGGCCAATTCATGGCTCATACCTTCAAAGTTACCTTTGTTTAAGTTCAGAACCCTTGTTTCTGACTTAATTATGTCACTCTCCATCCTAATGAAGAACTCAATCATATTATGGTCACGCTTGCCCAAGGGGCCTCGCACAACAAGACTGCTAACTAACCCTTCCTCATTACTCAATACCCATCTTTACTCTCAAAGCCTTTCTTGACGTCCTCTGAGGGATGGCTATATGTATGTATTTATATATGTACTTAATCTATGAACCACTGTTGTATAATGTTAGTACCTCCACCAATGTAAAGCACTTTGGTCAATGAGAGTTGTTTTTTAACGTGCTCTAGAAATAAAAGTGACTTGACTTGACTTGACTTATGTCCTCTGGTCCTCGATTTGCCTACTCAGGGCAAGCAACTCTGTGTATTTACCTGATCTATTCCTCTCATGATTTCATACACTAAACCTCTCCTGCACTTTTTTAACAGTCAGGACAAGGACAAAAACTACTTAGTTTTAAGCGCTTAATCTATAATGTTATGTTTTTTGCTTTAAATTGTCTACAGATGTCTCTGGACAGTCAGAACCTTTTTCCCCAGGGTGGAAATGTCAAAGCCTAGAGGGCACAGCTTTAAGGTGAGAGGGGCAAAGTTCAAATGGGACATTTTTTTACTCAGAGAATGATGGGTGCCAGGAACACACTGGCAGAGGAGGTAGTGGAAACAGATACGATGGTAGCATTGAAGAGGTATTTAGGTTGGCACTTGGATATACAAGGAATGGGGGGATTTAGAGGAATGGAGGCAGATGAAATCTGTACAACTTGGCATCATGTTCAGCACGGACATTGTTCCAGACACAAAAAGCTGGAGTAACTCAGAGGGTTAGACTCCATCCCTGGAGAAAAGGAATGGGTGACGTTTCGGGTCGAGACCCTTCTTCTTCAGAGACCCTCGACCCGAAACGTCACCCATTCCTTTTCTCCAGAGATGCTGTCTGACCCGCTGAGTTACTCTAGCATTTTGTGTCCATCATCGGTTTAAACCAATATCTGCAGTTTCTTCCTACACTCTGTTGGTGTTGAAGGATTGATAATTCAGATGTGTGGTCTCACTTTTGCACCCACGGCACTTTGTGTGAGTTTCAATTTGTTAGATTTTAGAAAGCCGCCATTATGATATTTGGTCAATAAAGATCACAACAATATTTAGGTTAGCTATAATTTATTTTAGATTAGTTTAGAGATACAGCGCGGAAACAGGACCTTCAGCCCACTGAATCCACGCCGACCAGCGATCCCCGCACGATTTACACTTGGGACAATTTACATTTACCAAGCCAATTAACCTACAAAGCTGTATATCTTTGGTGTGTGGGAGGGAACCGAAGATCTCGGAGAAAATCCCACGCAGGTCACGGGAAGAACGTACAAAATCCGTACAGACAGCACTCATAGTGAGGATCGAACCCGGGTCTCCGGCGCTGGAAGCGCAGAAAGGCAGCAAACGCTACCGCTGCGCCGCCATGACCACCTGTAACATTCCCTGCGGATGACATCAAAGTAGTCTCATGAATCAGGAGGGTCTCAGCGTGGGAACTAATGTAATACCACATCTCAAGAAATATGACTCCCAAACCACATCTAGTGATACAGGCAGCTTTTGATATGAACGATATACTATTTTGTATTTTGTTTTTGGAATAAAGTATCTGTAAAAAAAAAAAAATATCTAGTTTTTATTTTTGCCATTCAGTGATGCCGTACTTCCAACAATGCAACGGTTCATTTGAAATGTAATAATTACCTACTTAGTAATTAGGCTGGTTAAAATTAACAGCACAAATTAGTCGAAGCAGCAGCTCTAATTCTAATTCATCCATTCAGCAAACATACGATGAGAATTATGAGAAGTCGACCCAACCTCTTGATCCTTTATTGCCTGTATCAGTGCAGGAGTGTGGTGAGTACATACAAGGCAAGGCCATCACCATTGACTGCTTCAGTCTGTCCATTCTGATAGTGGTTGGCACCAGAGATAGGAGTGCAAGTTGCACGAGGCAGAGCCTTAAAAAACAGGGGCAAATGGAACAGGAGGAAGTAGAAGGGACACCGTGTTGGGGTGGCACAGTGTCGCAGCGGTAGAGTTGCTGCCAGACATTGCCTTCAGCGCCGGAGACCCGGGTTCGATCCTGACTACGGGTGCTGTCAGTACGGAGTTTGTACATTCTCCCCATGACCACGTGGGTTTTCTCCGAGATCTTCAGTTTCCTCCCACACTCCAAAGACGTAAACGTTTGTAGGATAATTGGCTTGGTTATAAATGTAAATTGTCCCTAGTGTGAAGAGGAGAGTGTTAATGTGCGGGGATCGTTGGTCGAAGCGGACTCGATGTGCCGAAGGGCCTGTTTCCGCCCTGCATATCTAAAATAAATGAAAAAATATATTACTATTGCAAACTCACGATCCCAGACAATCCTGAGCCTGCACTCGTTAGAGTTTAGAGGGATGAGGTAGGATCTCACTGAAACCTACCGAATAACAAAAGGCGTAGAGTGGCTGTGGAGCGGATATTTCCAGTAGTGGGAGAGTCTAGGATCGGAGGGCACCGCCTCAGAATAAAAGGACGTACCTTTAGAATGGAGATGAGGATAAATTTATTTCGCCAAAGGGTGGTGAATTTGTGGAATTCATTGCCACAGACGGTTGTAGAGGCCAAGTCTTTGGGTATTTTTAAAGCGGAGATTGATAGCTTCTTGATTCGTAAGTGCATCAAAGGTTATGGGGAAAAGGCAGGAGAATGGCGTTGAGAGGGATCAACCATGATCGAATGGTGGAGCGGAGTCGAAAGGCTGAAAGGCCCAATCTGCTCCAATGTTTTATGGTCTAATAGCTGTTAGTCCATGCCATTAGAGACTTCTGATAGATATTCCCCTCAAGGTTGGCTGTGAAATTATTAGCTGCAATGCAAGTGTCCTTCCGTTGATCATTAAGAACATCATGGTACGTCGGTCATCAGAGAGGTAGCCCAGAAGATCCATGAAGGGTTTGTCAACAGTTCTGCATTTCCTAAAAAGAGGAATTTAATCAACTCAAACAGATCTGGTTTTTTTGATTTTGGTTTTGAGAGGAATTTAATCAACTCAAACAGATCAAACAGATCATGCATGACCGACAGAGCACCAATCACCATGAAATCCCTGTTTAGGAGAGAACTACAGATGCTGGAAAAATCGGACAAAAAAATGCTGGAGAAACTCAGCGGTTGAGACAGCATCTACGGAGAGAAGGAATTGGTGATCTTTCAGGTCTGAAGACACTTCGGGGTTCCTTTTCTCCATTGTTGCTGCCTCACCGGTTGGGTTTCTCCAGCATTTTTTGTCTACCATGAAATCTCTTATGCGTCTCGTGTGGGTACTGTTCCATAGTGATATGCTTGAAATTCTCTCTGTCTGAATCTCTGGAATTCTCTATCCCAGAGGCTTTTGGAAGCTGGACAACTGGGGTATTAAAGCATAGATAGATATGTTTTGAAAGAGAGGGGGATTTCAGGCTATGGGGAACTGGCACGGAACAGGCCTAAGATAGATTGAGCCAGAATCAGAGATATGCACCATGGAAATAGACCTTCAACCAAACTCATCCATGCCAACCAAGATGCCCATCTATGCTAGTGCCTTGTGCCCATGTTTGGCCCTTATCTACCGAATCCTTACCTAACCATGTACCTGTCCAAATGTTTTCTCAGTGATATCGTACCAGTCTCAACTTCCTCTGGCAACTCGTTCCACATACAAATACCCTCTGTGTGAAAAATTTGTCCCTCAGGTTCCTATTAAATCTCTCCTATATCACCATAAACCTATACCCCCCCTCTGTTCTTATTGTTCGTACCCGGATAAAAGACTCTTTGCATTCACCACATAGATTGGCCACATTGATTGCTGGAGAGGTTCAAGTGACGCAGAGGCCTCTTGTTCATCTGATTGTTTTGTTCTCTTGTAATCCAGGTCAGTCTCTCCGAGCCGGACAATTCCACCCACAGGTGTCCTTCAATTTTCACGGAGCAATGTTTTCCCACCAAAGTGCTGGAGTAACCCAATCGGTCAGGCAGCATCTCCGGAGAACATAGATAGGAGACACTTTAGGCTGTGGACGCTCTACGCAAGAAGTTGAAGTTTATATGGGATAATGTTTAGTTTTTATTTAGTTTAGACACACAGCACAGAAATAGGCCCTTCGGCCCACGAGTCCGCACTGACCAGCGATCCCCACACATCAAAGGGCCTGTCCCACTTTCACGACCTAATTCACAACCCTTCGTGGCCATTTTTCAACAGGCTAGAAAAACGCCCCAACCTACTTGATGCCACGAGTACCTACGACTAGCATCACGACCTACCTACGACCTCGTGAGGACCATGCTGCGAGTATGAGTCAAGGGGAAATTCGGCAGAGGTCGTGAATTAGGTTGTGAAAATGGGACAGGCCCTTAACACCATCCTACACATACTAGGGACAATTTGACATTCATAACAAGCCAATTAACCTACAGACCTGTACGTCTTTGGAGTGTGGGAAGAAACAAAAGATCTTGGCGAAAACCCACGCAGGTCACGGGGAGAAAATACAAACTCCGTACAGACAGCAGCCGTAGTTAGGATTTAACCCGGGTCTCTGGTGCTGTAAGGCAGTAGCTCTACTGCCTCGCCACCGTTATGATATGATTATGTTATGAGTAGCCAACATTTGGGTCCTAAAGACTTGAGTGTGACTGAACAAGGGAAGGGAAAACTGTTTTGTGGTCTCAGGCCTGTGTGCAACAACCTGCCATACATCACCTGTATCCACCTACCATGTGAAGACTTTTACCTGCCCCCACCGCTTTAGAATTTAGAGTTTAGTTTAGTTTAGTTTAGTTTAGTTTAGTTTAGTTTAGTTTAGTTTAGAGATACAGCGCAGAAACAGACCCTTCGGCCCACCGGGTCCGCGCCGACCAGCGATCCCCGATTATTAACACTATCCTACACCCACTAGGGACAATTTTTACATTTACCAAGCCAAGTAACTTGGGAGGAAACCAAACATCTCAGAGAAAACCCACACAGGTCACGGGGAGATCGTACAAACTCCATACAGGCGGCACCCGTAGTTGGGATGGAACCCGGGTCTCCAGCGCCATATTCGCTGTAAGGCTGCAACTCTACCGCTGCGCCACCGTAACCGCCCACGTTTGGAGATACAGCGTGGAAACAGGCCCTTCAGCCCACTGAGTCCGCACGACCAGCGATCACTACACTACCCGTACCACCGACCAGCGACCCGTACACTAGCAATATCCGACACACTAAGCACAATTTACAGAAGCCAATTAACCTACAAAGCTGCACATCTTTGGAGTGTGGGAGAAAACTGTAGCACCTTGAAAAACCCATGCTGTCACGGGGAGAAAATACAAACTCTGCAGAGACGGTAGGTATGTTACAAAACTTACCTTGAGCGGCACTGCAGTTCTGCCACTCCCTGTGTGCGCGACTTTGGTGCCTTTCAGAGGGGGGCGGGTTTAAAATGCCGTTTTTCTCCAGACAGTTCAAATCGATCCATCTCAGGGGATTCCGTTGCTAAAGAGAAATCGCTCCGACATTTGTTTTGTGAAGGTATTTTTAAACTACGCTAGATCATTTATTAGCTAGCGTAATTTAAAAATCATCTTCTAAAGGTGTGAAGGCCGACAGCGGGAAGGATTTTACGTAGGGGATAAAAGGTTTAAGAGTTTATTTTTACATAAAAACGTGGTTCTTAGGAAGCCATTATTCAAATTTTCATGTTACGAAAAGGGGATAAAAAAAAACGAACCGGCAGTGTTTTTCCTGCCGACTGTGGGTTAAATTCACCAGCAAATCGCAACGTTCCAATCCACCGCGTTCCACTAAAACCCATTTGAAAGTTGATTTAAATGGCCATTAATTTACGGAAATTAAACACTAAATTCCTTCCATTTGGCCTATAAATTCATGAGAATGAGATTTAAAAATCATGTTATATTGTGAATTATTGTGTGAATGTTATTTGGACACTTAGGCAATTAAAACATTTTGAAATGGATAGATGTTTAGATCTGGTAATTGATTTTTGTAATTAGCTACAATATTAGCTGCATTAGCTACAGTAACTAAATATATGCTTTAATTTCAGGTCATCCAAGTAAGACTTTCATATTTGTTTCAGAATGCTTCAATCTATAATAACTGAAAATGTCATTGAGTTCTCTTAATTTTTAAGAAAGTTATGGGCTTTTGACTGTCCTAGATCACAGCTTTTGAGTTAAGTCAATGGAAAGGCAATGGGAACAAGATACTAATTTCCGAGTATGAAAATGGCCATAACCTTTTTAATACTGAAGATATGGAAGTGAATTAGGTGTCAAATTAAACTTCTGTTTATGCTTTATCTGACGGGATTAATTGCAGACTTGATTTTTTAAATCTCAAAATTCTGTAACAATGCTACAGACAGCACCCATAGTCAGGATCGAACCTGTAAAGCAACAACTCCACCGCTGTGCCTCAGTGCCGCCCTCTCTTCAGATTTTTCCCTCACCCTACTACAATTAGTCTCAAGAAGTGTCCCGACCCAAACATCGCCTGTCCATGTTCTCCAGAGATGCTGCTTGACCCATCGAGTTACTTCAGCATCTTTTTATGCAAACCAGCATCCTCGGTTCTTTGTCTCTGTCTCCAATGCTTTCCCAATTCACCCTTCATTGTGCTATAATATTATTTCTCCTTGATAAGTTAGTTTGAGAAGCAAAATGCAACGTGAAAAGTATTACCCTGCTTATTTTGTTTTATTAATAAACAAATTGAGAAGTGCTGATATAAAAATTTATTTTTTTATGAAAATATAAAATTTCATATCTTACACTACAAAAACATTTACACAAATACACACACGGTGTCAGGATACAGCTCTTAAAATAAATAATGCACGCTAAGGTTGTTAAAATTTCATTTAGTTGTAAACAACAGAAAGCAATGTGTCAACTCTAATAGGATTTACCTGTATGTGTTTGTTTATTAGCCAGCAACTGAAAGCTTCAGATGCTGTTGACTGGCTCCACTGTAAGATGCATCCCTCCATGTTCAACTGATCTGTAAATTGTTTCAGTTTACAGATTACCTTAAAATAATAACCCATTTTTCTTTCAAAATGCCTGGACTACCCCTCGCAACTCGGCCCCAAGCTTAACGCCCACTTCAAAATGATCATGTTAGTGTGGAAATTCTTTGACACTCTCGAGCAGATTCTTTTCATTGGAATATTATTCCCACACCTGTCCCACAATCTGCCTCCACCTCCAAAAATACACATCGCTGGGAATACATCTCACTTTCACACCATCCCTACTCCTTGAACATGGCACAGTACAGCACAGGAACAGGCCCTTCGGCCCGCACTCGCCATGCTAACCATAATTCCAAGGCCAACTCTTATCTGCCTGTGCATAATCTATATCACTCCATTCCCTGCATATCCACGTGCCTATTCAATTGTCTCGTAAATGCTACTATAGCATCTGCCTACACTGCCACCCCTGGCAGTGTATTCCAGGCGCCCGCCATCATCTGTGTAAATATAATTGCCCCATACACATACTTTAAACTTTGCCCCTCTCACCTTAAAGCTAAGCCCTCTTGTACATTCTTTGAGTCTCATGGTTTCTGCCAAATTGCCACTGGTCCACCAAGGAATTCAGATTGGACCATCTTCAAATGAATGGCATTGTGCTAATGAAGATGAATTATGCCAGCCCTCTCCAGAAGGGGACCTCACCAGAAAGGTGAACCATTTGCAGTGCACTGGCAGTATATGATCAGAGCCTTAAAAGTTATCTTCCTGTTTGACCCCTTCTGTCCCAGCATGGTGTAGGCAGTCCTCCCGATCTCTGTCAAGAGGCATCTTTGTCTGCCTGCATGTGGGGCGCCCACTTTCCAACCCCGTGCCCGAGTGCTTGTCTCCGATCCCATGGGATACATGAGGTTAGCTGTTAATGCAGACTTCAAATCAACATGAAGGATCCAAGAAGAGTTTTGCTTCTAATCCTGAAACCAATGGAAGACACGGCTGGACTGAAAGCGTGCGGATACCTGGCAAGTTACAGATCGCGAACGTAAACTCTGATTTTCCTACAGGGAGAAAGTACAAATTCCGTACAGACAGCACCCGTAGTCAGGATCGAACCCGGATCCCTGGCGCTGTGAGGCAGCAACTCTACCGCTGCGCCACCATGCTGCCCATAATGAATGAAGTCCGAGTAAAATTTCTAAAATTGCTAAAATCGTAATTTTAATAGGATGGCAATTGGCTTAAATTGGATCAACTTAATGTGCGATTACAGTGGGTGTTGGCCTGCAACCAGTTTTACAAGTAACAGCATGTATGTCTGCGTCGGATGAAAGGCCCCATTTAAAGTAACACTTCAAGGCCTTTAACCTACACAAGAGTAGGAATGTCATGACAGCTATTCATCCGCCATAATCATTCTGACAAACTTCAGTGGCATTAAATCTCTTAGCTACTGTGCAATGCCAAGCTTTTAGTTTTTTGTTAAGAGTCATAAGTCTCTGTGTTAGACATAGTTTGGAAACTGACTATTCGGTCTAACTTGACCATGCTGACCAAGACGACAGATCTACACTGGTACCACTGGCCCGCATTTGGCCCATATACCTCTAAATCTGTAGACTGTGATTGTAATCCTGTGTTGTCTTTCTGCTGACTGGTCAGCATGCAACTAAAGCTTTTCACTGTACCTCGGTACATGTGACAATAAATTAAACTAAACTCAATCTTTCAGTCTGAAGAAGGGTCTCGACCCGAAACATCACCCATTCCTTCTCTCCAGAGTTGCTGCCTGTCCCGCTGAGTTACTCCAGCTTTTTTGTCTATTCATATCCAAGTATCTGCCCAAAATTGTAGAACATGGAGGTGCATAACAATATCTTGTTGGACAGTCAGAACTCCCACCCACCATCAAGCCTTCTTGAGAGTTGCATCACCTTCAGGCATTGAACAAAGTGCCAACCTAGACGCATCTGTACCCACAGCTACGTGGCTATATTAAATGGGACCAAATAGCTCCAAATGCCATCACTGGGGGAAAGGTTGGAGCACTGGCACACACAGCAGTCAGCTGTTGGAAAGATGAAAGCAATCTGAACTCTAGTGATTGAAAACGTGAACGATTTGTATTTCTTTGACAAATCTCAAAGATGTATTTCTTGGACAAATACATACAGTCGGAAGTGTTAAAATGTTTTTCGAACCAGTCTTGACGCATATTTCACCGTAAATGTTATCGACTGGTTGGTGTGGGCTTGGCAGGAGAAGAGAACTTTTAAAAGTATCCTTAAAAATAACCGCAATAAATCTTTGTGTTGCAAATAGAGGTGAGAAACAGACAACTTTTCTAGTGCTGGAATTCTTCTTTAAGTTCTTTGAAGTTGAAAATTAATATCAATAACATGTATTTGCTATCCTTAATTAGATGATTTATTTATTTTTTTAAACACCAAGTCTGGAGTTTACTAATAGCTCAGCTGTCATTGTTCATGAGCCCCGAGGTAGCTGTTTGCTACAGTGGAGATGAATTGAATTAGTTCACCTGTTCTGTAGTTTCAGATTTCGAGGCAATAATTTATCTATTTGTTACAAGAAGACTGACTCTCATCTTTAACATTGATGTATAAACAAAGGGCCAAAAGCTGCTTATTTAGCTGCTTATTTAGCTGCTTATTAGTCAGTCCCTCCAACCTGATCTGGAACCCTAACTTCATCCAGCTGCCCTTTATTCAACAGTGTTGAACAACCTTGACCAACAAAAGCTGTTGATCTTGGATTTGAAACGATTAATTAATATACCATTGCTTCATTTTATAGGAGAAAGCCCACATGACCGACCTGCTTTGCAAGTCAAGAGTTGCCTCCTAACCTCTCTCCTGGGGCGCTCTGATGTCAAGGTGTGCCTCTTTGTCCCAAGTATAGTTTAGTTTTGAGATACAGCATGAAAACAGGCCATTTGGCTCACCGAGTCTGCACTGACCAGCGATCCCCGCACATTAACACAAGCGTGCACGCACTAGGGACAATTTATACTTATACCAAGTATACAAACTCAAGCCAATTAACCTACAAACCTGTACGTCTTTGGAGTGTGGGAGGAAACCAAAGATCTCGGAAGAAACCCACGCAGGTCAAGGGTAGATCACCACTGAATGCATTGCATAGCATGAGGCCGTTGCACTTAAAATGCTGCAAACAAAATGAATGCTGCAGAATATTACAACTTAGAGTCAAAGAGTCACAGAGTGATACAGAGTGGAAATAGGTCCTTCAGCCCAACTTGCCCACACCGGCCAACATCTCCCATCTACACTAGTCCCACCTGCCCATGTTTGGTCCATATCCCGCCAAACCTGTCCTATCCATGTATCTGTCTAACTGTCTCTCAAACGTTGGGATAGTCCCTGCCTCAACTACCTCCTCTAGCAACTTGTTCCATACACCGACCATCCTTTGTTGCCTCTCAGATTCCTATTAAATATTTTTCCCCTTCACCTTCACCTTGAACCTATGTGCTCTGGTCTTCGATTCACCTACTCTGAGCAAGAGTCTCTGTGTATCTACTTTTGATCTATTCCTCTCATGATTGTATTCATCTCTGTAAGATCACCCCTCATCCTCCTGCTCACCAAGGAGTACCAGCCTCATCAACCTCTCGTTATAGCTCAGAACCTCTAGTCCTGGCAACGCCCTTGTAAAATCTTCTCTGTACCCTTTCTAGTTTGACAACATCTTTCCTACAACAAAAGTTGTCTATTTCAGTGTGGGTGACAGGTTCAGTAGGATTTAGTACAGTAGAATTTCCTCCCAAAGCAACACCCTGGGATTGAAAACTGACAATTGCATATATACTTCTATGTAGATTTTTAAAATTAAAAAAATAAATTGTCATTAAATATTTTCTCTCTTTGAACCGAGTTTTCTATTCCTCTTTATTTCTAATTATGTGCTTGAATTGACTTTGAAATCACTCGGCGTAATGTAAATTTCCTTTCCAGTCATTGATTGTTAATATTTCAGTCCTTCAAACTGATTTGATTCGAGATGCTTATCCCGTTTCATTCAGATGCCATGCGTTTCACTCATGTGATGATAATAGACTAACATCAACACCACTGTGCCAATCTGCAACCGGGCACGTTGAAAGCTAACATCTAAGGGCAAATCTAGCTCATGAGGCACCCAGAAACGTAGACTGGCCAATCGTTTCACTGAACACCTTGGCTCAGTCCGCCTGAACCTAGCTGATCTCCTGGTTGTCAAACACTTTAACTCCCCCTCCCTTTCCCACACTGACTTTTCTATCTTGGGCCTCCTCCATCATCAGAGTGAGGCCCAACACAAATTGGAGGAACAGTACCTCATATTTCACTTGGGCAGCTTACACCCCAGTGGTATGAATATTGATTTCATTTACTTTAAGTAAACCCCTCTCTCTCCATCCTTCCCCCACCCAAGTCGCGCCAGCTTCTCGTTCTCACCTAGCAAACTGCTATCAATGACCTGTTCCCTTTCTCATCATTGTTCTTTTGGATAGCTTTCATTCATTTGTTCTACAGTATATTTCTCTCTGCATCATCGCCTATATCTGTGACTTTCAGTCTGAAAAAGGGTCTCGACCCGGAACGTCACCCATTTCATCTCTCCAAAGATGCAACCTGTCCCGCAGAGTTACTCCAGCATGTTGTGTCTATCTTGATAAGAGGCACAGTTGCTTTTGTGCTGCGGATAGTGAGGGCTCGCTATCTCTGAACAGTGAGGTCTGTCGTCAGTCCATAGGAAACAGCACTCTATCATTGCATCTCTCATCTTCACTCCAAGCGGAACCGAAGCAGGGTGCACAGGTCGAAATTTTAAGAAAGTGTCGGCCATCTTATGAAAATCATACAGTTAATTTTGTTACACAGAGAAATGTCTGTACCGTGCAGTAGCAAACTGTACAGTATATACAGATGAAAGTTCAGATGTAGTAAGAGCAAAGTAAATATGCTTTCAAATAACATTTCATTATGCGCTAACATTTTTAATCAATAAATACAAGACTGTCAAGCAAAGAGCTTATATACTACGTTCTATAAGTTATTAAATATAGCATTTTATAACTGCATTTTTAATTTACAAAAACAAATTACTACAAAGTAGTAAACTTAATGATATTGCTCTTCAATACACGACTGTTGGTCATTAAGACAGGAAACTAATGTGGATCTGTTGTTATTTTTCAATCGATTGAAATTGACCAGGAAGTCAGATGCTCTCCGTAAAGAATTATTAGTAAAGTCTTGAACTGCAGAAAAACCTGTTAAAAATCCCGTCGCCATGTAAAAGCGGTGCAACTGTGCCAAGGTGTTCAGTGATGCTTGATGTGGAAGTATGTGGATGAACTGTGACCCTCACGGGATTAGTCTTAAATACGTCATTTTCCAGTGACGATAATTTCAAGGTTTAGCAAATTGGTGAATTTGAACACAGAAACAGTAAGGTGAGCATTGATTGCGTTCTCTAGTTCGAGGGGATTTGCACCCCCACCCCACCCCTCCCTCCCTCTCTCCCTCCCTCTCTCCCTCCCTCCCACAACCCCCTATACTTCCCTCCCCCCCACCCCCGGAAGACCCCCTTTGCACGCAAGAATAAACACATGGAAAATAAAAGTGCAGAGTGACCCACGGCAGCTCAGGCAGTTAGAGAGGGTCACACAGGCACCATGCCGTTCATGAACTGAACTCGCAGCTCCTGAATGCTGTTCATTATCTTCTTTTGGTGGCCAGCAAGACTCACACCGATTCTCTTCAAATCTCTGCAGGAACAGAACGCACCAATGTTTCAAGTGAAATGCAAAATACTTTAAACTTTCTACTGTCACCGCCTAAGAATAGATACCAAAGAAAAGGATGGAGGTTCGAGGGCATAAGTGATAGGATCAGAATCAGGCCATTCAGCCCATCAAGTCTACTCCGCCATTCAATCATGGCTGATCTATCTCTCCCTCGTAAAGGGCCTGTCCCACTTTCTCACCTTGCCCAAAGTAGGCATGCAGGTGCAGCAGGCAGTGAAAAAAGCGAATGGTATGTTAGCTTTCATAGCAAAAGGATTTGAGTATAGGAGCAGGGAGGTTCTACTTCAGTTGTACAGGGTCTTGGTGAGACCACACCTGGAGTATTGCATACAGTTTTGGTCTCCAAATCTGAGGGACATTATTGCCATAGAGGGAGTGCAGAGAAGGTTCACCAGACTGATTCTTGGGATGTCAGGACTGTCTTATGAAGAAAGACTGGATAGACTCGGTTTATACTCTCTAGAATTTAGGAGATTGAGAGGGGATCTTGTAGAAAATTCTTAAGGGGTTGGACAGGCTAGATGCAGGAAGATTGTTCCCGATGTTGGGAAAGTCCAGGACAAGGGGTCACAGCTTAAGGATAAGGGGGAAATCCTTTAAGACCGAGATGAGAAAGACTTTTTTCACACAGAGAGTGGTGAGTCTCTGAAACTCTCTGCCACAGAGGGTAGTTGAGGCCAGTTCATTGGCTATATTTAAGAGGGAGTTATATGTGGCCCTTGTGGCTAAGGGGATCAGAGCGTATGGAGAGAAGTCAGGTATGGGATACTGAGTTGGATGATCAGCCATGATCATATTGAATGGCGGTGCAGGCTCGAAGGGCCGAATGGCCTACTCCTGCACCTAATTTCTATGTTTCTACGTTTCTATGTTTCACAACCTAATTCACGACCTTTTTTACTCGCGGACTTATTTCATCAGGCTAGAAAAACGGCCCTACCTACTTGATGCCTTGAGTACCTATGACTAGCATCATGATCTACCCACGACCTACCTACAACCTCGTGACGACCATGCTGCGAGTATGAATCAAGGGAAAACTTGGCAGAGGTCGTAAATTAGGTCGTGAAAGTGGGACTGGCCCTTAACTCAATTTTCCATCCTTCTCCCCATAACCCCTGACACCCGTACTAATCAAGAATCTATCTATCTCTGCCTTAAAAATATCCACTGGTATCTAAAAGCATTGAGCAAATCATCGGAAGGATTCAACCCTGAAATGCCGCTCTGCCTGTCGAATAACCAGCTGACAACCTTTGGTAAATAAATCCTCCTGCAGTTGATAACAGCCAGCCAGCTTGCATTTCATCAATTGCAACACTTATTGTCAAGTTTTATCAGAACATTTCCCAAATGTGTAACCGCACGGGAGGAACAATTTCCAGGGTAGAAATGTCCAACACTAGAGCGCATGGCTATACGGTGAGAGGGAGAATGTTTAAGAGGGAGATGTGCGGGGCAGCGTTTTGCTACACAGAGCGTACCAGAGGCTAGGAATGCATTGCCTAGGGCTGGTGGTGGAGGCAAATCGGAGAGTGCCGTTTAAGAGGCTTTTAGATAGGCACATGGATGCGCAGGGATTAGAGGGATATGGATTGTGTACTGGCATGTGCGATCAGTTTAACTTGGCATCAAGCCCGGCACAAAGGGCCTGTTCCTGTGCAGGACTGTTCCCTATTAAGACATATACAACCATGCTGATGGTCAACACTGCTAAAAGGACATAACTTCAACAAAGGAAATGTAATGGTGGTAATTGTGGCTAGTAGTTAATGAGGTGGGGTTTATGATTGTGCTTAGCATGAGACCAGGTAGATCGAGAGGTGTCAGTCCACAATAGAGTTGGAAGGTGATCCACCTCGGAGTGGGTATACATGAGCCTGCCTCCCTGACTCAGATCTCACTTCTATTGCCACTATCTACTGGGAAGTAGAGGAAAGTGGACGAATGCGCAGAAAATAACCTTCTCTGCACTCCCTCTATGGCAATAATGTCCTTCCTCAGATTTGGAGACCTAAACTGTACGCTATACTCCAGGTGTGGTCTCACCAAGACCCTGTACAACTGAAGTAACCTTACATTTATTCACATTATACTGCATCTGCCAAACATTTGCCCACTCACCCATCCTATCCAAGTCACCTTGCAGTCTCCTAGCATCCTCCTCACAGCTAACACTGCCCCCCAGCTTCGTGTCATCCACAAACTTGGAGATATTGCCTTCAATTCCCTCATCCAGATCATTAATATATATTGTAAATAGATGGGGTCCCATCTGAGCTCCCAGCACTGAGCCCTGCGGTACCCCACTAGTCACTGCCTGCCATTGTGAAAAGGACCCGTTTACTCCTACTCTTTGCTTCCTGTTTGCCAGCCAGTTCTCTATCCACATCAATACTGAACCCCTAATGCCGTATGCTTTAAGTTTGTGTTCTAATCTCTTATGTGGGACCTTGTCGAAAGCCTTCTGGAAGTCCAGATATACCACATCCACTGGTTCTCCCTTATCCATGCTAGTAGTTACATTCTCGAAAATTTCCACAAGATTCGTCAGACATGATTTACCTTTCGTAAATCCATGCTGAATTTATCCAATGATTTCACCACTTTCCAAATGTGCTGCTATCCCATCTTTAGTAACTGACTCTAGCAGTTTCCCCTCTACCGATGTTAGACTAACTGGTCTGTAATTCCCCGTTTTCTCTCTCCCTCCCTTCTTAAAAAGAGGGGTTACGTTTGCTACCCGCCAATCCTCAGGAACTACTCCAGAATCTAAAGAGTTTTGAAAGAGTATCACTAATGCATCCACTATTTCCTGAGCTACTCCCTTAAGTACTCTGGGATGCAGCCAATCTGGCCCTGGGGATTTATCGGCCTTTAATCTATTCAATTTACCCAACACCACTTCCCGACTAACCTGGATTTCACTCAATTCCTCCTTTGACCGGCGGTCCCCTGCTATTTCCGGTAGATTATTTATGTCTTCCTTAGTAGAAGACGGAACCAAAGTAGTTATTCAATTGGTCCACCATATCCTTGTTCCACATGATCAACTCACCTGTTTCTGACTGCAAGGGACCTACATTTGTTTTAACTAATTTCTTTCTCTTCACATATCTATAAAAACGTTAGCAGTCAGTTTTTATGTTCCCTGCCAGTTTTCTTTCATAATCTATTTTTCCTTTCCTAATTAAGCCCCCTTTGCTGGTCTCTGAATTTCTCCCAGTCCTCTGGTATGCTGCTTTTTCTGGCTACTTTGTACGCATCATCCTTTGCTTTGATACTATCCCTGATTTCCCTTGTTAACCACGGATGCACTACCTTCCCTGATTTATTCTTTTGCCAAACTGGGATGAACAATTTTTGTAGTTCATCCTTGCAGTCTTTAAATGTCTTCTATTGTATATCCACTGTCAACCCTTTTAGAATTAATTGCCAGTCAATCTTGGCCAATTCACGTCTCATATCCTCAAAGTTACCTTTCTTTAAGTTCAGAACCATTGTTTCTGAATTAACAATGTCACTCTCCATCCTAATGAAGAACTCAACCATATTATGGTCACTCTTGCCCAAGGGGGCACGTACAACAAGACGGCTAACTACCCCTTCCTCATTACTCAAAACCCAGTCTAAAATAGCCTGCTCTCTCATTGGTTCCTCTACATGTTGATTTAGATAACTATCCTGCATACATTCCAAAACATCCTCTTCCTCATCACCCCTGCCAATTTGATTCACCCAATCTATATGTAGATTGAAGTCACCCATTATAACTGTTTTGCCTTTGTCGCACGCATTTCTAATTTCCTGTTTGATACCATCCTCAACTTCACTGCTACTGTTAGGTGGCCTGTACAGAACACCCACCAGCATTTTCTGCTCCTTAGTGTTTTGCAGCTCTACCCATACCGATTCCACATCTTCCAAGCTAATGTCCTTCCTTTCCATTGGTCCATATCCCCCCAAACCTCTTCCTATCCATCTCTGGAGAAAAAAGGAAGGGTGATGTTTCAGGTCAGGACCGTTCTTCAGTGAAATGAATGAGAGTGAAAGTGAAGCCATGTAGTGTCTTCATAGGAGTTTTAAAGTTTAATCTGTCTCCCTATTGGTCATCAATATAATGCATGGATTTTGATGGCAGCTGTGGAGCGATGTTGGTCACCTCTGACTCCAACTATAGTCAAGGATTCCACCTTTCCTGCCATCAGTATCTGTCAGACATCAACTCCTAGGCATCACTGGCACCCAACAGCAGTGGTTTTATTCTGCAGGCCAGATAACAATTGCACTGAAGAATTCTCAAGACAACAAACCAGGAGGTAAAAAGCACAATTTATAACTATTTTTTGAAAAACGTTTTACAGAACGTGATATTAAGACATATACAGCATTTAGAAGTTGAAACATAAACATTTTTTTTCAATCATCATTTTTGAAAAGGCATAGAACTTTAAAATGGTTAAGTAATGCAATGGCAATTTACATGTAAACACTAGGATCAATGGGGTTATTAAATGACAGTGGCTTAGTATGGTTTTTAAAACCCAATTACATTTTGTATCTATGCTTAATATCTCCATGGTTACTTTACAGTGAGAATAACTAGAAAAGAGGATAGACATTTGTATGCACACTCTATACAATCCATACAGTGAGATTTGGGGAATATATTCTGCTCCTGAAAATCATAGAGTCATAGAATAATACAGTGTTGAAACAGGCCCTTTGGCCCAACTTGCCCACACCTGCGAACACGTCGCAGCTACACTAGTCCCACCTGCCCGTATTTGGCCCATATCCCTCCAAACCTGTTCTATCCATGTACCTATCTAACTGTTTCTTAAACGTTGGGATAGTCCCTGCCTCAGCTACCTCCTCTGGCAGCTCGTTCCATACACCAAGCACTCTCCGTGTGAAAAAGTGCATCTCAAAGTCCCACATTTTACATTATTTCAGTCGAGCTGAATTTCAGAAGCAGATTATTGTGCACATAGGTTGTTGCTAAGGGTACATAGTACATACGATCCAAGGTGCATTTCTACCTGTTACATTCTCTAATTTCATTCATTTCTTACATTACACTAGAGAAAGCATACCATGTGGAATCAAGTGGGTCATGATCCATACTGTTTCATTTCTGCATTTCTACTCCAGAAGCTGCTGCAATATTTCCTGGATTATTAATGGTGAGCACCCATAGTCGCACTCATACCCACATCACAAATTCTGGTCCAAGGACACACCAGTCAAAAAACCAATGTGTGGGCAATGTACACCAATATATACCAGTTCCCTTATATCTCTAGGTAGTGCATCTCAAAGAGATGTTGACAAACATCACACTTTTTTTTACATAGTTCTCAGGACACGGTGACATATTCCCAACATCCATGCCGAGAATTCTATAAACTAACTGGTACCCTGCGGGCAAAGTGGAGAAATGCCAGCAGGGCCAGATGATAATGTGAACACTCAGTGTACAGCTCTTTACTGGCCTGAGCCTGTGAACTACTGGGGCGGCACAGTGGCGCAGGAGCAGGGGTGCTGCCTTACAGCACCAGAGACCCAGGTTCAATCCTGACCTCGGCTACTGTTTGGGTGTTGGGTTTGCATGTTCTCCCTGTGACTGCGTGTGGTTTCCTCCCACATTCCCAAGGCGTGCAGGTTGGTAGGTTAATTGGCTTCTGTAAATTGTCTCTTGCGTGTTGGATAGAACTAGTGTGCGGGTGATCGCTGGTGGAAGCTGTCTCAATGGGCCGAAGGGCATGATTTCATAGCTATGTCTCTACACTAAACTAAACTAAACTACTGCTCCAGTACCTGCTGCTGTAAACCTGGATAAATGCCTTACGGGATTTGCAAAGTACTTTGTGGGGATTCGGCAGTCCAGAAATACTCACTGATTAGCTTTTTTTACCCAGCCCCTGTGAAACTGCCTGATCTTGCCACTGAATGTGAAAGATTTTGTGACTGGGGTATTAAACGACTTTATCTCTACCTTGGCCACAAAGTATAACCCGGTAGCAGGCATTCCCAAATCTGCAGGTATATCGGTACATTCTGTGGACAACAAATGCTGGAGTAACACAGTGGGTCAGGCGGCTCCCTGGAGAATATGGATAGATTTCATTCCGGATCGGGAACCTTCTTCAGAATCCAAAGTGCTGGAGTAACTCAGCAGGTCAGGAGGCATCACTGGATAACATGGATAGGCAACGTTTTGCGTCAGGGCACTTTCTTCAGATGTGTCCGCTGTGTTACTCCAGCGCTTTGTATCTTTTTTTGTGTAAGCCAGCATCTGCAGTGCCTTGTTTCTACTGTCCATACTGTTTGTGTTATGACAGGGCCACAGCATTGTAGTTTGAACAATCTTGCCAAGGATCTCTGCGAAGGTCTGTACAGTGAGGGACTAAAGTGCTAAAACACAAGTGCATATTTCCCAAACATCACACTGTCGATTTGCCTGATGGACACATATGTTTGAGATGGTCATGTGGATGTTAGAATGAGTGCCTCTTGCCCCCTTTATAATGTTGATGATCAAATAAACTTGAATGGACAAAGTGTATGAAATGTGAAATGGGTGTCCCTTTGTCTACTCCTTGAATTCTAATGAAAAGTTACAGATCAGACACATCATCTCCATATCTCCCCCCCCCCCCCCCCATAGATGTTGCCTCACCTGGAGTATTCTCTGTTTTTAAATCCTCTAACAGCAATTGTTGTTGTTAAAATAGCAGCCTTTTGGAGATGCTTGGCTATTGACCCTACGGTATTAGAGAGGTGGCGTAGATTCCGTTTACTAATAGGTATGTGGATCGGAGAGGAATGTGGGACTTGTCTCCTCGTTCAATGGATCTTCCTTTCCTGAAGTGCGTTGCACCTTACTAGCAGTCAGGAAGTAATTTGTGAATACCTCGAGGTGACAAAAGATTCCACCACTCCCATTCATTAGGCATTAAGCAGCAACACTGAATAGGAAATTACTCACTCCAAAGTTATTTTGGTAACCACATCCAACGACGTGTATCCACTCTCATTGAAATTGTCCGCATACTGACCCATCTTAAGTGACTCCAGCCACTCCCCCACGGACCGGTATGCATTGAAACCCATCGTATTGTGGTCCAGTAGCAAGTTAGACCCTCTGGAACAAAGAGAGAAACGATGTCAAGCTGAAGCCTTTTATAACTCATCTAGGCACCTAATCAAGGAACTGCAGATGCTGGTTTAAAATGAAAAAAGACACAAAATGCTGGAGTAACTCAGCGGGACAGGCAGCATGTTGTTTAAGAAGGAACTGCAGATGCTGGAAAATCGAAGGGAGACAAAAGTGCTGGAGAAACTCAGCGGGTGCAGCAGCATCTCTGGAGAGAAGGAATGGGTGACCTTTCGGGTCGAGACCCTTCTTCAGTCTGAAGAGGGGTATGACTTTCTTGTGGTAAAAAGAGATACAAAGTGCTAGAGTAATGCAGCATCTCCGGAGAACATACTGTCGATAGTTGTTTCTGGTTGTGACCCTGCTTTAGCGATAAGAGTTCAGGAGAAGCTGGTAAAGCAAAGAGCAGTGGTGACCTGGATATCTCTGCCTTCAGAGAAGAAGTGCAAAGGCAGCAGCAGTCAGCAGATAGATAAAGAGTCAGACCAGCCCTGCACATTTGGGTCAGACCATGAAAAAGGGTTTTGACCCAAAATATCAACTATTCCTTTTGTCCAGAGATGTTGCCTGAACCAATGAGTTACTCCAGCACTTTGTGGATTCTGAAGAAGGATCCCAACCCAGAATGTAACAGATTCACCTCCCTCTGGTTAAAGGAATTCTTCCTCAGCTCAGCTGTTGTGCAGATCGAACACCCCTTCTACAATGTTGCATCCTCAAACACTGACATTCACAGTCTGGGTAACCATATAACCATATAACAATACAGCACGGAGACAGGCCCCTCTCGGCCCTTCCAGTCCGTGCCGACCATTTGTTTTCCCCTAGTCCCATCTACCTGCACTCAGACCATACCCCTCCATTCCCTTCACGTCCATATACCTATCCACTTTACTTTTAAATGTTAAATAATCGATCCTGCCCTCCACCACCTCTGCTGGTAGCTCATTCCACACAGCCACCACCCTCTGAGTAAAGAAGTTCCTCCTCACGTTACCCCTAAACCTCTGTCCCTTAATTCTCATGTCATGCCCTCTTGTTTGAATCTTCCCTACCCTCAATGGGAAAAGCTTATCCACGTCAACTCTGTCTATCCCTTTCATCATTTTAAAGACCTCAATCAAGTCCCCTTAACCTTCTGCGCTCCAAAGAATAAAGACCTAACTTGTTCAACCTTTCTCTGTAACATAGTTGCTGGAACCCTGGCAACATTCTAGTAAAAGTGGTGTTCCACAGATGCTGCCTAACTTCTTAGTTACTCTAGAATTTTATGTTTTGCTTGTGATTCCAGCATTTGTAGTCCCTTCACATCCACTGAAGTAAGTGAGACAACCGAGGGGACAGGCGGACTTCATATTGGACTCACTGGCCCTGACTTAAGCTGTGGTGTGGCAACCTATGGAACTGCTGCATTACAATGCAGAAAACTATATTCTGCATGCCGTATCTTCCCCTTTGCTCTATTTATTGTATTTGAATTTAATTGTATTTATGTATGGTATAAGTTCGTAGGTGCTCAGAGCAAAATTAGGCAATTCAGTCAATCAAGTCTACTGTAGACTGAAGAAGGATCCCAACTCTAGATAATAGACAATACGTGCAGGAGTAGGCCTTTTGGCCCTTCGAGCCAGCTCTGCCATTCATTGTCATCAAGGCTGATTATCCACAATCAGTACCCCTTTCCTGCCTTCTCCCCGTATCCCCTGACTCCGCTATCTTTAAGAGCTCTATCTAACTCTCTCTTGAAAGCATCCAGAGAGTTGGCCTCCACTGCCGATTCCACAGATCTCTCTGTGTGAAAAAGTATTTCCTCATCTCCGTTCTAAATGGCCTACCCCTTATTCTTAAACTGTAGCCCCTGTTTTCCTGAGAAAAAAAGCCTGGCAGAATCAGGCAGCATCCATCAGAACATGGATAGGTGATACTTAGTATGCCATTTAGAATGGAGACAAGGAAACACTTATTCACACAGAGAGTTGTGAGTCTGTGGAATTCTCTGCCTCAGATGGCGGTGGAGGCAGGTTCTCTGGATACTTTCAACAGATAGCTAGATAGGGCTCTTAAAGATAGCGGAGTTCGGAGATATGGGGAGAAGGCAGGAACATGGTACTGATTAGGGATGATCAGTCATGATCACATTGAATGGAAGTGCTGGCTCGAAGGGCCAAATGGCCTACTCCTGCACATATTGTCTATTGTCTATGGCCTAGTGTATGAGTAAAGTATGGCTGGAATGGACTCGTTTGGCCAAAGAGCCTGCGTCCACGCCGTATCTCGAAACTAAACTAAAATATTTCAATGAAACTCGCTTTGTGCTCAGAATCAGGCAGAGTTGCTTTTCTGCACACTCTCATCAGCCAGAATGGGTGGCTGGATAATTTTATAGAAAACTTGAAACAACATAAATAGGACCAATTTAGAGGGATCTGGGCCAAATGTGGGCAGGTGGGACTAGTGTGGATGGGGCATGTTGGCCGATGTGGGCAAGTTGGGCCGAAGGGCTTGTTTCCACACTGTATCACTCTATCCACAGATATCAGCCAATTCCGCCCTATCTGTCTCCTCAATGTAGAGGGTAAGATTTTCTTCAGCATCATAGCTCAGAGGATGACCAGCTATTTAGAGAGAAACAACCTTGTGGATACAACAGTCCAAAAAGCTGGCATCCCAGGGTTCTCTGGATGTCTCGAACATACCAGCATGATTTGGCACCAAATCCAGACTGCAAAAAAAAGAAAAGAGAGATCTGCATGTCGTTTTTCTTGACCTTGCCAACGCGTTTGGAACTGTCCCTCACAGTTTCCTCTGGGCGTCCTTTGACTTCTTCAGGATACCAGAAACTATCGCAAGCCTTGTCAAGGCTTATTTTCAAGATCTGCAGCTCTGTATCACCACACCTGACTTCACGACCACATGGCACTGCATGGAGATTGGCATTATGGCGGGGTGTACCATCTCCCCATTGATTTTTACAATGGCTATGGAAGTCATCATAAGGGCCTCCAAGTGGGTAGTGGGTGGTGAGCGGCTGAAGTCTGGAGTCCGTCTACCACCCATGAGGACCTACATGGATGACATGACAGTTATAACAACAACAGCACCTTGCACCAGGCGCCTTTTAAAGAAGCTTCAAGAGAACATCACTGGGGTCAGAATAAAATTCAAGTCATCCAAATCAAGAAGCATCTCTATAATCAAAGGCAAACTGACAGATCAAAGGTTCTTCATTGATCAAGAACCTATTCCAACTGTGTCAGAGAAGCCAATCAAAAGTCTGGGAAGATGGTATAACTCCAAACTGAAAGACACTGATCAGGCTAACGAGTTTAGGCAAGAGGTCATCAAAGGTCTGGCGAACATTGACCGATCCATGCTGCCTGGAAAGCTGAAATTCTTGTACCTGCAGTTTGGATTACAACCTCACCTTATGTGGCCACTAACCATGTATGACATCACCCTCACAAGAGTAGAGAAGATAGAAAGAACAATCAGCTCTTTCGTGAGAAAGTGGTTAGGTGTTCCTCGGTGCCTGAGCAGCGTAGGCCTGTACGGTCAGGGGGTACTCCAGCTGCCTCTCTCTAGTCTCACAGAGGAGTACAAGTGCACTAAAGTCAGACTAGAGATGACCCTGGCAGAATCAAGGGACACTGTCATCTGAGCTGCTGCTCCAACCCTGGCAACAGGAAAGAAGTGGACGGCTAAGAATGCGACACAGCAGGCAAAATCTGCTCTCAGCAAGGCGACATAGTAGGGCAAATCCAACATGGAAGAAGTGGCTTGGGGCTTGGTGGAAAGCGACCTTACTGGAGCAAGGCATCATCACTGGAGCGCCGGAGGTTGGTCGCGGCTGAAGTCCGCCGACAGGAGGAGTTGAGTAGGTGTGCCAAGGCTGAGTCACAAGCTAAACAGGGCCAGTGGATGAGATGGGAGAGTGTGGAAAAGAGGAAGATCAGCTGGAAGGACATGTGGGAGATGGAGGCGAGCAGGATAAGTTTCCTCATTCGGGCAACCTATGATGTCCTTCCTAACCCAAAAAATCTCAACCAATGGCTGGGCGAAGATCCATCATGCCCCCTGTGTTCAACACCAGCCACACTGATCGGGGGGGGGGGGGGGGGCGGGGACGGGACGGGACAAAGGCAATGGAAAATTCCACCAAGGGCCAGGCTTGGGCAGCTGGAGGCAGCCTGGGATTGGCAGATGCTGGTGGATGTGGACCAACGGCTTACAGTTCCATCAGAGATAGCCATCACCAACTTGAGGCCTGATCTTATGCTCTGGTCGAACTGTCAGCGCATGGTGTACTTTGTGGAGCTCACAGTCCCTTGGGAGGATGCTGTGCAGGAAGCCTTCGAAAGAAAGAAACTGCGATATACAGAGCTTGCAGCGGAGGCAGAACAGCGGGGCTGGAGAGCTAAGATCTGCCCGGTAGAAGTTGGATGTCGAGGATTTGTGGCAACATCTACTTTAATACTGATGAAGGACCTGGGAATCAGCGGACAAGCCCTACGCCAGGCCATCAAAGAAACATCACGGGTAGCAGAGCGGAGTAGCCAGTGGCTCTGGCTGAAGAGGAAAGACCCCATTTGGTCTCCCAAGTAATCAACTAGACAGATGCAGAGGGGCGTGGTTCTGGGACGCCAGAATGCACCGCTGAGCCTACTGGAGACGTCGTGGGTTCAATCAGCGAAACGTCGATGAAAGTAGGTGCCCACTTGATAACCCCAATGACGTGTCTGCCTAGCCTTTCTCAACATCGGAGGAGCATAGGTGAGTGCAGAAGGCTCCCATCACCATCGGGAGTAAATTGATATTTGGCACCTTGGATTTTAACATCTAGTCCTGTGTATTTGCAAACATCACTCATAGTGTCCATTGAGTCCATCTCAATAGTGTGCATGTGTATTGAAAACAGTTGAATAAAAAGATACAGAGTGTTGAAGTACAGTACGTAACTCTGCAGGTCAGGCAGAGTTACGTACAACAATTTCGGCGACCTATGAAGTGTGCAGGCAGTCTTCTGCAAAGGTCACGTAAGTGCGACAGGCCCTTTAGTGGTAATACTTTAAGCCGCTTGATATTCAAAATAATCTCTGATGACCCTAATAATTAAGCACCAAAGGGGACATTTCAATTGTTTCCTTGAAATAGCTCTTGAAAGGAGGCAATCCTCTCTCCATAAATATTCTTTTCTCCGTAGATTTACAGGTATCACAGCCAACTCCTCATTAAACCCGTAGACACAAAATGCTGGAGAAACTCAGTGGGACAGGCAGCATCTCTGGAGAGAATGAATGGGTGCCGTTTCGGGTCAAGACCCCTCTTCAGACTGAAAGATTGAGTTTAGTTTAGTTTATGATCACGTGTACAATAGCCAACAAACCCTCCAGGTGTGCAGAATGGTTAATCATAAAGGGGCTGTCCCACAGTGGCGACCTATTGACGAGTTTAGAAGTATTTAGGAGATTTTGAAAACATGTCATGTTGGAGACCTCCTTCGACTATGTAGAAGAATAGCTTCGACTAGCATCGTGAAAATTGGACACCCAATAGTGGAGAGTGAAGACGACCTCCTTCGATCTCCTTCGACCTCCCTGCGACCTCCCTTCGATTATGTTGAAGACTATCTACGACTACCTTAGACTATCTTCGACTACCTTTGACTACCCTCGAATACCTACGAATAACATGCCGACCCACTACGACCTACTGCGACTAAACCAACAAATAAAAAAAAGAAACAATTTTTTTCCCATGGAGACCTTTTTTTACTCGCAGGCATTTTTCAACATGTTGAAAAAATGCCGCGACCTAGCTGAGGCCTCGAGTACTCTCGAGCATGAAGGACAGTTACAAAGACCTCTTTGGACTTCGTGTCGACCATGCTTCCAGAATGAGTCAAGGGCAAACTCGCCTGAACTCGCGGATTAGGTCGCCGCAGTGGGACAGCCCTTGAAGGTCATTAATAAATACCTGTTCTCCTGACTCACCCACCTATCCGCTCTTGTGCCAATCATACCTGAAACAAGTTATAAATGAGGCGTGATATACGCACCTTGTGGAGGCATTAACCAGCATCTTCAGGCTGCATGGATTGCGAATCATCTTATCTAAGATGCTAACTATCTCTTCAAATCTGGGCCTGCTGTTGCGCTCCTTCTGCCAACAGTCAAGCATTAACTGGTAGAGGGTGGCAGGACAATCCATGGGAGTGGGCAAGCGGTAGCCTTCATCCACAGCCTTAATCACCTGTTCCAAACAAAACGGACATTCATCAAACGGCGACACAAGGAACCGCAGACGCTGTTTTGCAAAGACTGAGACAAAGTGCTGGAGTAACTCAGCAGGTCAGGAGTCCGAAGAGGGATCTCGACCAAAACGGTCACCTATCCACGTTCTCCAGTGATGCTGCCTCACCCGATGAGTAGCTCTAGTGCTTTGTGTTTTACTTATCAAATAGCAACATGAGCCCCAGATCACAGACGTCCTCTCATTCCGTTATCATTCGGTTCACCTCCAGGTCACTTAGAAAAGGTGCTTAGACGGGCAACACGGTGGCGCAGCGATAGAGTTGCTGCTTTGCAACGTCAGAGACCCAGGTTTGATCCTGACTACGGGTGCTATCTGCACAGAGTTTGTACATTCTCCTGTGACCACGTGGGTATTTCCCAGGTGCTCCGGTTTCCTCCCACAATCTAAAAGACGTATGGGTTTGTAGGTTAATTTGGCTTTGGTAAAAAACAATGCAAATTTGTCCCTAGTGTATAGGATATCGCTCGTTGGTGAGGACTCGGTGGGCCAAAGATAGTGTGTTTCCGCACTATTTCCTTTTTTTTTGTAAAATATTTTTATTAGAATTATATATTAAGAAGAAATAATATAAAATCAAAGAAAAAGAAAATATGATCGTCACATACATTCTTAATATTTTTAAAATTTACAGTCAATCTTATTTATACTTCAATATTTTTTTTATTTTATAACAGTAGGAAATAGAGATAGGTAATAAAGAGAAAGAGAAATAAAAAAGAGATAAATAAAATGAGTGGAGTATTAAACAAGATATTCTTCATTGGAGATATATTCATGATCTATTGTATATAATTCTTCATCTATTCCTTCATTCAGGCTTCAGTCATGGCCTCGAACCGGACCACCTTAACCCTTTAAATATTCAATAAATGGAGACCATATTCCTCTGAATTGATCCAACCTGTCCATCAGGACAAGTCTTAATCGTTCCAGGTGAAGTGTCTCCGACATTTCTGTAATCCACATTTTAATTGTAGGGGATATGGGACCTTTCCAAAATCTTAGTATAAATTTTTTACCAATTATTAAACCATAACCAATAAAAATTATTTGTTGTGTTGTTAATATCTGATTCATTTCTAATATTCTCAATATGATTAATTTTGAGTCTGGAATTAAGTTTCCGCACTATTTCTATACTAAGCAAAACAAAAAGGAGATCACATGCAGATGGTCTAACATCAACAGAAGCGTAGGTCGTTGACCTGCTATGTTAACTATGTTAAGATATGTTCAGATCTGTCAAGAGTGGTCCTGAGCTATCATCCACCTCATTGGAGACTCTCAGACGATCTTTAATCAGACTTTACTGAACTTTATCTTGCACTAAACGTTATTCCCTTTATCATGTATCTGCACACTGTGGACGGCTGGATTGTAATCATGTATTGTCTTTCAGCTGACTGGCAGACATGCAACATAAAGTTTTTCACTATACCTCGGTACATGTGGCACTAAACTAAACTAAACTGAACTGAATTGAACTAAACTTTGCTTCTCTATCCACAGTTGAGGGTTGAATTAAGTGTGTCGGGGATTTTCTATTTATCTTGCTTTATACCAGCTAACATTTAATTTTCACTGGTGGATTTATTTGCACGTGGGGCGTGGACTTAACATCGGAGCTGATCCCTTGCCTTGGATCGCCCAACAGCAGCTTGCAGACTTTACCATCGAGAGCTCGCACTCGTGAGAGGCCGAGTCGGGAAGCTCCAACGACGCAGAGGCTCAACCAGCCCCGACCCGAGGTCCGATCGCCGGCACCAGGAAGCTGACATCCCCCTGATGCGGGAGCTGATCGCCCCGATGCGGAGTGGCCAAACGCCGCCGGCTACGGGAGTCAAGATCGTCCCATCATCGGAGGGTTCGAGGCCCTCCACCACGGGAAAGCAAAGAACGGAAGAGATCTGAACTTTTTTTCACCTTCCATCACAGTGGGGGATGTGAAGGAGTCACTGTGGTGGATGTTTATGTTTAAAATGTATTTTGTGTGTTCCGTTGCTTTTTATTTGTATGACTGACCTGGCAAATTAAATTCCTCGTATGTTGCAAAACATACTTGGCTAATAAAGGATTATTGTGATTGTGATTGTGAAATGAAGGTGACAGCACGTATATAGGGTGGTGAAAAAGGATATAGAAACATAGAAAATAGGTGCATTAGTAGGCCATTTGGCCCTTCGAGCCAGCATCGTCATTCAATATGATCATGGCTGATCATCCAAAATCAGTACCCCATTCCTGCTTTCTCCCAATATCCCTTGATCCCATTAGCCCTAAGAACTTTATCTAACTCTTTCTTGAATATATCTTGAAGAGATATGCAGTACGTGCCTCTATTAGTCAGGGCATGGAAGATAAATGTAGGTGGATTATGGTGGAAATTAATAAATGATTGGTGAGGCCATAGCTAGAATATAATGTGCTGTTTTGGTCACTGCAGTCTTGAAAGGCTATAATTGCATTGTAGACAGTACAGAGGAGATTCACCAGAATGCTACCTGGGATAAATTGATTCAGTTGTGAGGAGAAACTGTAAATGCTAGTTTTGTTTTTTTCTGAGCAGAGGGGTAGCCGATGGATGTTCATAATGCAGAATTAGACCATTTGGCTCATGATGTCTAATTTGCCATTCAGTCATGGGTGATCTATCCATCCCTCTCAACCCCATTCTCCTGCCTTCTCCCCATTACCCTTGACACCCATACTAATCAAGAATCTACCAATCTCCATCTAAAAAATGAACGACCTCCACAGCCATCTGTGGCAATGAATTCCACAGATTCACCAGCCTCTGACCAAAGAAATTCCTCCTCATCTCCTTCCTCAAGGATTGTCCTTTAATTCTGAGGCTTTGATCTCTAGTCCTAGACTCTCCCACTAGTGGAAACACCCTCTCCACATCCACCCTATCCAAGCTTTTCACTATTCGATACGTTTCAATGAGGTTCTCCCTCATTCTTCCAAACTCCAACGAGTGCAGGCCCAGTGCCGTCAAAAATCAATCATTCTATGTTAAAAGTAAAATCTGCTCCATCCGTTCTCCTGTTTGATCGTTATTGATTGATGAGGACAGCCATTCAATGCCTCATGGCTAATTTAACATAAAAAAAATAATGAGAAATGTCATGATTAAAAGTAGGGGAAGGTATTGAAATTAGCGAACAGTGATTTCCAGTCTATGTGCTTTCTTCGATAGACCCATCGAGTAACTCAGCTGGACAGGCAGCATCTCCAGAGAGAAGGAATGGACGACTGAAGAAGGGTCTTGATCCAAAATGTCACCCATTCCTGCTCTCCAGAGATGTTGCCTGTCCCGCTAGTTACTCCAGCATTTTGTGTATATCTTCGATTTAAACCAGCATCTGCAGTTCTTTCCTACACATACTTTCTTAGATGTTGCTCAGGTGTATGTGGACCATAGAACATGTAGCATAGAACATAGAACAGTATAGCACTGGGGTGGCATGGTGGCGCAGCGGTAGAGTTGCTGCTTTACACTGCCAGAGACCCGGGTTGGATCATAACAACAGATGCTGTCTGTACGGTGTTTTTTATGTTCTCCCTGGGACCACGTGGGCTTTCTACAGGTTCTCTGGTTTCCTCCCTCATTCCAGACATGCAGGTTTGTAGGTCAATTGTCTCCAGTAAAAATTGTCCCTAGTGTGTACGGGTGATCGGTGGTCAGCGTGGACTTGGTGAACTAAAGGGCACGTTTCCACGCTGCATCTCTAAACGAAAAGACCTTTGCTCAGTCCACCTTGGCCGGTACAATCTCCCACTTGCCAAACACTATAACTCCCCTTCCCATTCCCACACTGGCCTTTCTGTCCTGGGCCTCCTCCATTGTCAGAGTGAGTCCAAACGCAAATTGGAGGAACAGCACCTCATATTTCGCTTGGGCAGCTTACACCCCAGCGGTATGATTTTTGATTTCACTAACTTCAAGGAACTCTTGCATCCCCTCTCTCTCCATCCCTCTCCCACCATAGTCGTCGTACTAGTTTCACTGTCATCCTGCTGAATTTCACATTTTGTATCACTCGTTATTACCTTCACCACAGCCAGCAATGGACCATTGTGGGCTCCACCTTTCCTTGATCATCGTTGCTGGCTTTGATCTGTATTTTTGCATTTCTTTTGTTAATTTGTCCTACATACCTTTTCATATCTCACGGTTCACTCTCTCCTGACTCTCTGTCTGAAAAACGGTCATGACCCAAATTGTCGGCCATTCCTTTTCTCCTGAGATGCTGCCTGAAACGCTGAGTTACTCCAGCTTTTTGCTTCTATCTTCGAACTAGACTAAACACAGGTACAAGCCCTGTGGCCCACAGTGCCTGTGGCGAACTTGATTTCAAGACAAAAGATAGACACAAAAAGCTAACTCAGCGGGGCAGGCAGCATCTCTGAGAGAAGGAATGGGTGACGTTACGGGTCGAGACCCATCTTCTGACATATCGACCCGATATCGACAAACTCTTGTCTCCTTGCACATAATCCATATTGGTCATTTCCTAGTTCATCCATGAGTACTTACGTCCTGATTAGTCATTTCCCAGTAGGGTCTCTCTCCGTAGGACATCACCTCCCACATGACAATTCCATAGCCCCACACGTCACTGGCAGACGTGAACTTGCGATAAGCAATTGCCTCAGGAGCTGTCCACCTGATTGGAATCTTTCCTCCCTGCTCCGAAAGAAAAAAACATCAGACATTTACTGTCGGCATCTGAGACGCCTGCCTGTTCATGAGAGGCACGGGAATAAGATGCAGGAGTCGCTACTAAATCGAACTGACATGAAGCAGCTGAACTCTTCAAAGCAAAGCCCACATGTAATGGCTGACTGACTGCTAATTGGTTGCCTGATTCTGTGCAGATATCCCCAAGCTCAGGGTGGCTCGGTGGTGCAGTGGTAGAGTTGCTGCCTTACAGCGCCAGACTCCGGCTCGAACCTGACTACAGGTGCTGCCTGTACGGATTTGAACGTTTTCTCCGGGAACTCCCTTTACTCCCACACTCCAAAGGCGTACAGGCTTGTAGGTTAATTGTCTTTGTTAAAAAATTGTAAATGGTCCCTAGTGTGTGGGATAGTGCTGGTGACCGGGGATCGCTGGTCGGCGCTGACTTGGTGGGCCCAAGGGCCTGTTTCCCCGCTGCATTGTTAAACTAAACTAAGGGGACTGACTTATTGATGAAGCTGGCTGAAGTACAGTCTGTAACAAGTCACTGAAATATACCTCACACGGTCAAAATCCACGTCCACGACGTTATAACAACAGCAAGGCATGGAAGGATATGTAAGAACAGGGAACTATATAATCGTCACCTACAATATTCCTTTCTATATACAATAAAACGGGAAGAGGTGGCACAGTGACATTGCGGTACGGCAGCAGCTCTGCCGCTGCGCTACTGTGCTGTCCCTTGGCCACGACTCGAATTCTCTGCCTGTGCCAATTGCATACATAGATTCTGCCTTTTCAGGAACATTATGGTATTTTTGGAGAAAGATCATGTGGAGAAAACTCGATAGCAAAAAAAATAGTTTTTGAACCAAGACATACCAGACACACATTTCCTTCTGTTAATTCAAGTACATAAATTTACTTTAAAGTGCTAATAATTTCCTCTGCATCGGATACAAATCTCTGTGAATGCACAAATTGCAAAATATTGTACAAGTTCTGTACAGCGTTTCAGGAGAAAGACGTAGGTTATTTTACCCACCATAGACACATAGAAACGGGGTAGAGTAGGCCATTCGGCCCTTCGAACCAGCACCGCCATTCAATATGATCATGGGTGATCATCCAAAATCAGTACCCCGTTCCTGCTTTCTCATTGCCTATGGAACTGATGCTCTACAATGCTGGAGTAACTCAGCGGTTGAGGCAGCATCTCTGAAGAGAAAGAATGGGCGACGTTTCGGGTCGCCTGCTGAGTTACTCCAGCATTTTGTGTCTAGCTTCAATTTATACCAGCACCTGCAGTTCTTTTTTACACATGATGCTCTTTAATGTGATCACGGACATTGAACTTTGTCTATAGACCTGATGCACGACAATGCTGATGACTATATGTTTTGCACCCTGTATCTTCCCCTTTGCTCTACCTATCGTACTTGAGTTTGAGTTTATTCTATTTAGTCATAGTATGACCTGATCTGTTTGGATAGCTTTCAGAACAAAACTTTTCACTGTACCTTGGTTGACATGATAATAACAAACCTGAACCCTCTTTAGTCAGAGGGTGGTGAATCTGTGGAATTCTTTGCTACAGAAGGCTGTAGAGGCCAAGTTAATGGATATTTTTAAGGCAGAGATATATAGATTCTTGATTAGTACGGGTGTCAGGGGTAATGGGGCGAACGCAGGAGAATGGGGTTAGGTGGGACAGATAGATCAGCCATGATTGAATGGCGGATTAGCCTTGATGGGCTGCATGGCCTAATTCTGCTCCTATTCCTTATGACCTAAACCTTAACTTAAACCTAAACTTTGAATGTTGATGTTAAAGTTTGAAATGTTAATTCTGTTTTCCTCTCCACAGATACAGCCTGACCTGCTGTGTGTTTCCAGCAATAACATTTTTCAGATTTCCAGCACCAATGCTGTTTTGATTTCCATTTTCCATTGCCATTGTTGTTATATATCATCAGAAAGTTAGACACTGAATGAAGTGTCCAAATCAATAATATCTTTCAAATTCTGCAATATTACACTTATTTGAAGAATATCATAGACAAAACTTGTTTTAAAAAGTAATTCATTCATAAAGCTTATATGTTAGTTATGTTCACCATTAAAACCATACAAGCTTTCAAAGAAAGAAAATGAAATTTGTTATATTTACTAGTGAAGCCTTGCGGTTCAGAACGGTTCACTGCTATAACTATATTGCTTGACTTCTTCCCTGGGATTCAGACTCATCAGGATAAAAGCCAAACAAATGCCTATTTAAATCAGTATAATGCTGGCATTGTGCTGGCATTGGAGAGGGTCCAGAGGAGGTTAACAAGAATATTGGTCCCAGGAATGATTCGGTTAACATATGATGCGCGATTGACGGGACTGGGCCAGTACTCTCTGGAGTTTAGAAGGATGAGGGTCTTCATCGAAACTTACCGAACAGTGAAAGGCTTGGATCGAGTGGATGTGGAGAGGATGTTTCACTGGTGGGAGAGTCGAGGACCCGAGGGTGCAGCCTCAGAAAAAAAGGACGTACCTTTAGAAAGGAGATGATATGGAATTTATTTAGTTAGAGGGGGGTGAATCTGTGGAATTCATTGTCATAGAAGGCTGCGGAGGCAAAGTCTATGGATATTTTTAAGGTGGAGGTTGATAGATTCTTGATTAGTACGGGCGTCAAAGGTTATGGGGAGAAGGTGGGAGAATGGGGTTGAGAGGGAAAGATAAATCAGCCATGATTGAATGGTGGAGTAGGCTTGATGGGCCAAATGGCCCAATTCTGCTCCTAAAATGTAAGAACTTATGCTTAATGCTTAGTACTTACAATGGATTAAGACCATGGAGAGGAAAGTGTACAGGCAAGATTGCTGGATGCATCCTTCAAATTAAGACTACAATATCTGAAACAATGATAGGTAAAATAGGCATAAGGTATGCTTGCCTTCATTGCTAGGGGCAGTGACTATAAGAGTGAGGAAGTCATGATGCAGCTCTATAGGACTTTGGTTAGGCTGCATTTGCATGCAGTTCCTGGTGCCCCATTACAGGAAAGATCTGGAGGCTGGAGAGGGTGCAGAGGAGGTTTACGAGAATGCTGCCTGGATTAGAGGGTTTCAGCTACAGTGAGGGGCTGGATTGTCTTCTCTGGAAAGTCAGAGGTTGAGGGGAGACTAGTTAGGAGTACCCTATCTATGCCTCTCATAAAATTATGAGAGGCATAGATAGGGTAGACAGTCTGAACCTTTTTCCCAGGGTGGAAATGCCCGACACTGGACTGCATAGCTATAAGGTGAGAGGAGGTGATGTGAGGGGCAAGTCTTTTACACAGACAGTGGTGGGGGTCTGGACCTTATTGGCTAGGGTGGTGGTGGAGGCAGATACGATCGTGGCATTTAAGAGGCTTTTAGATAGGTGCATGAAAGTGCAGGGAATAGAGGGATATAGATCATGTACCAGCAAATGAGATCAGTTTAAATAGGCATCATGTTCGGCACAAACATTGTGGGCCGAAGGGCCCGTTCCTGAGCTGTAGTGTTCATAAGGTCATAAGGAACAGGAGTGGGATTAGGCCATTCGGTCCATCAAGTCTATTCCGCCATTGAATCATGGCAGATCTCTCTCTGTTTCCTAACCCCATTCTCCTGCCTTCTCCACATAACCCCTGACACCCGCAGTAATCAAGAATCTATCTATCTATGCCTTAAAAATATCCATTGACTTGGCCTCCACAGCCCTTGGTAAAGATTTCCACAAATTCACCATCCTCTGATTAAAGAAATTTCTCCTCATCTCCTTCCTAAAAGAACGTCCTTCAATTCTGAGGCTATGACCTCTAGTCCTAGACTCTCCAGATCCTCTCCACATCTGTAGGTTTCAAAATCAAAGTGGTTTTCCAAGCTATATTTAGATCAAGTCCACCTTGTTCTTTGTGATGGGATGTGTTTGACTACCCTCCTGCATGGTGCCAGCTAGATGTGTTATATAACCACAAATCCTTGTTGCCATATGTGTTGTTTCCAAAGAATCCTTGCAAACGTTCCCATTTCTGTCCTTGCTAACTTCCATGGTAGATACAAAATGCTGGAGTAACTCAGCGGGTGAGGCCGCATCTATGGAGAAGGAATTGGCGACCTTTCGGGTCGAGACCCTTCTTCAGGCCGGTCCGATGGTAGTGGATTATCGTTGATATTTGCTTACAAACCAGCATTGTGTGTCTAACGCTGAGTTACTCCAGCATTTTGTGTCTGATCTCCATAGATGCTGCCTTACCCACTGAGTTACTCCAGCATTTTGTGTCTACCTTCGATTTACCAGCATCTGCAGTTCTTTCTTAAACACTTGCTAACTTCAATTTGTCTCCCACACTGATTGTGCACCATCTGCAAAATCTAGATTCATTTGACTCCTTCTTCAACCTCTAGGTTCTCATTACAGGTAATTAAGGAAAATAATCTAACTTTCTCTGGTTATACATTACTATAATGCAATCACAAGCAACTGCCCAGAAACCTAGCCCTCCAACAACCCCCGGCCGCTCACCAGCAGGTGAAGCAGAATAAGCAAGTGAAGAATAAGGTGGAATTTCAACGTTCTCAGATCTTTACAGTCAAATATCTTGCAGCCACAAGCAAAGTCTAATAAGTTCATTTTATGGATATAGCATGATCAGGCCGGGGGGAGATCCCTCTGCCATGGGTACCATGTAAACCCGTGCTACCTGCTCCATGGTTGGATAGTGGGCGACTAAACTGTCTCTCACACCTGGTTTGCCAGGTGAGGAGGGGGCTGGGAATCCCCAGCAGGACCAAAAACAAGACCTGTCAAAGGGCGCATGAGCTTCTAGCGAGATAACGGCCATCCACACTTCAGTAGAAGTTGCGCTCAATGTCGTACAGAGCATTGTAAGGAATGATGATAAAGCACACACACCAAAATCCTATACTTCCAGCGGCAGATGTCTGCAGGAACTGGACGACAGAGATGTGTGGTGCGTCCGTCATCTTTCCCATTGGAAACTGGCACCACCGCGTCGCTTATGCTTTCAACGGTGATGAATGAATTAATTAATGAATTACTGCAAAAACAGGCCCATGAACTAAAGAGAGTCACAAAATGCTGGAGTAACTCAACGGGACAGGCAGCATCCGAAATGTACAGGGAAGGAACTGCAAATGCTGGTTTACAATGAAGATAGACACAAAATGCTGGAGATGCTGGAAGATAGACACAAAACCCATGGATTAGGTTGGCCAAAAGGCCTGTTTCCATGCTGTATCACAAAGTTAAATGTGTGAATTTAGTTATATGCTTTGGAGGTTCTGGTGTGTTTCAATTATAGTTCTGAAGCTAGGTTAATTGTTAAATATCTCACACCAATTTTGCAGCTTTGGAGTGGAAACTTTCTCTTTCACTTTTTCTCTACTGCAGGTACTATCACAACATTGCAAGTACTATAGCTATGTATAAGAACCATCTGGATAGGGCCGCTTTAGAGGGATATGGACCAAACGCAGGTAGGCGGGATGAGTGTAGATGGGGCATGTTGGTTGGCGCGAGCAAGTTGGGCCAATTGGCTGCGTGACTCCATGACAAAGTCTTCACTCTCTATTGATGGTTTTCAGAAACATAGAAACATAGAAAATAGGTGCAGGAGTAGGCCATTCATCCCTTTGAGCCAGCACCACCATTCAATATGATCATGGCTGATAAGCCACAATCAGTACCCCGTTCCTGCTTTCTCCCCGTATTCCATGATTCCGTTAGCCCTAAGAGCTAAATCTAACTCTTTCTTGAAAACATCCAGTTAATTGGCCTCCACTGCCTTCTGTGGCAGAGAATTCCACAGATTCACAACTCTGGATGAAGAGGCTTTTCCTCATCTCAGTACTCAATGGCCTACCCCTTATTCTTAAACTGTGACCCCTGGTTCAAGACTCCCCCAACATCGGGAACATTTTTCCTGCATCTATCGTGTCCAATCCTTTAAGAAGTTTATATGTGTCTATAAGGTCCCCTCTCATCCTGCTAAATTCCAGTGAGTGCATACCCAGTTGATCCATTCTTTCATCATATGTCAGTCCCGCCATCTCGGGAATTAACCCGGTGAACTTATGCTGCACTCCCTCAATAGCAAGAATGTCCTTCCTCAAATTAGGAGACCAAAACCAGGTGCGCTCTCACCAGGACCCTGTACAACTGCAGTAGGACCTTGTGGCATGTCATATATTCTTCAAACTGCAAAGAAATACAAGAAAGTAGTGCCACCCACCTTTGTGGTGTATGCAGCTTCTGGGTCATCCTCCAGTATTCGAGAAAGACCGAAATCAGAAACCTTACTGACCAGGTTACTGTTGACCAAGATGTTCCGTGCCGCCAAGTCTCGGTGGACGTAACCCATATCTGACAGATACCTCATTCCAGAGGCAATTCCTCTCAAAATTCCCACCAGCTGGATGACTGTAAACTGGCCATCATTCTTCTGAAGGAAGGGTAAAGAATTTGGTCACACGGTATCTTCACCGACAAAACACACAACGCTATAAATGAGCGAGCCAAGTCTAAACCAAATACCCCCGGCAAATAACCAAAACCACATTAATGCTGAGCTTTCATCTGTCAACAGGAGATTGAAACCAGAGCTACACAGGTGGATGAAGATCAATAACTGGTTGGCTCCACATTGTTTAACTCACAGAACAGTGTAGACTTCAGGAGAGTTCATTAGCATAAGCAAAGTTGGGTAATATTTCAGACAGCAGCATTGAAACAGCTCTGTTTATTTTACAAAACAGCTATAAGTTTTTTCTTGTTTTGATCAAAACAGACACTCATTCATCAGAAAGCCATTTTTCAATTTTTTTCTTCACAGACATTCTTCATGTTGAACTGCATCCATTTTGGGGGTATTAAGTTCAAAGCCAGCTTAATAGTGGGGAACATTTTACAGGCTCACATCTCCTGATGGAGATGAGCGGGGCACTGATAGGGGTGAGGACCAGGTGCAATAGTAGAATTTCATGCAGTCAAAGGAGTGGATATTCACAGAGTCAGGCATGGTTAGCGGGGATTTCTCTACCCTGGGTAGCATTCCAGTTGGGTACCTTTCCAGCACTACAGATGCTTCAACAACTTCTGAGAGGTCATTGGGTGAAAAGTTCCACTAACTGTTAATTTAACTTCTGAAACACACACACACACACACACTCACACACACACTCACACACACACACATACATATTTGTGTGTGTATATATATATATATATACACACGAACACACATAAACCTGAAAACACACGCACATGCACACCCGCACATACACGCACACAAGCACATTAACGCAAAAACACACGCATGCGAATACGCACACACACACAAAAACATGCACACAAGCACAAAAAAACACAGACGCACATGCACTAGCTCTACCCAGCAGCCAAAAGTCTGTAGCCTGCTTTTGCTCTAGTATTTTATTTTATTCTTCACATGTTTAAATTATAATGTTTTATCTTTAATTGTCCACTGTATATCGTGTTACCCTTGCGAGCAAAGCACCAAGGCAAATTCCTTGTATGTATACATACTTGGCTAATAAAATGTATTCAATTCAATTCACAAGCACAAAAACACACACACACGAGCACACACATGGGCACACACACATCTGGAAAGCCAATCAGTTTGTCAAGGAAGCTACCAATGTATCCCCAAGACATTCATGTACAAAGATATAATTTCCTCAGTCACGTGCGGCCACGGTGGCGCAGCAGTAGAGTTGCTGCCTTACAGCTCTTGCAGCGCTGGAGACCCGGGTTCAAACCTGAGTATAGTGTTTGCACGTTCTCCCCGTGTCCGCGTGGGTTTACTCCAAGGTCTTCAGTTTCCACCCACACTCCAAACATGTACAGGTATGTAGGTTAATTGGCTTGGTGTATGTGTAAATTGTCCCTAGTGTTTGTACGGTACTGTTAACTGTGGGAATCGCTGGTCGGTGCGGACTTGGTGGGCCGAAAGGCTTGTTTCCGAGTAGGAAACATGTTACCGATGTTGGGGGAGTCCAGAACCAGGGGTTACAGTTTAAGATAAGGGGTAGGCTGTTTAGGGCTGAGATGGAGAACTTTTTTCTCCCAGAGAGTTGTGAATCTGTGGAATTCTCTGCACACGGAATGGGAATGGAGGCCAATTCACTGGATATTTTCAAGAGAGTTAGATTTAGCTCTGAGGGCTAAAGGAATCAATGGATATGGGGAAAAAGCGAGAACAGGGTACTGATTTTGGATCATTAGCCATGATCACATTGAATGGAGGTGCTGACTCAAAGGGCCAAATGGCCTACTCCTGCACCTATATTTCTATGTTTCTATTGTAATTTGTGTCCCAGCCATTCACAGACCCCTTCACTTAAAGGAGGAAATAATTCAGTGTCATGAAAGCCTGAAAGAAACATTCTGATTTCTCAGTGCACTAGAATCTTTGCTGACCCAGTGATTACATTTCCAGTGTTCCCTGCACATGGCTTCCGCAGAAATAAAGTTGACATTGACAATGGTCTGTCAAAATGTTAATCAACTTCTACCTTCACAATGTAGGAAGAAAGTGCAGATGCTGGCTTACACCACAGATGGACACAAAATGCTGGAGTAGCTCAGCGGGACAGGCAGCATCTCCGGATGGAAGGAGTGGGTGACGTTATGAAGAATCTCAACCCGAAAGTTCACCCATTCCTTCCATCCAGAGATGCTGCCTGGCCCGCTGAGTTACTCTAGCATTTTGTGTCTGTCTACCTTCACAGTGAACAGATCCAATCTGCTTTTAGAAACAATGTGAGAGATGGATTTTGTGTACATGTATAATAATATCTGGGAAGGTGAAGGTCAGTGACATGTAAGGCTCAAAGGAAGGGCAGGCAGAGAGAGCGAGGTGAAGGAATATGGTGATGGTGATAGTCTTGGTGTGCTTATTTCAATGCAAGGAGCATTGTGGAGTGGAAAGGTCGGTGGTGGAGTAAAGCTATGTCCTTGGTGATTTGAAGGGTTTGAAACTCCTGGAATGCTTGCCACTTTCCCATGTCTACTGCAAAGGTTTCCTCTACTGTGCAGACTAATAATCAGCCCATGGACATGCATTGAATTGTGATTTGCAAGAAATACAATATTTTCATTATTGGTTCAATTTTTTTCCGCATCGTGAATTACTTCACCAGTAATGGGATCCTGTATGTCATACCTTCATTAAATAATACCATTTTAACTCCCCGACTTTAGGCTCCAGAGATATTATTTTTTAATTTTGTACTCTGTCGGAGCAATTTAAAAATTCACTTTAATGTTGAAATATGCTCTTATAAAACATCATCTGCAGTGCAGAGGATAATGGAGCAGGGGGAAGAATAAACAGCAGGGCCCAAATAATTACACTACCGAATTAGCTTAGTTTAGATATACAATGTGGAAACAGGCCCTTTGGCCCACCGAGTCCGTGCCAACCAGTGATCCCCGCACACTAACACTATGTTACACACATTAGGGAAAATTTACAATGTTTAGTTTAGTTTAGTTTAGAGATACAGTGCGGAAAAAGGCCCTTAGGCCCACAGGGCCCGCGCCGACCAGCGACCCCCGCACATTCACACTATCCTACACTCGCTAGGGACAATTTTTACATTTACCAAGCCAATTAATCTACAAACCTGTACGTCTTTGGAGTGTGGGAGGAAACCAAAGCTCTCGGAGAAAACCCACGCAGGTCACGGGGTGAAAGTACAAACTCGGTGCAGACAGCACCCTTAGTCAGGATGGAACCCGCATCACAGAAGTGTGATGAATTGATTTGCGGATCACTGTGATCCGTCATCAGTTTAACTTTAGGTTTAGCCTCATTATTGTCAGATGTAACGAGTGAAAAGCTTTGTTTTGCATGCTATCCAAACGGATTAGGTCCACCATACATAGGTATAATCAGTTCAAACTCAAGCACAATAGATTAGGCAAAGGGTAAGATGCAGAGTGCACACTTGGCTCCATGTTAGAAGCACTAACTCAAAACATTAATCTGTAATGGACTGATTACTAAACATGAATACCATAAATATTTGATATTATGTCATAAATTAATCCATGAATAATTTAACAGGAAAAATTAAACAAATAAATTGCCAGTTGATTCATAAGTTAATTCCTGAAATGTAAAAAAAACTTACCTTTAAAAAAGTATCAAGAGAGCCATTCTCCATATATTCTGTCACTATCATAACTGGTTTACCTTAAAATAAATGTAAAAATAAAGTTATTTATTCGAATTGTGCAGCAATATTCAACAGTTAGGATTTGCAATTGCTGGAAACAAATATTGAGTAATTGTTATATGCAGGTCATGATTTTAAAATCTATGAATTTTAATATATGGAAAATTGCATGTTTCTGTGATGCACTCGATGTGAATTTTGCTCACCATTTGAATTTCTGGATAATAAATCAACTCAATAATTTCCAATTAAAGGGGAACCTCTTAACAGGAATAATGCGGGTCATAAGCATCAATAAATATACTTAACTGTTTTAAAATCCAAAATCTAATCTTACAAGTTTGTTATTAACTTGCATTAAATTAAAACATCTTTGTGACTAGAATTGTCCAACGTCTCCTCACAATCACTTGATTTGCTAAGGATGTTGGCAGACAAAATTCCCACTGGGGATGAATAATGTTCTATCACATCGTATTGTAATCAGATGGGAGAAACAAACACTTTAGAAGGTTTAGTCTTTTAGTTTGAAGAAGAAGGTCTGAAGCAGGATCTCGACCGGAAACGTCACCTTTTCCTTCGCTACATAGGTGCTGCCACACCCACTGAGTTTCTCCAGCATTTTTGTCTGCCTTAGTTTTTTAGTTTAGTTTAGTTTAGAGATACAGCGCAGAAACAGGCCGAACGGGCCATCATATCAGCGCTGACTGCGATCCCCGTACACTAACACTCTCCTACACACGCTAGGGACAATTTTTACAATTTTAACTAGCCAATTAACCTGCAAACCTGTACATCTTTGGCGCCTGGGTGGAAACTGGAGCTCCCGGAGAAAACCCATGCATGTCATGCGTGCAAACTCCACACAGACAGCAACCGTAGTCAGGATGGAACCCGGATCACTGGCGCTGCAAGGCTGCAGCTCGACCGCTGCACCAACATGTCACTGAGTTATTTGAGCATCTATTTGCATGATGATTGGCTTTCAAAATGCAACCTCATCACAGACATCATTGTTGACTCATTGAGCAGACAACAGCCGAGCGGAATGGATTGGCAACACAGAGGCTTTGACAAGTTGAGTAATTTGCCAATCTGATGAAAAACCTTAACTGTCCAGCTAACTCCTGCTTCAGGTCGAGAATCTGTCCCATCTGCCCAACTCCGCCTGCGAGTCACTTAAATTCCACACTCAGGAGTCAAGAGTCAAGAGTGTTTTATTGTCATACGTCCCAAACTGAACAATGAAATACATACTTGCAGCAGCACAACAGAATATGTAAACATAATACTCAGTAAACAATATAATCAATGAAAAAATGTATATATATATAGAATGAAAAAAAGTTAAAAATATATAAACAAATATATGTTTCCATATGTATATACAAACACACACGCACACACACACACACACACACACACAACACACACACACACACACACACACACAAACACACACACACACACACACATAAATAGTTCAGTATATATACATATACTGTATATACATATTCCAGCATGTATGTCTATTTATATATATATTAGAGGGGAAAGCACTTCTGCCAGAGCTCTGTCATTTATGAAAAGCCTTGTCTCTCACTTAATAGTCTAAGGTCTAGTTTCTACATAAACAATTTCCCACAACAGTATATATACACACTCAGATAAATATAAATGTATAGACACTTACACATATGTATGTGTGCTTATACATATATCATATAACTAAAACTCTCTTGCTATCTATCTATCTATCTATCTATCTATCTATCTATCTATCTATCTATCTATCTATCTATCTATCTATCTATCTATCTATCTATCTATCTATCTATCTATCTATCTATCTATCTATCTATCTATCTATCTATCTAAAAGTCTGATCTTGACCACATTTGGCTCGCTGTGCTGTGATTTCTGAGAGAACGCCGCCACCTACGGCAGTCATTTTTGGCCACCTCGCTCAGAGACCCCCTCCGCCCTCCTGGACTGGAGGATTTTTCCCATTGATGAAAAATCAGAGATATTAATGTTTTTTTTTTTTAAATTTGCCATTCACTCTGCTGCCCCTGCTGGTGGGAGGGGGAATATAAAACCCAGAAGTGGTGTGCCTCACTCAGTCTCTGCAAGATGGAGGAAGCCAGAGGGTCACATCTCTCTGAGCGCTGAATAACACTGAACACAAGTCGACTCAACTGTGAGTGCCCTTAATGTGGTTTGAAAATGAAAATATTATTGGTTTGAAGTAAGAAGGCACTGCCTGCAAATGGTTGTTTGGGGGGGGGGGGGGGGGGGGGGGGGGTTGGGCTTTGAAGTTAAAAGGCACTACTGCAAATGGTGGCTTGGGTTCTTTGGGTTGAAGTTAAAAGGCACTACTACAAGTGGTGGCTTGGATGCTTTGGGTTGAAGTTAAAAGGCACTACTGCAAATGGTGGTTTGGATGCTTTGGGTTGAAGCTAAAAGGCACTACTGCACATGGTGGCTTGGGTGCTTTGGGTTGAAGTTAAAAGGCACTACTGCAAATGGTGGCTTGGGTGCTTTGGGTTGAAGTTAAAAGGCACTACTGCAAATAGTGGCTTGGGTGCTTTGGGTAACTTCCTGTTTGCACTCTATATTGATTTTAGATAAAATGCTACCGCTTACGGCTGTGATTTTTGGCCATCTTACTCAGTCCCCCTCCGCTCAGCAGGTGCAGAGGATTCTTCCCATCAATGAAAAATAAAAGTGTTATTAGTGTTTAAAAAATGTTGAGGATCTCTCTCCTGTCAATCACATCATGAAGGCCACACCTTTTCCGGTGGGAGGGGGAGGGGTTATAAAACCCGGAAGTGTGGGTGTGGCTCAGTCTCTGTATGATGGGGAAGGGAGAGGTCATGACTCTGTCTGAGCTGTGAATCAACTGAACACACTGAATGTCTACTGAACTGTGAGTTTGGTGTTTTGTGTGGTTTTCTGGTGGTTTCACCCTGCTTGAAATGGTATGAAACTGCATTTGAATGTGGTGGCGTTGCACCCTGCATGAAATGGTATGAAGTTGCATTTTGAATTTGGTGGCCTTGCACCCTGCTTGAAATGGTATGAAACTGCACTTGAATTTGTTGTACTACTGGACAGTGAATATTAAAAATATAGTTTACTGGCTGGACAGTTCTGCCCAACAAGTAGATTGGATAAGAATGGAGAAAGAGGATTGTTCCCCCTATAACATAGGAGTGATTCTTCTTTCTCCGATGAAACTGAACAATATAATATATAAGAGGAATCCAATTATTCACAGCATAATACGAATTTGGAAACAAATAAAATTAACTTTAAAATTAAGAAACCTATCGCTTCTTTCCCCAATAGTTAACAATCCCTCATTCAAACCATCTATTTTGATAAAATGTTTATCATTGGGAAAGAATAGGAATTAAAATGATTGGAGATATGTATGAAATGGGAAAACTTCTATCATTCCAACAACTACAACTAAAATATAATCTGAAAAGTAACCAATATTTTAAATACCATCAAATTCGAGATTATTTGAAAAAAAAAATTTAAAGATTTCAAACTCTAACCTCAGATTTATTAGAGGAAGGAATGGACAGAAAGGCAGAATCAAGCAATTTAATATCATATTTATATAATGTAATTTAAAATATAGAAACACCAATGACCGAGGCAATTAGAAGGGACTGGGAGGAAGAGTTATTGATAAAAATCCCGAAAAACAGATGGGAAAAAAAACCTATTATATGTACATAAATGTTCGATTAATGTTCGGCATAACTTAATTCAATTTAAAATTTGACATAGATTATATTACTCAAAAACCAGATTGAATAAAATATTTCCAAATGTTTCCCCCATTTGTGACAAATGTCTAACTCAAAATGCCACTATAGCACATTCCTTTGTCTCCTGTACAAAACTTCATAAATTTTGGAATGAAATCTTCGGAACATTTACAAAACTATTCAACACAAAATTGAACCCCAATACAGAACTGATTATCTTTGTATCAAGGGAAGAGGGATGTAAATTAACTATGTTCCAAGAAGCTCTCTATAATTATGGTTTAATAACAGCAAAAAAACTTATACTTAAATTTTTGAAAAACACATTCACGTCAACGTTTAAAATGTGGATTTCAAATATGTCGGAAATGCTACATCTTGACTAAATGAGATTCCTCCTACTAGGCAAAATAGACCAATTCTTAAAGATTTGGTCTCCTTTTATCGACTTCTTACAAGCATATGGTGCAACATAACATAACCTTAGAAATTAAATAGTTCAGAACCGGGTGACGGATGGGTAAAGATATTAAATAGATATATCTATCCTAATTTATTTTCTTTCTATTTTCTCTTTTTTTCAATCTCTTTAGCTTCTTATCTCTGCTTTTTGTCTCTCTCGCTATTCGTTTCTACTCTCTTGTCTATCTATCTCGACACTCTTTATTTCCCTCTTTCTATCACTTCTCTTTTATTATTAAATTAAAAATAAGAAGTTGTACAAGAATGGTAACGTGTATGTATGTATCAGGTACTTGGGTACCACATTACTGTATTTACTTCTAACAAAAATTAAAATTAAAATAAAAACAATAATAATAATAATTTGGTGGCCTTGCACCCTGCTTGAAGTGGAATGAAACTGCACTTGAATTTGACAGCATGAAGTGGTATGAAACTGCACTTGAATTTGGTGGCCTTGGATCCAGCTTGAAATGGTATGAAACTGCACTTGAATTTGGTGGCCTTGCACCCTGCTTAAAGTGGTTGGAAACTGCACTTGAATTCGGTGGCCTTGCACCTGCTTGAAATGGTAGGAAACTGCACTTGAATTAGGTGGCCTTGCACCCTGCTTGAAGTGGTAGGAAACTGCACTTGAATTTGGTGGTCTTGCACCCTGCTTGAAATGGCAGGAAAATGGATTTGAATTTGGTGGCCTTGCACCGTGCTTGAAATGGAATTTCAAGGAATAGCCATGAATCAACTGCCAGCCCACCAGCCGTGAGTGAGCTGCCAGCGAATCAGGCTTGAGGGTCAAAGCTGTCACCCCAAGAACACATACCAGCGCTCCAGAAAGCCAATAATGGCCACCAATATTGGAATTGGTGGAGAGGTGGAATATTGCATTGGGGGACCAGCCCTCCCGTGTTAACATGGGACCCAACGGGTCCCACTTATTCTAGTATATACATATATATCACACACAGAAATACATATATGTACATGCACACACACACACGCACACACATATCCTCTTCCTGATGGTAGGGGTGAAATGTGTGCGTGGCCAGGGTGTGCGGATCTCTGATGATGCTGGCTGCCTTTTCGAAGCAGTGACTCCTGTAAATCTCGCTGGTAAACTATGAAAGCCCTCAGACCCTTGAGTGATGGGGCGATGCCTAACTTTGTCAATTTTACCCACCGGTGAATAATAAAAAGTAATGGCATTTGCTCATCTAAAATTGAGGCTGCATCTTGACACAGATATTTCATTCAGTGAGCCACCTCGGTACTTTGATTACTAATACTGAAAAAAATCCACCCCTATATTTCACTCTAACTACCACACCACTCGCGTTACCTTTAAATGAAAAATCAATTTGGCCAAAGCAATTATTTTTCCAAATTAATTAGGCAAATATAAGTACATACAATTCTATCCCCAAGTGGAGTTGCATACGAGACCAACTGTGGTCTTTACCTGAAGCCAGATTATAGGCCGGGGAATTATTGGAGCAGCTCACACTTGGCATTTTAAAGTCATACATTCCGTGCTTAGTTTTAAATAATGCTTCTATGCAATTGATAATTGAATTAAAAATGTATGAGGATTTGGGAGGTGAGAAAGATAAATGCTCAGAAAGACAGATGTGCAGGCCATAGAACAGGGAAATATAAAACCAGGACTCCGCACCCTGATTACTGGCGATAGAATGTAACTACGGTGTGAAACGTCTGCATTTGGTAGGTTTTTATTATAAATAGCCACGCAGCAGTGCATACATTTTAATGGAAAAGCGAATAGCTATCAGGTAATAATTAAATCGGGCAGAAATATCCAGTAAAAAGAGACAAGTGTTGCACACAGCAATTCCCTCCTTAACGCCTTAATATCTGTCCTGGGCCTCCTCCGTGGCCAGAGTGAGGCCCACCACAAATTGGAGGAACAGCACCTCATATTTCGCTTGGGTAGTTTACACCCCAGCGGTATGGACATTGACTTCTCCAATTTCAGGTAGTCCATGTTTTCTCCCTCCTTCCCCTCCCCTTCCCAGCTCTCCCACAAGCCCGAGCCTACTGTCTCCGTCTCTTCCTTCCTTCCCGCCCCCCTGACATCAGTCTGAAGAAGGTTGTTGACCCGAAACGTCGCCTATTCCTTCGCTCCATAAATGCTGCCTCACCCTCTGAGTTTCTCCAGCATTTCTATCTACCTTCCTTAAAACTGAAAGTGTTCAGCATGGTCAAAAACTGAAGACATTTAAAAGGGAATTGGGAGCTTGTCATAGGAAATAAGTTATGAGTAATTGTAATTATATTTGGGTTGCGATTATTTTTCTGTTTTATACTCCCTAATAGAGTCACAGTCATACAGTACAGAAGCAGGCCCTTTGGCCCAACTTGTCCATGCCAACTAATATGCCTATTTGAGCTAGTCTCATTAACCGATGTTTGAATCGTATCCCTCTGAATCTTTCCTACCCATTGACCTGTCCAAATGTATTTTAAATGTTGTTATTGTTCCTGCCTCAACCACTTCCACCTACAGCTTGTCCCATGTATGTAACAACCTCTGTGTGAAAGAAAAATGCCTCTTGGGTTCCGATTAAATCTTTCCCCTCTCAACTTAAATCCTTGCCCTCTATGTCTTGATTTCTCAACCCTGGGGAAAAGACTGTGTGCTTTCAACCTGTCGCTGCCCCAAACCATTGGTTTGATTAGGCTTTAAAATATGAAAAATAATATGTACAGGTGAGTTATCCAATAAAATAATATGTCTTCATTAAAATTGGATATTCTGTGTTTACATTTTGAAAGTCCTGGCCTACAAATGTACTTTTCACGTAACTAATTTGTTGAATATCATGTACAGGTGAGTCATATAATAAAATAATATGTCTTCGTTAAAATTAGATATTCTGCGTTTATATTTTAAAATACATGCCTTACTTTTCAGGTAACTAATTTGTTGAATAACACGTCCACCAATTTGCTCTTAAAGCTCACCAAATCCATGCCACCTGCACACCCGTTTACTGAACTGCAGATCATTGAGCATCACCTGAAAGAGGTGATAACATCTAATTTTGATGTTCATTTCTCATACGTTATGGACGACCCGCATTTATCGATGTATCAATGAAACAGTTTGGTGTCTCTTAACGCTACCGATGTGGCAGCAATTTAGACGTCGACCTCGCAGATCAAATCTCTTTCCATTTTAATGCAATTATGGAAGTGATAATTTCACCGTGACCCTATGTAACAGAAATCCACAGAGTGGAAAGAGCAAGAACGGAGTAGCAGAACTTTAGAACGAGCGGCACTTGATCGGAGAATTGTGACAGGTTTACTGCAACACATGTTAGCTTTAAGGACAATGACAGCGAAGTATTGTCTCTGTGTTATGCACCCTGGTAATGCTTTGAGATTAAATCAAAGCTCAGCCAGAGAGAGAAAATGAAGTGTTAAGAAGGGTCTCGACCCGAAACGTCGCCTATCTCCTTCGCTCCTTAGATGCTGCTGCACCCGCTTTCTCCAGCTTTTTGTGTAACCCCCGAGAGAAAAATGAAGCTGTCATTGGGATGTTTTGAGGGTGGAAATCCCAGTGGGCCGGGTGAACTCAGATATCACAACAAGATGAGAGTGGCACAGTGGCGCAGCGGTAGAGTTTGCCCCTGTCCCACTTAGGCAATGTTTTAGGCGACTACAGGTAACTAGGCTGTCGCCACATGGTCGCCGGGGTGTCGCCTGTCTGGTCGTGAGTAGTCTCCTCAGTCGCCCAAAGAATAGTAGCATTTTTTGGTCGACGGTGGATTTTGAAATGTTCAAAACATTTCGGCGACAGTCGGCGACAGTTGGCTTGTCGTAGGTTGTCGCCACGATAACGTAGGTTATCGCCAGTGCTGACATTGGTGAATTCCATTGGCGACTACCTAAGTCAACCTACGTCAACCGGCGACAGGTACCAGCAACTGAACTGTCTTTAGTTGTCTTCAGTTGTCCCCGACAGGGTCGTACCATGTCGTGGCTTGTCGCGGGTGGACGTAGGTTGTCGTAGGTGTGGTCGTAGGTGGATGTCCTATAGTCACGGTCGCCGGTTGTCGGTTGTTTGCCGTTGCCTGACGTTAACTAGGTGGTAGGTTGTTGTAGACATTGCCATAGAGATTGTCCTAGGGGGGTCCAGTTGCCGGTATTTTGGCGAACTGCTACGACTATGATAGTCGCTGGCAGTCGTCGAAAAAATCGCCTAAGTGGGACAGCACCAGAGACCCGCGTTCGATCCTGACTACGGGTGCCGTCTGTACAAAATTTGTACATTCTCCCTATGACCGTGTGGGTTTTCTCTGCCTGCTTTGATTTACTCCCACATCCCAGACATGCAGGTTTATATGTTAATTGGCTTCTGTAAATTGTCCCTCAAGTGTGTAGGATAGAACTAGTGCACAGGAACGCTGGTCGGTGCAGACTTGGTGGGTCGATCAGTTAACAAACTGCCTTTGCCAAAGCTATTAACAGTGAATCAGACAAGTTTTTATTTTTACAATGGCAATAATTTGCACATTATTACCAAACATTTTAACAGTCGGAATCATTTCATATGTTTCTCTCCCCTGTCACAGCACCTTTTAAAAGGGCTTCTTTTCTTTCCCAGGGTACTTCATAAACAATTGTATTATATTGTTATATTTATCAACATAATGTGTAAATATAAGGTAGTTATGTCGAACAAAATTAATATTGCAATAGGAATCCCAAAAGATGTGGGGAATGTTTTACATGGTTATAGCAAACAGTTTAATCAGGCCTGGCCGTGCTTTATAAAGCCTGCCTCCTATGGGCATTTAATGCTCAATTAATGTGTAGGAGTATGAAGAATGGTCTCTGCTGGAAACACCACCCATTCCTTCTCTCCAGAGATGTTGCCTGTCCCGCTGAGTTACTCCAGCACTTTATAACCATATAACAATTACAGCACAGAAACAGGCCCTCTCGGCCCTTCCAGTCCATGCCGACCATTTGTTTTCCCCTTGTGCCATCTACCTGCACTCAGACCATACCCCTCCATTCCCTTCCCGTCCATATACCTATCCACTTTACTTTTAAATGTTAAAATCAATCCTGCCTCCACCACTTCTGTAGGAAGCTCATTCCACATAGCCACTACCCTCTGAGTAAAGAAGTTCCCCCTCACGTTACCCCTAAACTTCTGTCCCTTAATTCTCATGTCATGCCCTCTTGTTTGAATCTTCCCTACCCTCAATGGGAAAAGCTTATCCACGTCAACTCTGTCTATCTCTTTCATCATTTTAAAGACCTCAATCAAGTCCCCCCTTAACCTTCTGCGCTCCAAAGAATAAAGACCTAACTTGTTCAACCTTTCTCTGTAACATAGTTGCTGGAACCCAGGCAACATTCTAGTAAATGTCCTCTGTACTCTCTCTAATTTGTTGACATCCTTCCTATAATTAGGCGACCAAAATTGTACACCATACTCCAGAATTGGTCTTACCAATGCCTTGTACAATTTTAACATTACTTCCTTACTCCTATATTCAATGCTCTGATTTATAAAGGCCAGCACACCAAAGGCTTTCTTTACCACCCTATCTACATGCGATTCCACCTTCAGGGAACTATGCACAGTTATTTCTAGATCTCTCTGTTCTACAGCATTCCTCAATTCCCCACCATTTACCATGTACGTCCTATTTTGATTTGTCCTGCCAAGATGTAGCACTTCACACTTATCAGCATTAAACTCCATCTGCCATCTTTCAGCCCACTTTTCCAAATGGCCCAAATCTCTCTGTAGACTTTGACAATCTACTTCATTATCCACAACACCACCTATCTTAGTATCATCTGCATACTTACTTATCCAATTTTCCACCCCATCATCCAGATCATTCGATGTACATGACAAACAACAGTGGACCCAACACAGATCCCTGAGGCACCCCACTGGTCACCGACTTCCAACCTGACAAACAGCCATCCACCATTACTCTTTGATATCTCCCATTCAGCCACTGTTGAATCCATCTTGCTACTCCGCCATTAACACCCAAAGATTGAACCTTCTTAACCAACCTTCCATGGGGAACCTTGTCAAAGGCCTTACTGAAATCCATATAGACAACATCCACTGCTTTACCTTCATCAATTACCCTAGTAACCGCATCAACAAATTCAAGAAGGTTTGTCAAACATGACCTTCCAGGCACAAATCCATGTTGACTGTTCCTTATCAGACCCTGTTTTTCCAGATGCTTATATATATTATCTCTAAGTATCCTTTCCATTAATTTGCCCACCACTGACGTCAAACTAACAGGTCTATAATTGCTAGGTTTATTCTTTGAACCCTTTTTAAACAATGGAACAACATGCGCAGTATGCCAATCCTCCGGCACTATTCCCATTTCTAATGACATTTGAAATATTTCTGTCATAGCTCCTGCTATTTCTACACTAACTTCCCTCAATGTCCCAGGGAATATCCTGTTAGGACCTGGAGACTTATCCACTTTTATAATTTGTGTCTATCGTTGGTGTAAACCAGCATCTGCAGTCCTTTCCTACACATACCTAATTTAGCTTAGTTTAGTTTAGAGATACAGCACGGAAACAGGCATCTCGACCCACCGATTCTGCACCGACCAGCGATCCCTGTGGACTAGTTCAACCCTACACACTTTAGGGACAATTCACAGAAGCCAATTAACCTACATACCTGCACATCTTTGGGATGTGGGAGAAAATCAGAGCACGCAGAGAAAACCCATGCGGTCATAGGGAGAATATACAAACTCCGTAGAGACAGCACCCATAGTCAGGATCGAACACGGGTCTCTGGTGCTGAGAGGCAGCAACTCTACCACTACACCACTGTGCCACCCTCATCTAATTGTGATGTGTGAGTTCACCCACCCCACTGGGACTTACACCCACGAGGTGCAGCAAAACATTGTGATGCCTTGGAAAGCAGGTCTAAGTGCTCCACCACTGATGCTCATTCAACAGTAGGGGGTGCTGGGTCTCGACCCGTAACATCGACCATCCCCCTCTCTACAGACGCTGCCTGACCTGCTGAGTCATCGGCATCTCTTGTGTCATGATCCCAAGAATGAGTGGGTTAACAAATGATGAATATTTGACGGCATGGGGCCTGTACTCGCTGGAGTTTAGAAGGATGAGGTGGGACCTCATTGAAACATACCAAATAGTGAAAAGCTTGGATAGAGAGTAAGTTTCCACTGGTGGGATAGTCTAGGACTAGAGGTCATAGCCTCAGAATTAAAGGACATTCTTTTAGGAAGGAGATGAGGAATTTCTTCAGTCAGAGGGTGGCGAATCTGTGGAATTCTTTGTCACAGAAGGCTGTGGAGGCCAAGTTGGTGGATATTTTTATGGCAGAGATAGATATTGTAGATTCTTGATTGAATCACGTGATTGAACAAGGTTGTGCTGATGTGTGCAGGAAGGAACTGCAGATGTTGGTTTACACCAAAGATAGACACAATATGTTGGAGTAACTCAGTGGGACAGGCAGCATCTCTGGAGAGAAGGAATGGGTGATGTTTCAGGTCGAGACCCTTCTTCAGACTGAGAGTCAGGGGAGAGGGAGACACAGAGATATGGAAGGGTAAGGTGTGAAAAGGAGACATCAAAGGAGATGGAGTTAACGGAAAATGTAGAATAGGAAAATGTTCACAAGGAGAAGTTGACAACGAAGCCTAGAGGCTGTGCTGATTCTGTGCGCATAGCTGTTGCGGTTAGACTCTCTGCCCAACACATCAGCGCTCTGCTGCTGGACAGCAGTGGAGCAAAAGGTATGATACTTCAGTATTCTGTCTGCAATTCATCTCTGGCATCCCACTGTGGAATTAATGGATGTGCGTTAAACTTGGGCCAATGGAAGGGGCAGATACAGACCTCATGAAGAAACAAGGAAATTCAGATGCTGGTTTATACCAAAGGTAAAAACCAAGTACTTCTCTGTGGATTGTCACCTTGTCGCGGTGGAGAAGCTTGTGTGGACCTGAGATCCTGAGAGCGATGCCATCTGGAGCTATGCTCCTAGTAGGGCCACCCATGGTGGTAAGGTCGATGGAGAGGTCTCTGACAAAGAGCAATCCAACCTAGACCTCAACGGTGGAACAGGCGGAGGACGATGGCTGACCTTAGTGGAGCGTCACAATGGCTGGGAAGGCGGATGAAGGCTGCAGCAGAAAAGGGTCTCTGATCGTCTTGGACTTTATGCCACAGGATCCTACCCCAAGGACCATGGGGTGTCTGTGTACCAGTCTCGCACAGGCATCCTCCATATAGGGAATAGCACCCTGGAGACACCCATGGTCAGCCACGACCAAAGGGGGCCTAAGAAAGACATTAAGTGCTGGAGTAACTCAGCGGTCCAGGCAGCATCTCTGGAGAGAAATGATGGGTGACATTTCAAGTCGGGATCCTTTTTCTCTATGGAACCACAGGACCACATGTCGGTGGAATTCAGCCCATTAATGTTAGTACAACAAACACCTCACAGAACACTTCTGTGTATAAATTCAGCAGGTGAGGCAGCATCTATGGAGCAAAGTAATAGGTGACGTTTCGAGCCGAGACCCTTCTTCAGTCACTTATTCCTTCGCTCCATAGATGCTGCCTCACCCGCTGAGTTTCTCCTGCATTTTTGTCTACCTTCGATTTTTCTATCATCTGCAGTTCTTTCTTAAACACTTCTGTGTATAATATGCCTGTCCAAAATAAATACAGGATTTGTGGTCAGTTACTCTTAATCGTAAACTTTTGTGGGGGAGAAGTTTAAGGACAGAACTTCCCAAACTGCAGATTCATTTTGAAAACATGCAGCTGAGATGAAGATACGACGAGCACTCTACAAACTACTGAGGGCACGTAGACACAAGGAACTGCGGATGCTGGGATCTTGAGCAAAACACAAAGTGCTGGTGGAACTCAGCTGGTCAGGGAACATCTGTGGAGGGAATGAACAGACGGCATTCTAAGTCAGGATCTTTCTGGAAGCCTTCAGTATGAAGAAGTGTACTGATCAAAAATGACATCAGTCCATTTCCTCCAAAGTTTATGTTTTACTTAGGACATTAAGTTTATTCCTCGTAAAAGGTGCCTTAATTTGAGTGACAACTGCAACACTGGTGCATCCTGACAGACTACAGAACTACAGAAACTTACCAAATAGTAAAAAGCCTGGATGGAGTGGATGTGGAGAGGATGTTTCAACTAGTGGGAGAGTCTAGAACCGGAGGCCATGGCCTCAAAATAAATGGACACACCTTTGGAAAGGATATGAGGAGGAATTTCTTGAGTCAGAGTGTGGTGAATCTGTGGAATTCATTGCCACAGAAGGCTGTAGATGCCAAGTCAATAGATATTTTTAAAGCAGAGATTGACAGATTCTTGTTTACTACGGGCATTAGGAATTATGGAGGGAAGGCAGGAGAATGGGGTTGAGAAGGAAAAGATAGATCAGCCAGGATTGAATGGCGGAGAAGACTTGATGGGCTGAGTGTCCCATTTCTGCTCCTGTAACATGAACTAACAGAGATCCAAACAGAATCTTCTTTGATTTTAAAAGATAATTGTATGAAGCATGTGCACTAATTTGTATAACATCCAATTTCTTCATTTATAGTAGTTAAACAATGGGAACACAGATCCGATGTTTCACATGGTAATGAGTACTTTATTGAAAAGCATTCACACACCTAACAGCTTTGCCAGAAACATCGAGTTAACGTACAGAAAAATTATCAGCTGGAACCAACATTTAATTCATTAATTTATTTATTTACACTCTGCCTGGTTCTATAATGGTCATGTACTAAAGTCTTAAATGAAAATAGGCCTGGAAAATAATTTACATTTCTGGAAATCATCTTGGCTTCAAACCTACATTATCCCAAGCACAGCATCCAACTTATTTGTAGGGTGATGAAACATAGAAACATAGAAACATAGAAATTAGGTGCAGGAGTAGGCCATTCGGCCCTTCGAGCCTGCACCGCCTTCAATATGATCATGGCTGATCATCCAACTCAGTATCCCGTACCTGCCTTCTCTCCATACCCCCTGATCCCCTTAGCCACAAGGGCCACATCTAACTCCCTCTTAAATATAGCCAATGAACTGGCCTCAACTACCCTCTGTGGCAGAGAGTTCCAGAGACTCACCACTCTCTGTGAAAAAAGTCTTTCTCATCTCGGTCCTAAAGGATTTCCCCCTTATCCTTAAGCTGTGACCCCTTGTCCTGGAAAGAAGGGAAGGTTACGTACTTTTAGTGACCACTCCCTCAAGGTGGATGATGTTTGGGTGGTCAAACTGTCCCATGATACTCGCTTCACCAAGGAACTCCCTGCGTTGCTTCTCGGTGTAGCCAACCTTCAGGGTTTTGATGGCTACAGGGAACTCTCTTTTCCCAGGTAACTTCAGACGGCCACTGCACACCTCGCCGAATTCACCTTGAGACAGTAATAAAATTCACAGAGTCATATGGCACGGGAACAGGTCCTTCGGCCAAGCTTGGCCATGCTGACCAATGTTCATTAGCCCCACCTGCACGCATTTGGCCCACCTCACTCTGAACCTTTCCTATCCATGTACCTGTCCAAATGTCTTTTAAATGTTGTTTTAGTTTCTTCCTCAACTACTTTCAGGTATGTAGACTGGGAAAATCAAGTTGTTACTGGACCCCAAGAAAGGGACTTTGTAGAGTGCCTTCGTGATGGATTCTTTGAACAGCTTGTATTGGAGCCTACCAGGGAGAAGGCAATTTTGGATTTAGTGTTATGTAATGAACCGGGTTTGATAAAGGATCTCGAGGTTAATGAGCCATTAGGAGGCAGTGACCAGTGTCAGGTTTAATCCACAATTGGAGAGGGATAAGAGTAGATCGGAGGTGTCAGTGTTGCAGTTGAATAAAGGGGACTATGGGGCCATGAGGTAGGAGCTGGCCAAAGGTGACTGGAAAGATACACTATCAGGGATGACAGTGGAACAAAAATGGCAGGTGTTTCTAGGAATAATACAGAAGGTGCAGGATCAGTTCATTCCTAGGAGGAAGAAAGATTCCAAGGGGAGAAAGGGACAACCATGGCTGACAAGGGATGTCAGGGACAGTATAAAAATTAAAGCAAAGGAGTACAATGTAGCAAAGATGAGCGGGAAGCAAAAGGTTTGGGTAATGTTTAAAGAACAACAGAAGATAACCAAAAAGACAATACGGGGAGAAAAGATGAGGTACGAAGGTAAGCTAACCAAGAATATAAAGCAGGATTATAAAAGCTTCTTTAGGTATGTAAAGAGGAAAAAAATTAGTTAAGACCAAAGTTGGACCCTTTAATGACCGAATAAGGTTAATTTATTGTGGGGAACAAGGAAATAGCAGATGAGTTGAACAGTTACTTTGGATTTGTCTTCACTAAGGAGGACACAAACAATCTTCCTGATTTTGTAGTGGCCAGAGGATCCGGGGTGACAGAGGAACTGAAGGAAATCCACATTAGGCAGGAAATGGTGTTGGATAGACTGATGGGATTGAAGGCTGATAAATCCCCAAGGCCTGATGGTCTGTATGCCAGGGTACTTATGGAAGTGGCTCTAGAAATCGTGGATGCATTGGTGATAATTTTCCATTGTTCTATAGTCTCAGGATCAGTTCCTGTGGATTGGAAGGTAGCTAATGTTATCCCACTTTTTAAGAAAGGCGGGAGAGAGAAAGCAGGGAATTATAGACCAGTTAGCCTGACATTGGTGGTGGGGAAGATGCTCTAGTCAATTATAAAAGATGAGATCGCCACACATTTGGATAGCAGTAACAGGATCGGTCCCAGTCAGCATAGATTTACGAAGGGGAAATCATGCTTCACTAATCTTCTGGAATTTTTTGAAGATGTAACTAGGAAAATGGACAAGGGAGAGCCAGTGGATGTAGTGTACCTGGACTTCCAGAAAGCCTTTGATAAGGTCCCACATAGGAGATTAGTGGGCAAAATTAGGGCACATGTTATTGGGGGTAGAGTGCTGACACGAATAGAGAAGTTGTTGGCAGACAGGAAACAAAGAGTAGGGATTAATGGGTCCCTTTCAGAATGGCAGGCATTGACTAGTGGGGTACTGAAAGGCTCGGTGCTGGGACCGCAGCTATTTACAATATACATCAATGATTTGGATGAAGGCATTCAAATTTACATTAGCAAATTTACAGATGACACAAAGCTGGGTGGCAGTGTGAACTGTGAGGAGGATGCTATGAGAATGCAGGGTGACTTGGACAGGTAGTGGAGTAGGCAGATGCATGGCAGATGTAGTTTTATGTGGATAAATGTGAGGTTAACCATTTTGGTAGCAAAATCAGGAAGGCAGATTACTATCTAAATGGCGTCAAGTTTGGAAAAGGGGAAGTACAACGGGATCTGTGGGTCCTTGTACATCAGTCTATGAAAGTAAGCATGCAGGTACAGCAGGCAGTGAAGAAAGCGAATGGCATGTTGGCCTTTATAACAAGAGGAATCAAATATAGGAGCAAAGAGGTCCTTCTGAAGTTGTACAGAGCCCTAGTGAGACCACACCTGGAGTATAGTGTGCAGCTTTGGTCACCTAATTTGAGGAAGGACATTCTTGCTATTGAGGGAGTGCAGCGTAGGTTTACAAGGTTAATTCCCGGGATGGCGGGACTGTCATATGCTGTGAGAATGGAGCAGCTGGGCTTGTGCACTCTGGAGTTTAGAAGGATGAGAGGATATCTCATTGAAACATATAAGATTGTTAAGGGCTTGGACACGCTAGAGGCAGAAAACATGTTCCTGATGTTGGGGGAGTCCAGAACCAGGGTCCACAGTTTAAGAATAAGGAGTAAGCCATTTAGAACGGAGATGAGGAAACACTTTTTCTCACAGAGAGTGGTGAGTCCGTGGAATTCTCTGCCTCAGAGGGCGGTGGAGGCAGGATACTTTCAAGAGAGAGCTAGATAGGGCTCTTAAAGATAGCGGAGTCAGGGGATATGAGGAGAAGGCAGGAACGGGGTACTGATGGGGGATGATCAGCCATGATCACATTGAATGGCGGTGCTGGCTCGAAGGGCCATATGGCCTACTCCTGCACCTATTGTCTACTGTCTATTGTCTACCTCCTCCTGCAGCTCAATCGATTTGCCCACCACAATCTGTGTAAAAATGTTATCCCTTACATTCCTAATAAGCCTTTTCTTTCTCACCTTAAACCTATAAGTCTGGTTCTTTTTTTTTGTCTATCATCTTGCATTATATATCAGTTTGGTGTTGTTGACACATGGTGCAACCAAATACCTCAGAACTCTGGGTGCTGGGTGGACGTCCTGAACTTTTAAATTTATATTACATCTCCTTCCTGTGTAATACCCTATTCTGGGCAAGAGACTCTGTGCTTCTGCTAAATCTGTCACTGTACATGATGGCAATGTCTGGGCTTTCATTCGTTTTATGGTGTGTACAGAATGTTGATTGATCAGATTGATTGAAAGATACAGTGTAGAAATAGGCTTTTCGGCCTACTGAGTCGGGGAACCTTGGATGAGGAGAGAATTTGAGACTCTCGTCAATAAAAAGAAGGAGACATGGGACAGGCATAGAGAGCTGGGATCAAGCATAATCCTTGGAGGAGCTTCAGTAACTGAGGGGCGCACTTAAGAAGGAAGGCAAGAAGGGCGCACAAAATAGCTCTGGTAGATAATATTAAGTAAAATCCAAAGAGATTTGGATATCCCTCTAAACCTGTACTATCCATGGACCTATCTAACTCTTTCTTAAATGTGGTGATAGTAGCTGCCTCAACTACCTCCTCTGGCATCTCGTTCCATACACCCACCACCTGCTGATGAAGGCCAATGTGCTGAAAGCTTACTTGGCTTTGCGAAGAGATTGCGATGTTAGGTAACTCAAGTACAGCGTGGGATCCAACAAAAGAACAGGACTTTGCATCATTTTACTCACCTGCGCCGATGACTCTTTCGATAGTTATGCAGGAGGCATCAATTTCCTTGGCAAACTCATGAACAGCTTGGCTTGGATCTTCATACGTATGAGGATCAATGTATGTCCGTATACCTGGCAATTTAACTGTTTGATAAAAGGCAATAATGCAGGTGTTAGTTTGATATAATATCACTGTTGAGTAAAGTTGCTATGTATACAATGTCATTTTTAATTTCTAAGTCATCTAATTACAGAGGAAGGAACTGCAGGCGCCTGAAGAAGGGTCTCGACCCGAAACGTCACCTATTTCTTTTCTCCAGAGTTGCTGATCCATTGAGTTACTCCAGCTTTTTGTGTCTATCTTCCATATAATTGCGACTTTTTGTCCATTTGGTATTTGTGGAAAAACAGACTTTGGTACGAGAGATTCCTCTTCGCACTTTTTAGGGAATTGTTTCCTAAAATGTCAGGTTGATTTTTCTTTATGGAACCTCATCCCGTTCCTGTCCTCAGAGCCAGGACCTCTGGAGAAGGTGTGAAAAAAGCACTTGCTGTGTGGTTGGTCAAAGTCTCCTGGTTTGACTAAATATCATTGTTTCCGAGTTCAGTTCAGTTTTGTTTAGAGATACAGTGCAGAAACAGACCGAGTCCGCGCCGACCAGCGATACCCGCACACTAACATTACCCTATACGCACTAGGGACAATTTACAATTATACCAAGCCAATATGCCTACAAACCTGTTGGGCTTTGGATTGTGGGAGGAAATCAGAGCACCTGGAGAAAACGCACGCAGGTCATGGAGAGAACGTACAAACTCCGTACAGACAGCACCCGTAGTCAGTATCGAACCCAGGTCTCTGTCACTGTCAGGCAGCAACTCTACCGCTGTGCCACCGTGCCGCCCCAGTTGGGTCTCAAAGTTTTTCTTACAAGCTGATCAGGCTGGGAAATACACAGGAATTCCACCCAGCAAAGACTTAAAGGAACTGAGCTGAAGAAAATGTTGGAAGCTGGACACATATTGCTGGAGTAACTCAGCGGGACGAGCAGCATCTCTGGCGAGAAGGAATGTGCGACGTTTTGGGTCGAGACCCTTCTTAAGCTGTTCTCCATCTTGTCAGTGCAGGATATCCATCCTGCCCTTCATTTAGATAATGTGTGTGTTTCTATTGAGCAAAGTCCTGTCATTTTACAATCATCGAGACCCATGTAAAATATACACAATTCAGAACCAAAATACTGCAGGTATTATTAATTAAAAATAAATGCAAAATGCTGAAAATACTCAGTAGGTCAGGCGGCTGGTGTGGAGAAAGAAGCTGGAATTAACATTTTAGGTCATTGATCAAACATTGTATTCAGATATTCATTCAGATAAGTCAGCATTTCAAGGAAATATCTATCTTCACAGATGACTAGCAGAGTATTTCCAGTATTTTTATTTTGTTTTATATTATTCATTTTTGTCTAGTTCTGCCAACACTTTCAACACTGGGATTCTTTGTACTGTTTCAATTCACTTTCTTTCAACATTGATCATAAGTTCTTCTCCTCACGCCAAGACTCTGCTGAAACTCAGACCCATTGTCTAGACTTTTATTATCCTTATGATATTGACAGCATGAAACTACCTTGTGCTTTTCATCAGTTTTTTTTAAACATCGGCTGGCCATCATCTCAATGTATAACGTCTTGACACAAAACTACAGCTTTTATTCATTCACATGAACCCTCTGATGTAGAAAATTGTCTGGTGATGGTTCACAAAGAAGGCAACTGATTAAAACTGAGGTAGAATAATGAGAGAGACAATGCATCGTGCATGGCAGAGATAGTTTTACAAAGTGTTTTGTGGCCAAGGTGAAAGTATTGCAAAAAAAAAGCTATTGTAAAGCGTTAACTTCTTCTTCTTAAGTAGTCTTTCGGGATGAGGGGTGACTTATTGAGGCCAATGTGGGAGCCCCTGACTCTTTCATCAGTGCGTCCAGAGATGCCTGATGTCCATGGTCCTTCCATTGAGTGCTCCTGATGTATAGCCCTACAGATCCCAATACCATCCTGAATGCTCTCTCTCCACGTTGACTGGTCATGGGCTGCAGTTTCCTCGGAGCCAATGGGAATGTTGCTCCTTTCCAAGGAAACTTTCAGCATTTCAAGAGTCAAGAGTCGAGAGTATTTTATTGTCATGTGGCCCAGCTAGAACAATGATATTCTTACTTGCAGACACACAACAGAATATGTACACATAGTATACTGTAAACAATATAATAAACAAGGAAAAAAAATGTTGGTGTATATATACACATAGCACTCACAAATACACACATGTATATCTATATACTTTTAAAACTCTGTGTGTATGTGTGTGTGTGGGTGTATGTCATATTTTTGGCCTTTGATTCGTTACTCCACCAAAACCAGACACAAAAACGCCGAGATTTTTACCATTTCGCTAGCGATTTCATTTTTACACTCGCTCATCCACTCCTCATTAAATTTAGTCATTTTTCTGTACGCATTTTTAATAAAATCCTTCCCCCCTCCCCCCCCACGCACTCATTTTGTTGCCTCTTGCTGGCCACCTTCTCATCGCCTGCCGTGCGCAACCATAATGGCCGCTGCCGTCCTGCTCTCCAGTTTCCTCCCCCGGCCTGGCACTATCACGCTGGCCGAAGCCAAAGATCGGCTGTTCCCCCGCTGTTTTTCGCCATCCTCGCTGGGGGACCACAGGCTTGCACTGTCCGAAAACCCCGTGCGTCAACGGCCTGTCGGCCCGCAGGCGCATTGAGGGCGTACGCAGCGTCTTGACGTTGTACGCAGCGTCTTAACGTCGTACGCAGTGTCTTGACGGCGTATGCCTGGCCAACAGGCTCACTCGGCATCACGCCTGCCCACCCACTCCACCCTCCATCCCCCTTCCCCGTACTTGGGGTCTGAAGCGCCGAGGATGCGAACTGAGGCTCACTCTGAGGCCGACGGCTGCTGGGCGGCCCTACCCCTCTTCTCCCTCCCTTCTTAATATAATATCAATGGGGGTGATTAGTGTGTGTGTGTGAGGGGTGGTTAGTGTAAGTGTGTGAGAGAGGTTGGTTAGTGTGTGTGGGTGAGAGAGGTTGGTTAGTGTGTATGTGTGTGATGCCTCAAGCTGCCCCCTCCCCTCGCAACCGCGCGTTGCGGGAACAGACCCAACGGGTCTGCACTTGGTCTAGTATAATATATAGATCACATAGACATAGATCACACACATATATATGTTTAAGAAAGAACTGCAGATGTTGGTAAAATCGAAGGTAGACATAAAATGCTGGAGAAACTCAATGGGTGAGGCAGCATCTATGGAGAGAAGGAATTGACGACGTTTCGGGTTGAGACACTTCTTCAGTATACGTATACACGCATACATTAAAAAAAACAATAATAGTGCATCAATAACAATAATAGTCCATGTAGTTCAGAGCTTATTTGAGGTTGTAGTGTTTAATGGTCTGATGGCTGTAGGGAAGAAGCTGTTCCTGAACCTGGACGTTACAAGTTTTTAGGCTCCTGTACCTACTTCCTGATGGTAGTGGTGAAATGATCACCACGTTTTATCACAGTCTAACTGATGATCCCCTCCCACAAGGATTGCTTCATGGTCAGCATTGGACATTGCAGGCCGAAGCACACATTGCTGAGCTGTGCTATTCTATGTTCACAGTAGAGCCTCAGTAGTCCAGTGAGATTTGTGGGCATGGTAGGTGAATGGCTGGTGCAGCGCACATTAGTTCAGTTTATTTTTTTGTCAGGTGCGCCAAGGTACAGCGAAAAGCCCTTGTCGCGTGCAAACCAGTCAGCGGAAAGACAATACGTGATTACAATCTAGCCGTCCACAGTGCACACATCACGATAAAGGGAATCACGTTTAAGAGAGTAGAAATGACAGAATGCATTATTCTCGGGGTGAAATTGGTGAGGATAAGGTTACAGAAAACATTGGAACTGTCAAGTCTGGAGAGAGAAAACAAAATAGGGATGAGAGTTTTCCATCATCTCAGGCACAGAAGAGAATCCCACACTGCAAGTAGGAAGTCGTTGGGATGGAGAGAGCAAGAATTGATGCCTGCTTCACGATCAAACACAACCTGTCCTTTTTATAACATTCAATGTCAGATGTATGACAACATACCAGGGTAGAAATTAATCAGCTCTAATAAATGTGCAACATTATGCTACATGAGTAGTGAATTCTGCTTCTAAAATTCAGTGACATTTGTTTCCATGGAGCTGACCTTCAGAAGTCAAGTTTCCAACAGTAACTTGGCCCATTTTGTTCTCACGGAAGAGATTGAACAATAAGGCTTTTCTTAATACTGTCTGCTGAAAGTTACTCTTATTTTGTCCAAAGCTGTTATTAAGGGGCTTGAAATGGGGTTGTTGTGTGCAGCGAGGAACTGCAGATGCTGGTTTACACCGAATGTGCCGGATTTTACACAATGTTTACAATGAATTTACACAATATGCTGGAGTAACTCAGCAGGACAGGCAGCGTCTCCGAAGAGGAGGAATGGGTGACGTTTTGGGTTGTTGTTTGTTGGTGCAGACTCGGTGGGTTGAAGGACCTGTTTCCACATTGTATCCGTCGATGCCATTCAATTGTGCCTTAGTTGGAATTGCAAGGCACTGTGGACTTGTGTAAAATGCACTTTGACCTTGATTTCCAATACCAGCCCAAACAATTTAAAGGTTATAAATCACAAATTGAGGGAGGAACTCAGTGGGTCAAGCAGCAGCTATGGAGGGAGTGGACATGGTGTGTAAGAAAGAACTGCAGATGCTGGTTTAAATCGAAGATAGACACAAAATGCTGGAGTAACTCAGCGGGACAGGCACCATCTCTGGAGAGAAGGAATGGGTGACGTTTCGGGTTGAGAACCTTCTTCAGACTGATGTCAGGGGAGGAGGCGGGACAAAGATAGAATGCAGGCGGAGACAGTAAGACTGGTGGGACAACTGGGAAGGGGGAGGGAATGGAAAGAGAAAGCAAGGGCTATCTGAAGTTAGAGAAGTCAATGTTCATACCGCTGAGGTGTAAATTACCCAAGCAAAATATGAGGTGCTGTTCCTCCAATTTGTGCTGGGCCTCACTCTGACAATGGCGGAAAGGTTAGATTGGGAATATGAGGGGGAGTTGACATGGGATGTTTTGAGTTGGAATTCTTCTTTGAGCTGAGGTTAAATTGATAGGAATGAGAAGGGTCAGACAAAACAATTCATACCCAAAGGAGTGATTTATTTGAGGAACAACTTGTGAGAGATGGTTGAAGTAAACCATATAAATGGTTCCTGAGTCAATTGACGTGAGAACAATGATAACATAAGCCTCTGGCATGAGTTTAAATGAAGAATAATTCATTCTTTCTTCATCTTATCCTTTGATATGCAAACTCCTTAGGATAAACGTAGCTGTGATTTGCACCCAGGTATTTCTTCACCGGCTTCTAAGGACAGTAACCATTGATGGAGATAAGTAACACTTTCCCCCCACATTGCCTGGTGTGAATCGACTGTATTCAAATCATGAGAGGAATAGATTGGGTCTCTTGCCTAGACAGTATCTTGACCAGAGTAGGGGAATCGAGGACCAAAGGACTTAGGTTCAAGGTGAAGGAGAAAAGATTTAATAGGAAACTGAGGGGTCATTTTTCTACACAAAGGGTGGTGGGTGTATGGAACAAGCTGCCAGAGGAGGTAGTTGAGGCTGGGACTATTCCAACATTTAAGAAAGAGTTATACAGGTACATGGATCATGGGGAACAAGGATATGGCGGACCAATTGAATAACTACTTTGGTTCCGTCTTCACTAAGGAAGACATAAATAATCTGCCGGAAATAGCAGGGGACCGCAGGTCAAAGGAGGAATTGAGTGAAATCCAGGTTAGTCGGGAAGTGGTGTTGGGTAAATTGAATGGATTAAAGGCCGATAAATCCTCAGGGCCAGAGTACTTAAGGAACAAGCTCCGGAAATAGTGGATGCATTAGTGATAATCTTTCAAAACTCTTTAGATTATGGAGTAGTTCCTGAGGATTGGCGGGTAGCAAACGTAACCCCTCTTTTTAAGAAGAGAGGGAGAGAGAAAACGGGGAATTACAGACCAGTTAGTCTAACATCGGTAGTGGGGATACTGCTAGAGTCAGATATTAAAGATGGGATAGCAGCACATTTGGAAAGTGGTGAAATCATTGGACAAAGTCAGCATGGATTTACGAAAGGTAAATCATGTCTGACAAATCTTGTGTAATTTTTTGACGATGTAAATAGTAGCGTGGATAGGGGAGAACCAGTGGATGTGGTGTATCTGGATTTCCTGAAGGCTTTCGACAAGGTCCCACATAAGAGATTAGTATACAAACTTAAAGCATACGGCATTGGGGGTTCAGTATTGATGTGGATAGAAAACTGGCTGGCAAACAGGAAGCAAAGAGTAAGAGTAAACGGGTCCTTTTCACAATGGCAGGCAGTGACCAGTGGGGTACTGCAAGGCTCAGTGCTGGGACCCCAGCTATTTACAATATATATTAATGATCTGGATGAGGGAATTGAAGGCAATATCTCCAAGTTTGCGGATGACACTAAGCTGGGGGGCAGTGTTAGCTGTGAGGAGGATGCTAGGAGACTTGACTTGGATAGGCTAGGTGAGTGGGCCAATGTTTGGCAGATGCAGTATAATGTGGATAAATGTGAGGTTATCCACTTTGGTGGCAAAAACAGGAAAGCAGACTATTATCCAAATGGTGGCCGATTAGGAAAAGGGAAGATGCAGCGAGACCTGGGTGTCATGGTACACCAGTCATTGAAAGTAGGCATGCAAGTGCAGCAGGCAGTGAAGAAAGCAAATGGTATGTTAGCTTACTTAGCAAAAGGATTTGAGTGTAGGAGCAGGGAGGTTCTACTTCAGTTGTATAGGGTCTTGGTGAGACCACACCTGGAGTATTGCGTACAGTTCTGGTCTCCAAATCTGAGGAAGGACATTATTGCCATAGAGGGAGTGCAGAGAAGGTTCACCAGACTGATTCCTGGGATGTCAGGACTGTCTTATGAAGAAAGACTGGATAGACTCGGTTTATACTCTCCAGAATATAGGAGATTGAGAGGGGATCTTATAGATACTTACAAAATTCTTAAGGGGTTGGACAGGCTAGATGCAGGAAGATTGTTCGCAATGTTGGGGAAGTCCAGGACAAGGGGTCACAGCTTAAGGATAAGGGGGAAATCCTTTTAGACCGAGATGAGAAAGACTTTTTTCACACGGAGAGTGGTGAGTCTCTGGAACTCTCTGCCACAGAGGGTAGTTGAGGCCAGTTCATTGGCTATCTTTAAGAGGAAGTTAGATGTGGCCCTTGTGGCTAAGGGGATCAGGGGGTATGGAGAGAAAGCAGGTACGGGATACTGAGTTGGATGATCAGCCATGATCATATTGAATGGTGGTGCAGGCTCGAAGGGCTGAATGGCCTACTCCTGCACCTAATTTCACTGTTTCTATGTTTCTATGGATAGGAGAGGTTTGGAGGGATATGGACCAAATGCAGGCAGGTGGGACTAGTGTAGCTGGGACATTGTTGGCTGGTGTGGGCCAGTTGGGCCGAAGGGTCTGTTTCCACACTGTATCACTCTATGACTCTCTATGATTCTATGACTGGAAAAGTCTGATTCTACTGAGCCCCAGTAACATGGACCCGGAAAGCTATGGTTGTAACAGGAATCACATTGGAATGGATGCCAAATTGCCTGGAAGAAAGAAAAGGAGACTTGCAAATCACAGAAAGAGCAAAGAATTGCGTTCCTTTGGAAAACACAAAGTGCTGGAGGAACTTAGTGAGGTCAGGCAGACCTGTGGCAGGTAGGGTTGCCAACTTTCTCACTCCCAAATAAGGGACAAAAGGTCAAAATAAGGGACAAATTCCTGACGGCAATTCGTTGACCGACTTGGCCGTGGCTGGGTGAATGGTGAGTTGGCCCAGGTGCTGGACTGCACACAAAGGCCAGTCGCCGGGCCAGCTGAGGAGTTATGGCCCGGCACCCCATCCAACTCATGAACCGATGAGCGGCCATGGGAGGGAGGAGTGGTGGTGTTGGCGGTAAGCGAAGGTCCGAAGGTCGGACAGCTGGCCGGCTGCCGACCGACATTACCACGGGCGAGGCATTGCTGCTGCACTCCATGGGCTGCACTACATTGGGACGGGTAAGGCAGGGCCGGACGCGGAGCTCCGACCCGACGGTCCCCTCGACCCGAGTAGCAGCAGTCAAATATGGGACAAGGGTGGTCCAATTTAACCCAATGTATGCGATGTCCCGGCTAATAGTTGGCGACCCTAGTGGAAGGAGTGGACAGACGATGTTTTGGGTTGGGACCCTTCTTCAGGCTTGCTTTTTGCGCTCTTGTTCCAATTGAATGGCCACACGTTACTTAGCACAGTGATGACACACAACATTGACCAGTAAGATAAGAGAACCGACCTCGATGTCTTTCCCAGGGCAACTCTCCAGCACCAAGGCCCGTGGACTGACCAGCTACGTGGGTCAGCCTTGGTCACCCACAAGCTTGACACCAACTCCTCTCAATCAGTCAGCATATTCCAAGCATATTCCAACAATATTGCCGGTGGACAAAGGAACTGATTCAAAGACTTCTTGAAAATAAATTACGTCCACACTGACTCCACAAAATCCCTGGCCCTTCTGAATGCTAATAACCTGCGGACCATGCATCAGGACCACACAGAGGCCCTTCATAGAAGCATAAAAACGCAGAAAAAAGGTGCAGGAGTAGGCTATTCGGCCCTTTGAGCCAGCACCGCCATTCAATTTGAGCATGGCCGCTCATCCAAAATCAGTACCCCGTTCCTGCTTTCTCCCCATATCCCTCGATTCCTGTAGCCCTAAGAGTTAAATCTAACCCTCTCTTGAATACATCCAGTGAATGTACTGCCACAGAAGGCAGTGAATACACTGCCTTCTGTGGCAGAGAATTCCACAGATTCACAACTCTCTGGGTGATAACGTTTTTCCTCATCTCAGTCCCAAATGGCCTACCCCTTATTCTTAAACTGTGACCCCCTGGTTCAGGACTCCCCCAACATTGTGAATATTTTCGCTGCATCTAGCCTGTCCAATCCATTACGAATTTTATATGTTTCTATAAATCTCCTTTCATCCTTTTAAATTCCAATGAATACAAGCCAAGTCCACCCATTCTTTCATCATATGCGGAAGGATCTTTGAATCAGTTCCTTTGTCCACCCGCAATACATGTGCACCACCACCTAAACTCTAATAGCTTCAAATCTAAGTCGTCGGTAACACAGTCTAGGCGTTAGATGTGAACTGTGGCTTCAAGAAGCCAGAATATCATACCAAGAGACACAAAGTGCTGGAGAAATTCAGTGGGTCAGGCAGCGTCTGTGGAGGACATGGATAGGCCAATTCACATCCTCCTGAGCAGCTGCGTGTAGGAAGGAACTGCAGATGCTGTTTCACAGAGGGGGAGCAGTGAGAAGGGTCTCGACCCGAAACGTCACCCATTCCTTCTCTCCAGAGATAGTGTCTGTCCCGCTGAGTTACTCCAGCTTTTTTGTGTCTAACTCCAGAGATGCTGCTTGACTAGCTGCGCTGCTCCAGTATACTCGACGAACTGAGACAATTGGGGACTACAATGAAAACTTTGTAACTGTCGGTGCCCTATATGTGGCAACTCTTTGCATACGAATTTCACTGTGACATGTCACGTGCTGACAATCACAGTGGCGCACTGGTAAAGTTACTGCCTTACGCACCAGAGACCTGGGTTCGATCCTGACTACTGGTCTGTACAGAGTTTGTACGTTCTCCCCGTGACCAGCCTGGTTTGTCTCCGGGATCTTCGGTTTCCTCCCACACTCCAAAGATGTACAGGTTTGTAGGTTAATCGGCTTGGTGGCTGTCACTCTAGCACAGTGTTAGTGTGCAGAGATCACTGGTCGGTGCGGACTCAATGGGGCGAAGGGCCTGTTTCTCCCAATTAAACTAAACTAAATGAAAAAATAAACTAAACTAAATTAAACTAATCCATCAAGATTCCAGATTCTGGAGTTGCTGGTGCCTCCATTGCAGCACGAGAGTTGCATCATGGATCTGCAACATGATGCAGTATCTTGAGTGTTGCATCTGGCTGCAATACTCAGATGCAACTATGGATGCATAGAAGATCCATGTGTCCTCCCTTCCCAGCAGTTTCACTCACCCCCACGCCAGCCCATTCTTCAGATGTCCCCTCGGACAGTTTAGTTCGATTTAGTTTATCTTAAAGATACAACGCGGAAACAGGCCTTTCGGCCCACCGAGTCCGCACTGACCAGCGATCCCTGCACATTAGCACTATCCTACACGCACTAAGTAGTGAATTTTGCTTCTAGAATTCAGTGACATTGTGCACACTCAATTTTATATTTTCTTTCTACCAAGCCAATTAACCTACTAACCTGTATGTCTTTGGAGTGTGGGAGGAAACCGAAAACCTCGCGCAGGCCACGGTGAGAGCATACAAACTCCGTACAGACGACACCCGTAGTCAGGATCAAACCCGGGGTCTCTGGCGCTGTAAGGCAGCGACTCTACCGCTGCGCCACCGTGCCGGCCCAGCTGTTTCTTCAGCCTCTGTAGCTTCTTCAGCAATGGCACACCATCCCATTGTTCAGCATTATCCTGTGGGGGGGTGAATTCCTTGGTGGTAGCTCACTCTCCCAACACAATGACGGAGGAGTCATGAGCTGTGCACGCAGCGTCCCACGAGAACTACAATGGTCTAATTTCAGTGCGTGGTCGTGGGTGCAAAACACCATTGTGTCGCTGTGTGAGAAGGAACTGCAGATGCTGGTTTAATTCGACGATATACACAAAATGCTGGAGTAACTCAGCGGGACAGGCAGTATCTCTGGAGGGAAGGGATGGGTGACGTTTTGGCTCGAGACCCTTCCTTGTTCCTTCTCAGAGATGCTGCCTGTCCCGCTGAATTACTCCAGCATTTTGTGCCTATCTATTGCGTTGGTGTGAATAGATGCTTTTTCCCATGTGCTTCTGCTAGGAATCTGAGTGGATGTTGATGCCGTAGACCGCACACATTCAGTGCATGAAAAGAGGGTAAAATTTAGTTAAACAGGCAGTGTGACTTGATAGGAACAAACACCCTTACGAGACCGCCTCAAATGCTTCGTGAAAATCTATTCATGCAATCTCCAACTGTGTTCCTCAAATATATATTGAACGTAATTTGCTCAAAATAAAATCAATTAACTTTGTCAGGCTGATGTTTTTGCTGACTGTTCTCGATAACTCTAATCATACTGTGCCAATTGTCAGCTGCTCTACATCGGTGAGACCAAGCGCAGGCTTGGCGATCGCTTCGCCCAACTTCTCCGCTCGATTCGCAATAGCCAACCTGATCTCCCAGTGGCTCAGCACTTCAACCCCTCCTATTCCGAATCCAACCTTTCTGTCCTGGGCCTCCTCCATGGTCAGAGTGAGGCCCAGTTCAAATTGGAGGAGCAGCACCTCATATTTCCCTTGGGCAGTTTGCACCCCAGCGGTGTGAACATAGACTTCTCTAATTTCAGGTAGTCCTTGCTTTCTCCTTCCTTCCCCTCCTCTTCCCAGCTCTCCCACAGCCCACTGTCTCCGCCTCTTCCTTTCTTTTTCCCACCCCCCCCACCCCGATATCAGTCTGAAGAAGGGTCTCGACCCGAAACGTCACCTATTCCTTCGCTCCAGACGCTGCCTCACCCACTGAGTTCCTCCAGCATTTCTGTCTACCTTCTATATCCATGCGCTGGTTAGTTTCTACCTACAGGGATATTTGTGTGCTTGTAAAATGCTTCTGTCTCCCTGTGTTGTTAGACTTCAGAGATACAGTGCGGCAACTGGCCCTTCGACCCATCAAGTCTGTGCCGACCAGCGATCACCCCGTACACTTGCACCATCTCACACACACACAGCAGGGACAATTTACAATTTATTGAAGCCAATTAATCTACAAACCTGTACGTTTTTGGAGCAGCGGGAGAAAACCCACGCAGGTCGTGGGGGGAACGTACAAGTTCCAAACGGGCAACATCCGTGGTCAGGATCACACTGGCGCTGCAAGGCAGCAATTCTACTGCTGCGCCACCGAGCCACCCTTAATAATCACATAATAATTTGGCAGTTTGCAATTCAAGGTAATAGTGCACGGATGAGGGAGAGGGCAAAGATTGAACCGGTGGGGACTAAAGCAAGACCCACTCTGGAAGTGGGTCTTCTAGTGTGTGTTGGGGGGGGGGGGGGGGGGGGGAGGCAGGTGGCAGTACTTACAAGACTCATTTACATTACAAACAGAGTCAATGCTAATCCCCATACTTTATGTTAATCATTAAGATAAAGTGCCCTGCAATCTTTACAAATTGTAGGCACTCCACAAACACTGTGTGAGTCTGGCAGGGTCTGGATTTGATCTGTCATGAATCTATCCCATTTACCACTATGTTAGTGCTTTACAACATTACAGAGTATCCTCACAAAGAAGCAGAGACTTTCTCGACCAAAGGAGGATCCTTTTGTCTCTGACCTCAAGTAGATATACCAATCATGTTTACTCCCCATCCACCAAAGGACAGCTTGGCAGAACTAGGCCAGCACTAGCAGTATCAGCAGTGCTTCAGGGCATACTGAAGATCACCGTCTACAGTGTTGTCTTTGCGACATGGATACATAGAAAATCCATGGTACTGGAGTAGGCCATTCAGCTCTTCGAGCCAGTACCTCATTCCTGCCTTATCCCCATATCCCTTGATTCAGCTAGACCTAAGAGCTGTCTCTAACTCTCTTTTGAATGCATCCAGTGAATTGGCCTCCACTGCCTTCTGAGGCAGAGAATTCCATAAATTCACTGTTCTCTGGGTGAAAAGGTTTTTCCTCATCTCAGTTCTAAATGGCCTACCCCTTATTCTTAAACTGTGCCCCCTGGTTCTGGATTCCCCCAACATCAGGGACATGTTTCCTGCATCTAGTGTGTTCAATTCCTTAATAATTTTATATGTTTCTATAACATCCCTTCTCATCTCACTCTCATGGTGTTGTAGAGCAACAGGCCGTTCAGCCCACCGTGTCTATGCTGTCCTCCATGTCAAACTGCAGGCATTCCCTGGCTTACGTAAGGATTACGTTCCGCGAGCCCTTTAGATAAGTCCCATTTTACGTAAGTTGGAATCACCATCCCCATTCCCTCACCCGAAATAACTCACTGAGTCTAAAGAAGGGTCCCGACTCGAAACGTCGCCTGTCCATGTTCTCCAGAGATGCTGCCTGGCCCGCTGAGTTACTCCAGCACTTGGATCCGGGGCACCTTCTGGGGCGCACGGCCTTCTGGGTAAGCATCGTCGCCATTGCCGGCTTCGTTCCGACGTAAACTCGAGTGATCGTAGTGTTGTGGAAATTAAAAACTGTCTTGATTCCACTAGGGACTGAGTACAGAATTGTTTACCTAAGTGCGAGTTTACTTACATTGCCTATTTTGTAAGTCGGGGAGTGTCTGTACTTCTCAGAGTTATGAAGCCCATCCCCTTGTCTTTGAATTGTCTGTATAATCCCACTTGCCCAGATTGATTCCATGTCCCTCCAGGCCATAATCGTTCAAGTACCTGTCCAGATACCTCTTTAATGTTGTTACTGTTCCAACCTCCAACACCTGTTCTGTAAAATGATTTACCCCTCAGATCCCATTTAAAGGGCCTGTCCCACTGTACGAGGTAAATCAAGGGTTCTCCAGAGTTCTCCCCTGATTCGAGCTCGTGTAATGTACGTAGCGGGGACGTAGGAGCTCGTGGATGTCACGTAGCGGCCCGTACGAGTAACGGTAGGTACTCGGGAAATCTGGTAAACAAGTGACGTTTTTTCAACACTGTGAAAAATGTCCACGAGTAAAAAAATACTCGTGATGAAAAAAAAATTGTTAGTTTTTACTCGTACGAGCCCCTACGTACCCGCTACGTACATTACACGAGCTCGAATCAGGGGAGAACTCTGGAGAACTCCTGAATTACCTCGTATAGTGGGACAGGCCCTTAACCCTTCTTCCTCTCACCTTTAAGCCCATGACCTCCAATTTTGAACACATCCTTAGTTTAGTTTAGTTTAGTTTAGTTTATAAATACAGCGCGGATATAGTCCCTTTGGTCCAGCGAGTCCGCGCCGACCAGCGATTCCCAAACACTAGCACTATTCTATGCACTGGGGACAATTTACAATTTATTGAAGCCAATAAGCCGATCAACCTGTACTTCTTTGGTGTGTGGGAGGAAACCCGAGCACCCGGAGAAAACTCACGTGGTCACGGGAAGAACATACAAACTCTGTACAGGCAGCACCCGTAGTCAGGATCAAACCAGGGTCTCCAGCGCTGTCAGGCAGCAACTCTACCACTGCGCTACTGTGCCGCCCTTAGTTTAGGTTAGTTTATGTTAGTGTATTGTCACATGTACCAAGGCACAGTGAAAAGCTGTTATGTTGCATGCTTTCCAGTCAGTGGAAAGACTATACATGATTTCAATCAAGCCATCCGCAGTGTACAGATACAGGATGAAGGGAATAACGTTTAGTGCAAGATAAAGTCCAGTAAAGTCCAATTAGATTGTCTGAGGGTCTCCAATGAGGTAGATGGGAAGTCAGTGCAGCTCTCTTGTTGGTGGGTGGGTTCAGTTGCGCTATTATCTTCGTTGGAATACCAGCTCATCGCCCAGTGGAGAGCAATAGCTGATAACCACTACTGAGTTACCCTGCTCCTCCTCCATCTGATGCCATGACACTTCATGGAGTCTGCAGCCAATGCTTTTGTTGTATCCTAGCCAGCCTCTACTGAGGCACGATCACAGTCCTGCCAGTGAGCCAGGGTTTATCAGGGAAGAGCGAAAAGATTCAAGAGAGTCATGCGATCTAAATTGCACCACTTCACAAAGAATGAATACATTTTGTGTGTGTGTGTGTGTATATGAGTGTGTGTGTGTGTGTGTGTGTGTGTGTGTGTGTGTGTGTGTGTGTGTGTGTGAGTGTGTGTGTGTGTGTGTGTGTGTGTGTGTGTGTGTGTGTGTGTGTGTGTGTGTGTGTGTGTGTGTGTGTGTGTGTTTGTGTGTGTGTATGAGTGTGTGAGTGTTTGTGTGTATGAGAGTGTGTATATATGAGTGAGTGTGCGTGTGTGTATGAGTGAGGGTGAGTTTGTGTGTTGTGTGTGTATGTGAGTGTGTGTGTGTGTGTGAGTATGAGTGAGGGTGAGTGTTTGTGTGTATGAGTGAGTGTGAGTGTTTGTGTGTATGAGTGTGTGTGTCTGTGAGTGTGAGTGAGTGTGAGCGTGTGTGTATATGAGTGAGTGTTTGAGTGTGTGCGTGTATGTGTGTGTATGTGTGTGTGCGGGGATGAGCGTGTTATCATGTTTGTTGTGTATATGAGTGAGTTTGTGTGTGTGTGCGTGTAAGTATGTGCATATAAGTGTGTGTTTGCGCCTGGGGACGAGCGTGTCATTATTGTTTGCTGTGTATATGAGTGAGTTTGTGTGCATGTAAGTGTGTGCATGTAAGTGTGTGCGTGTAAGTGTGTGTGTGTAAGTGTGTGCATGTAAGTGCGTGTGTGCGTGGGGATGAGCGTGTCATCATGTTTGCTGTGTATGTGAGTGAGTGTTTGTGTTTGTGTGTGTGTGTAAGTGTGTGCGTGTAAGTGTGCGTGTAAGTGTGTGCGTGCACGTGGGGATGAGCGTGTCATCATGTTTGCTGTGTATATGAGTGAGTGTTTGATTAGGTTAGTTTATTAATGTCATGTGTTCCGAGGTACAGTGAAAAAGCTTTCATTTGTGTGTGTCTGTGTGTCTATATGTTGGGGTGAGGGTGTCTCAGGAGGAGGGTTGCTCTGGTGAGGCACGGAAAACACAAATTTAAATGTATAAAGAACCCAGGAAGAGAAATATCAAATGCAAGGATAACTTTTATCAAATGTTCGAGTAACATTTATTGAAAAGTCGTTAATTTACATTGAACAAAGAGATCATACACTTTATTGTAAATAGGGCAATCCAGATTTCAGAATGACTATTTAATAATTAAAAAGTTAGGCTAAAGAGTAAAAGTCGTCTTGAAAAATGTAGAAAGGAGAACACACATAGGAAGGGTATCCAAACAAGCACAGATCAAGCAGTAAAGATGCTGAATGGTGAGCAACTGAAAATATTGCCTCGACATTATATGTGTGAAGTATGAGGCGTTGTGAAATGAGGAGCGATGCACAGAAGGCAATATGTGGGTTCTCAAAATGTTAGTTTTATCCGTTCCATGCTGTGCATTGATTGCAGAAGTCCAGGCTGATTCTGCAGTGGAGCTGCCTAATTGCTGAGTGCCACCCTGCAGATAAAACCATTTCATGAGGCCGTGTTTGCGCTTATAGACTCTTAGAGTCATACAGCACGGAAACAGGCTTCAGCCCAACTTGTCCATGACAGTCAAAATCCCTCTTCTAAACTACTCCTTTTTGCCTGCATTTGGCCCATATGCCACTGAACCTTTCCTATCCATGTACCTGTCCAGGGTGCCTTTAAATGTTATTTTTCCTACCTCAACTATCTCCTCAGGCAGCCCATTCCATATACCCACTGGGTGAAATAGTTGCCCCCTCAGGTTCCTATTAAGTCTTTCCCCTCTCACCTTAAACCTATGTCCTCTGGTCCTTGATTTGCCTACCTTGGGTAAAAGACTAAGTGCATTCAGCCTATCAATTCTTCTCATGGCCGTACACTTCTATAAGATCACCCCCTGTGTTCTAAGGAATAAGGCCCTAGCCTGCCCAGTTTCTCCCTATAGCTCAGGCCCTCAAGTCCTGGCAACATCCTCATAAATCTTCTCTGCACTCTTTCCAACTTAATGGTGGCCTTCCTATTCCAGGGTGACCAGATCTGAACACAATACTCCACATGTGTCCTTACCAATGTCTTGTACAACTATAACATAATGCCCCAACATCTGTACTCAATGGACTATCATTTGTGTCTACCTTCCGTTTCAACCTGCATCTGCAGTTCCTTCCTACACATTTCTACAATCAATACCCTGACTGACAAAGAACTCGAGATTGTGACTAGTGAAGAATGCAGATGGAGAGCAAAAGGTTATTAGAGGCTCCGCACTTCACATGCACTCCTTAATAAATATATAACATAATGCAGACTATTCAATCATTGTCAGATCTGTGTTTGTAGGACTTCCTGTGCGGAGATGGTGTCATGTTTCCTACAAGATCCACAATGGCCATAAAGCACTTTAAAAGGCGGTAGATAACACAAGCACTTCCTTTCTCAGTTTAAATTTAGGTTGGACCTTGTTGGAAGCAAAACATGAGCATGCTTTGAATTTTCTCATCACTTATTCAAAATACATTTACCACCAGAGAACACTTAATTTTTTTTTGTTTTCATTCGAATGAATCAATGAATCTTGTATATTAAAGCGGAACATTGAAAGGAAAACTCTCTTAATGGGTGAAACCGCAAATGCTGGAACCTTGGACAAGCCACAAAGAGCTGGGGGAACTCAGCTGGCCAGTCAGCATCTGTGGAGGGGATTGACAGACGACATTTTGGGTCGGGATCCTTCTGCTTTTCCAGCACCTTGCATTTTGCACATGATTCCCGCATTGACAGTTTCTTATGGCCCAAAACGTCGTCTACCTATTCCCTCCTCAGATGCTGCCTGACCCCGTGAAGTTGCTCCAGCACTTTGTGTTTTACAAATAGGTGATTTTGCACAAAATAAAGCGGAGCTTACACTTATCCGGTCTTAGTGTCTGTCTTTCAGCTAAGCACTTTGCAATGAAATGGGGATGCACACATCTGCTTTGTACACAGCGAAGTCTGGCAAAATGCAATGAGATGAATGATCAGTAGTCTGTAATATAGGCTGAGGAATAAACATTGACCAGAGTCCAGGAGAACTTGGTGAATATTTTCCATCTGAGAGAGCAGACAGACCATGGTTCAGAGTCTCATTTAAATGTCATTGTCTGTACCAGAACACCAGTCTCTCATTGGCAGCAATGAACTGCTGTCCTGCAAGTAAGAATTTCATTGTTCTATCTGGGACATATGACAATAAAACACTCTTGACTTGGTTACTGTGCTTCATTTTCTGCAGTGGGAGTTACATACAAACATATGAACATGCAAGTTATAAGGGCCACTCGGCCCTCTAGCCCGTTCCGGCATCAACGAGATCTGATTGTAATCTCGACGCCACGTTCTGCCCTGTGGCTGAAACCTTTCCACAATGGCTTTGTAGTTTACAATGGAATCATAGTTGACTGCTTCCTTCATTTGTTCAAAGAGTTAGGACACATTACAATTACAGAGTCATCCGATTTATTTTACAACAGTTGGCCGAGAGAAGTTTGGCAATGACATTAGACCGCAGTTAGAAATAAACTCGATCAGAGGTTGGTGTTTCTGAAATGAAGTGGCCGCAATAGTAATGCAGGCGAGAGAGAGAGAGAGAGAGAGAAAGTGAGAGAAAGAAAATGAGAGAGAGAGAGAGAGAGAGAGAGAGAGAGAGAGAGAGAGAGAGAGAGAGAGAGAGAGAGAGAGAGAGGGAGAGAGAGAGAGAGAGAGAGAGAGCGAGAGAAAAGAGAGTAAGAAAGAGAGATATAGATATAGAGAGAGATTGAGAGAGATAGAGATAATAGAGATAGAGATAGAGATAGATCGAGATCGAGATAGAGATAGATCGAGAGAGATAGATCGAGATCGAGATAGATCGAGATAGAGATAGATCGAGATCAAGATAGATCGAGAGAGAGAGAGAGAGAGAGAGAGAGAGAGGGAGAGATAGAGAGAGATAGAGATGGAGAGAGAGAGAGAGAGTGATAGAGAGAGAGAGAGTGAGAGAAAGAGAAAGAGAGAAAGCAAGTGAGAGAGAGAGGGAGAGAGAGAGAGAGCACATGAGCCTGGGAAACGCACAGAGTGAACAAAGCAGGATCACATCAACGTGTAAGTATCACTTAGGTTGTTGGTTGAAGAAAGGAGGAAAAACTGGATCTTGGAATAGATCAGGAACACGAGATCATGGTCTCCCTCAGTATCGCATTTTCTGTCTATAAACACCATTAAAGCAAAAAAAGTGAGAATCGAAGTGAATAAAGAAGTTTCACAGTGAGAAATTTACAGTGAAAAGCAAAATCACGGTGCCTCCACCATGGACCATGGTGTTGGACATGCGTGCATGAGTTGTTTACACTGCAAGCAAGACTAATCACTCCAGCATTTTGTGTCTATCTTTGGTTTAAACCAGCATCTGCAGTTCCTTCATACACAAGACTTATTAATTACGAGGCCTCGTTGTGTCATAGTGATCCAAACGCCAGATGGGCAATCACTTTGAGGAGCACCTGCATTCGGTGACCCTGAGCTTCCAGTTGCCTGCCACGTACATCCCTCTCCGACCCTGACCTCTCTGTGGCCTTCCGTACTGTTACAGTGCTGCCGAGTACATGTTTGAGGAATCACACTTCTTCTACCACACCTGGGATCGTGGCTGTCTGCAGGACTCCACATTGAGGAGCCACAAATGCTGGAATCTTGCGTAGAACACCAACTGCTGGAGTAACTCAGTGAGTCAGGCAGCTTCTCTGGAGGACAAGGATATGTGACGTTTCGAGTCATGACCCTTCCTCTGACTGATTTCATCTGACTTCTTCAGTCTAACCAAAGGTCCTAACCCAAAACATCGCCCATCTGTTCCTCCAGAGATGATTCCTGACCCGCTTAGCTCCTCCAGGGTTTTGTGTTTGTTTTACACAAAGAAAATATATCACCGATCTTGTGTCTTAGCATCAATGTTCTGACTAATCACCTTGTAATAGACAATAGGCAATAGGTGCAGGAGTAGGCCATTCGGACCTTCGAGCCAGCACCGCCATTCAATGTGATCATGGCTGATCATCCCCAATCAGTACCCCGTTCCTGCCTTCTCCCCATATCCCCTGACACCGCTTTTTTTAAGACCCCTATCTAGCTCTCGTGAAAGCATCCAGAGAACCTGCTCCGCCACCCTCTGAGGCAGAGAATTCCACAGACTCACCACTCTTTGTGAGAAAAAGTGTTTCCTCATCTCCGTACTAAATGGCTTACTCCTTATTCTTAAATTGTGGCCCCTGGTTCTGGACTCCCCCAACATCGGGAACATGTTTCCTGCCTCTAGCTTGTCCAAACCCTTAACAATCTTACATGTTTCAATGAGATCCCCTCTCATCCTTCTGAACTCCAGAGTGTACAAGCCCAGCTGCTCCATTCTCTCAGCATATAACAGTCTCGCCATCCTGGGAATTAACCTTGTAAACCTATGCTGCACTCCCTCAATAGCAAGAATGTGCTTCCTCAAATAAGGGGACCAAAACTGCACACAGTACTCCAGGTGTGGTCTCACTAGGGCTCTGTACAATTGCAGAAGGACCTCTTTGCTCCTATATTCGATTCCTCTAATGAAATGTTTGGGGTCGGGATCCTTCTTCAGCCTGATTATGTCAGATGGAATCAGTCTGAAGAAGGGTCCCCATCCAAAACATCACCTATCCATGTAATTCAGAGATGCTGCCTGTCCCGCTGAGTTACTCCAACATATTGAATATTCCATATAGAACTGTGCAACTTCAGTGTCTCTATTTCCCCTTGTTCTGTGCATCAGAGCTGGCCATTTATGCTGGGGATCCCCCTGTGATTTCAGTTAAGTTTAGTTTAGAGATACAGTGTGGAAACAAGCCCTTCGACCCAACGAGTCCGCACCGACCAGCGATCCCCGCACAATAACACTATCCTACACACACGAGGGACAATTTTACATTTACATTTATACCAAGCCAATTAACCTACAAACCTGTATGTATTTGGAGTGTGGGAGGAAACCGAAGATCTCTGAGAAAACCCACGCAGATCATGGGGAGAACGTACAAACTCCGTACAGACAGCACCCATAGTCAGGATTGAACCCGGGTCTCCGGCGCTGTATGGCATTTCCGTGCTGTATCTCTAATCTAAAATAATCAGAAAGGCTAATCTGATCTACACAACCTTCACTGATCATAGCCTGAAGCTTTAGAGAACAAACTCTGATGCAATACTAGAACTGTAGAATGGGGAGAAGGCAGGAACGGGGTACAGATTGGGGATGATCAGCCACAATCACATTGAATGGCAGTGCTGGCTCGAAGGGCTGAATGGCCTACTCCTGCATCTATTGTCTATTGTCTATTGTCTTATTTGGGTTCATTTTCATCAGCAGTCTTGCTACAGCGGTGACCAGATTTATGCTGGAGCAGGTTTGGATTATCAGACTTTATGGATTAGAATCGCAGGTTGATATTTGACTGGAGGGTCTCAGCACTGGAATTATGCTCAGGTCCTTAGAGTTGGAGAACCAGGCTTCAATAACATTAGCGCAGAGTGAATACAATAGCCTTTATCAACATTATATCTCCTGATTTACTCCTTGTAAAGATTCCTGCACAATACCAGGATAGGATTATTCTGCAACACAAGAATTATTCTATGACACTCCATCTGCAAGCTGTAAAAGAGAAACCTTTTAAAAGTCAGCGGATACTCAAAAAGAAAGGAACTTTGCTGCTTTATTTCATTTGAAGCCGAACGGATAGCGATGAACTTCAAGTGAACTTCTCCAGATGTATTTCTTACCTTCCCCTCCCTCTCCACGCACCCCCCCCCTCCCCCTCCCCATCATCTATGAAATCCATACTATATCGAGCTGATATTTGACTCACTGTGACCATTGTGGAAGTGCATCTTCTCCTCTTCGGGGTCTTGCTTAGCCTTACTGTACCCACATCGCCTGGTTGAAAGCAAACAACATCCATTAATCATACGTGTCTCAATACAAGCGTCAGGTCCGAGTCAGACGGACACTGGCTATGGGCAGCATTTATCATCGGAGGCCTGCTCAGCAAATAGCCCCTGTTCCACGATGCGATTTTACCCAAGAGGTCTCTCGAGTTAAAAAAAATCAAACTCGTGGTAAGTACGTAGAATGTACGTTGCGGGTACGTCGGAGCTCGTGGATGTCTTCTAGCGGCTCGTAACGCAAATGGCAGGTACTCGGGAAACGCGGTAACTCGTGAAGTTTTTTCAACACTGTGAAAAATGTCCAAGAGTAAAAAAATACTTGTGATGAAGTACCACGAGTTTGAATTTTTTAAACTCTGGAGAGCTCTTGGGTAAACTCGCATCGTGGGACACGGGCTTAAAGGGGCTGTCCCACTGTACAAGCTAATTCAAGAGCTCTCCCGAGTTTTAAAAAAAATCAAACTCGTGGTAAGCATGTAGAATGTATGGAGCGGGTACGTCGGAGCTTGTGACGTCTCTTAGCAGCTCGTAACGCAAACGGCAGGTACTCGGGAAACACAGTAAGCTTGTGAAGACTCGTGAAGATTTTTCAACGTTGAAAAATGTCCACGAGAGGCCCGAGTACCTACGAGCAGCTATTACCGTAATTCTCCGAGTGTAAATCAGGGGAAACTCGGGAGAACTCTTGAATTCGCTCGTACAGTGGGACAGCCCCTTAAGGCTCTGGACTGCAGTGGCAAAGACATGTGAGGCAGAGAGGTGTCTCGAGAGAGGTCCTTCCATGTAAAAGCTACAGTTGTGCAAGAGATCATAGCTGCGTTTGAAAAAAATATCCCCACCAGTAAAATTAATGTCTGAGCGCCCACAACAAGGTCTTTGCAATAACCTGCAACATACTGTAAAACCAGAGCAGCGATGGAATGCCATCCATCTCTGTTTCCTCTTAATTTTCAGAGCAGGAGCGAACATTTCATTTGAAGGTCAAATGCTGTTTCGTTTCAATCTTTCCAGGGCTTCTTTTTATGAGGTTTCAAAGAATGAGGATGGTTTTATGACCCACTGAATTTTATCCTTAAAAAGTATGAAATGATAATCACCACAGGACATAAAAAAATAATGCAAGGACAGGTTTGTTTTTACACAGAGGAAGGTGGGTGCCTGGAATGCGTAGCTAGCAGTGGTTTAGTTTAGTTTGGAGCTACAGCGTGGAAATAGGCCCTTCGGCCCACGCTGACCAGCGATCACCCATACATCAATTCTATCCTACACACTAGGGACAATTTACAGAAGACAATTAACCTACTAACCTGTACGTCTTTGGAGTGTAGGAAGAAACTGGAACTCCCAGAGAAAGTTCTCCCATGCAGGTCAAGGGGAGAACATGCAAACTCCATTCAGACAGCACCCGTAGTCAGGATCGAACCCGGGTCTCTGGCGCTGTAAGGCAGCAGCTCTACCGCTGCGCCACCGTGCTGCCACGCTAGTAAATCTGTAAGTGGTGTTTAAAATGCTTTTCGATGGACTCATGGAGCGTTAATTAGCATGTGCAGCCAGGTGCGATTGCCATCGTGTTCGGGACAGGCATTGTGAGCCATGGGGCCTCTTCCTGTGCTGTCATTTTCCAATGGCGTACGTTCAATATTCTTTGAACGGCTTTTTATAAAAGCCATCGATGCACAAGATGACGAAAAGATAAATGTAAAAAAAAATGCTGCAAAGTTGCAGGGCTTATAAACCGCACAGATAAACCTGGTCACTTTCAGTATTCACGACCTCCAAGCCGTGTGTTTGACCATCCTGACGAGAGGGCCTGTACATCCGGCCACCCCTAGCGGCGACTACGGAGGGTTCATGGCCCCGACCATGGATGAACAAGGGAGGAGGACTGACTGAACTTTGTGCCTTCCACCACAGTGAAGAATGCTGAGGTGGATGTTTGTGTTAAATCTTATTGTGTTCTTTTGTAATTAGTAAGTAGTAAGTAAGTAAATTTTATTTATATAGCACGTTTAAATTAACTCGCGTTGAAACCAAAACATAGAAGAAATAATTAAGCTTCCGTACATCCATAGAAAAAAATATTTAAAAAATTGTAATGTACTTCTGCTGGCAAATTCATTTCATTGCACTTATATGTGTATGTGACGAATAAAACTGACTATGGACTTTTGACTATTGGATTATTTCCTATCATATTAAGGTGCAACCTTGGGAACGCACATGTGTTATCTCCACAGGTTTAAATGACAATGGCAGATGGCTAAAGTGGGAATAATGTGATAAGTAAACCCTTTGGAAACAAACTTTTATTCGACCAGGTGTATGATGAATTACCACCTGAATATCTCATTTCGGCTCCAACAAGATAAATGGCACGTCTGAATCATTACACTTCATTTGTTGCAATGAGTCATAATTGCACATTACCCGGTGTATTCTGCATTCCATCTGAAGGCAGCAACAGATTAAAAAGGCTAAATTAGTTCATTGAGGATCATTAATATCAGTTCCTTTGAATCTATTATTAATTGTTGGACGTGGAGAGAGGGAGAGGGGATCGTGGAGCCATTAGTCACTCCTCAACCGAAGGTCAGGTATTCTTGTCGGTTACTCTGAGGGAAAAGCTCCTCCTCTCCCCCTGCGACCAATCAAACCGAATTTTAAAATATAAGAATCGTGCAAAAGAAAAGTACAAAATGTTTTTTTTCTCTCTCTGACGTTTACATGGTGACAGGCAGGAGGTTCGTTTGTCCGGTAAATCAGTCAAATTTATTCTGCAGGGCATCAATTAAAGTCAACATCCTGTACCTGCAAAAAGAAAATCAGCTCATTGGAAGCTTTGGGATATCACCAGTGATGCCTGGTAGGATCAAGGGAAATGCTTGAAATATGTAAGGGCAAAATTCCCCGTAAATCCATCCACTTGACACTCGGCCATCTTAGCATTCCAGTTCAGTATCCACGGCTCATATGAAGGACATGGACTAGTTCAGCTTAGTTTGGAGATGCAGCACAGAAACGGACCCTTCAGCCCACCATGTCTGCACTGACCAGCAATCTCTGCACACTTACACTATCCTTTACACACGAGGGACAATTTACAATTTTACTGAAGCCAATTAACCTACAAACCTGCACGTCTTTGGAGTGTGGGAGGAAACCGGAGCACCCGTGGGAAACCGGAGCACCCGGAGGAAACCCACACAGTCGTGGGAAGAACAGACAAATTCCGTACAGACAGTGCTGAAAGTCAGGATTGAACCTGAGTCTCTGGTGCCGCAAGGCAGCAGCTCTACCGCTGCGCCACCATGCTACCCACCATGCTACCCGACAAAGCTCACGTTTGCATATGTGAGCTGCCTTCTGGGCACATCTGTTTCATTCTATTTTCCTGGAATCAACACTAGCTGCACCTTTTTTTATTACTTTTACGTCTCTATGTTATTCAAATACTTTTATGAGTCTCTCTGAGATGATAAATTAATGTTTTGTCACATCTTAAAGCTTTCACTTGCACAGTTTTATGCCTGTCAACTGATCAGCCTGTAATAAAACAAGCTCATAGACATTTGAGATATGTAAAGAAAGATATATACATTCTGAGTAAATTGAAAATGATCTTGCTTGATTAATAGGGAAGTAATACTGTGACTAAATTGCCATAGAGAATTATGAGTATTTAAAGCATTAGCTGATTAAAAATGTGCTCCGTTTTGGAATATAAATTAATGAACAAGATTCTTCACAGGGCAGGATAAAATGGCATGCCCCGGAATTTTCAGTAAGTGAGCATGACAATCCTGAGATAGACACAAAATGCTGGAGTAACTCAGCTGGACAGGCAGCATCTCTGGATAGAAGGAATGGGTGATGTTTTGGGTCCAGACCCTTCTTCAATCTTGAGAGCTCTTTGTCAAAAGATCTGCAGAAACATGGTATCAAATGGCATCTTAGTCCCTCATGGTGGGTTAGTCCAGAGGGATAGATCTCATGGGGTCCAGGATAAGACAATAGACAATAGGTGCAGGAGTAGGCCATTCGGCCCTTCGGCCCTTCGAGTCAGCACCGCCATTCACTGAGATCATGGCTGATCATCCACAATCAGTACCCCGCTCCTGACTTCACCCCATATCCCCTGACTCCGCTATCTTTAAGAGCCTTATCAAGTTCTCTCTTGATAGTATCCAGAGAACCAGCCTCCACCGCCCTCTGGATTCAACTGGATAGCCAACTGGATTCAGAATTGGCTAGGTTAAATGGAAAGGTACAGAGAAGATTAACATGGATGTTGCCAGGACTAGAGGGTCTGAGCTATGGGGACAGGTTGAGTAGACTGAGACTCTATTCCTTGAAGTGCAGGAGGATGAGGGCTGATCTTACAGAGGTGTATAAAATCATTGAGAGGAATAGATTGGGTAGATGCACAGAGTTTCTTGCCCAAAATAGGTGAACCGAGGACCAGGTTTAAGGTGAATGGGTAACAATTTAATAGCAGTCTGAGGCATAACGTTTTTTATACAAAGGGTGGTGGGTGTACTGAACAAGCTGCCAGAGGAGGTAGTTGAGGCAGGGACTATCCCAACATTTAAGAAACAGTTGGACAGGTGTATAGATAGGACAGGTTTGGAGGGGAGAGAGAGAGAGGGGAAGGAGACAGAGAGATGGGGGGAGAGAGGGGGTGAGAGAGAGGGAAGAGAGAATGATGAGAGAGAAGAGGGAGAGGGGTGGGAGAGAGAGAGGGGGAGAGAGAGGTAGCGGAGAGAGATAGGGAGAGAGAGAGGAGAGAGAGAGAGAGGAGAGTGGGGCGGGGAGGTGGGAGAGGGGGGAAGGGAGAGAGGGGTGCGAGGGAGGGGGAGGGAGAGAGGGGGAGATAGAGAGGGGGAAGAGGGGTAAAGAGGAAGAGAGAGAGGAGAGAGGGGAGAAAGAGGGAAGAGAGAGAGGGGGAGAGAGAGAGGGGGTGGAGAGGGAGAGAGGGTAGGAGAGAATGGGAGAGAGAGGGTGAAAGAGGGGGGTGGTAAAAGAGAGGGGAAGGAGAGATGGGGAAAGAGAGAAACGGGGAAAGAGAGAAGGGGGGCAAAGAGAAAGACGAGATAGAGACAGAGGAGAAAGATAGAGGGGAGAGAGAGGGGAGAGAGAGCAAGGGGGGAGAGTGAGGTGGAAGAGAGAAATGGGGGAGAGAGAGGGGGAGAGAGAGGGGGAGAGAGGGGGAGAGAGGGGGAGAGAGGGGGAGAGAGGATGAGAGAGAGAGAAAGAGGGGAGAGAGTGGGAGAGAGAGGGAGAGAGTGTGTGGAGGGAGAGCGAGCGGAAGAGAGAGTGAGGGAGAGAGAGGAAGAGATAGAGAAGGAGGGAGAAAGAGAGCGATGGGGAGAGAGAGGGAGAGGGGGAAGAGAGGGGGCGAGAGAAGGGGAGAGAGAGAAGAAAGAGAGGGGGAGAGAGAGAGAGAGGGAGGGGGAGAGGGGAGAGAGAGTTAGGGGAAAGAGAGGAGAGATAGAGTTAGGGGAAAGAGAGGGGAGAGAGAATTAGGGAAAAGAGGGGGGAAAAAAGAGGGGGGAGAGAGGATAGGGGGGAAAGGGGAGGGGGAAGAGATGAGAGAGGGAATGAAAGAGAGGGGATGAGAGTGAGATGGGGGGAGAGGGGGAAGAGAAAGGGGGAGAGAGAGGGGGGAGAGAGATGGGGAGGGAGAGGGGAGAGAGAGGGGAAGAGAGGAGATAGAGAGAGGGGGAGAGGGAAGAGGAGAGGGAAGGAGAGAGGGGGAGAGAGGAGAGAGGTGGGGTGAGAGGAGAGAGAGCGGACGAGACATTCTTCAAAGCAGCGGTGTGGAATCACAGAACATATCATGGAAGGAGATAGTAAGATTGAACAAAGTAGAACATACCAGTTTACCTTATGAGAGAGGGTTGGGAGTGGAGGGCACAAAATCCCTTATCGCAACTCCTCATAAAATAAAGATCAACCTTCAAACTTGGTAACTTCTTGTTTAATCTTACTATTTTACTGAGGAGTCATGTGAGTGACTTCGTGAAGACTTCAAAGCTTCTGTGATTACACGCCCTGGACAACGTCCATGCTATCACACTGCCGCAATACTGATGGAGGAAGTTTGTTAATGTATTCCAGGCTGAACAGGCTGAAAAATAATGCAGAGTTATTAAAACAAAGAATAACAAAGAAAAACCCCTACTCTGGGAGTAAACATTCACGGAGCGGCTCGCAGTACGGCATCCGCGAATGTAGCGGTGGGCAACCACCGGTTTAGTGTAAAAGCTCTGGAAAGTCAATTCACTGGCCCAGCCCGCGGTGGCGAGGATGTGGTCCATGGGCATCTCCATGGCCCTCGCCGCTGATGGGGATGCAGCCCTGGTAGAGTGAGAATTAAAAATGTTAGTATCGATACCAGCAGCACCCAACACCACCCTGAGCCACCTGGCGATGGTCTGCACAGTCACCCGATGATGTGGTTGTTTGTGGCTGCAGAGGAGCCCCTGCTCCATCTTCCAGATGGTTCTGGTTGTACGGATGTAATAGCGGAGATGGGTGGCTATGCACAGGGGGCACCAGTGGGGTACGCTCAGAGTTCCAACTGCAGCCCAGAAGACCCAGGCCAGGTCCTCGACAAAGAAGGTCACCTTTGCAGGAGTCGAGACCATCCGGTCCAGCCAAAGCTGCTGCAAGGCCTGGACTCGTTGAGCTGAAGTGAGTGCCATCAGCATCACCACTTTAAGGGTGAGCTTGTCAAGAGGTTGTCCTGTCATAGGGGACCAGCTTCTCAGTAGTGTAAGTACTACACCCACATCCCAAGTGATGTTGTATCAGAGTCGGGGAGGGTTGGTGTTGAACACTCCCCTCACGAATTTGGACACCAGATGGTGCGTGCCCACACCTATATTCAGGTATGAGGAGAGCGCACATCTGGCGCTGTTGATGGCACTGTAGCTGAGACCCACATCGTAATGAAGGCCCGCTAGGAATTCCAGGACGTCAGGGATCGTGGCAGAGTTGTAGGTGGTATGCGTTCGGGAGCAGGAGGCCTCCCACTTCCTGATCTGGTGAGGTACTGCTGCCGGGTTGATACTCTGCACGATGCTGAAATGATGCCCATAGCTGCAGCCGACATGCCGGCCTCCATGAGCGGCCTCTTCAGAACTTGCAAGCCAACAGGTTTAAGCGACCATGGCACGGGTGACTTTCCCCCGTAATGGAGTTAGTGAGTAAAGTGGGGTGTTGAACAATTTGAACCCACGGACGTATGATTATTTGGAGAACCACCGGGTACCATGGCGGTGTAGGCCAATCGGGTATGATCAATATGTCAGAAGCAGAATCCAGTTGTATTGTCCGCAATAACCGACTGATGAGGCAGAATGGGGGAAATGTGTAGCAGAACCATTTCCCCCAACGGAGTGAAAACGCATCCATAGCCTCTGCCCCAGGGTCTGGCTCCCAAGACACATCTGTTGGTATCTGATGGTTCAACCTGTATGCAAAAGAGGTCGATATCTGGTGTACCAAAATGAGTTATAACATGTGCAAATATGTGGGGGTCCAACATTCACTCGATGTTATCATGAAACACACGTGACCTGATGTCTGCCACTGTGTGGAGCTTCCCTGGTAAATAGGTCGCTGTGAGCCAAATATTTCTTTCAATACACCAGTGCCAAATTGTGTTTGCCAATTTGTCACAAGATAACGACCTGATACCACCCATATGATTTATATAAGCCACCACCGTGGTATTATCTAGTTGAAGACGAACATGTAAATGCTATAAAGTGGTGCAGTATGCCCACAGACCATGGAAAGTCCCAAGCATCTCCAAATAATTCATCCCATGCGGCTGAAGGAGGGTAGACTCTTGAGGATCCCATCTGCCACCACAACTGGACATGGTGTCAGTCGCACCCCAGCATTGGGCGCTTGTGTCAGTTTGTAACACCACTGACGGGTTGCTAACAAGCAGGGGTTTGTAACACGCACTAATATTGTCAACCCACCACTGTAGCTCAGATTTAGCCTTAATTGGTAGCCGTATGGGCCTGTCAAAGTGCCCAGCATTGGCTTTCAATGTGGAGATCTTTGCCTGTTGTAAGGTTTGATGGTGTAGTGGGCCGAATTGTGCAGCTGGAAATGTGGCTACCAGTTTCCCAATCACCTTAGCAGTATGTCGAATGGTCTGCACCCTGGCGGAAGCAAGGCTGGTACATGCATCTTTTATATCAGATGCTTTGCTGGGTGGGATAATGACTATCATTCGGATCGTGTCAATTGTGAAGCCCAGATAGCCCATGATTTGAGATGGGCCCAATTTCGATTTGTCTGGATGAGTAACAAACTCTAACGTCTCGAATACATTTTTTGGTTGCTGTAACTGCCAGCTCAGCCAATTGGAGGGGTGGACCCACAATAAGGATATCGTCTAGGTAAGCCATGACGATAGAATGCTGTCGCCGTAGGATAGCCAGAATCCGTTTGACTATTTTGGTAAACAGCCTAGGGGCTGTGGGTAAGCCATTGGGTAAAGCTTCATATTGCCATAACTGTCCCTTCCAGACAAATTTCAAGAATTTCCTATGGGATTCTATGATAGGGAATGTATAGTATGCATCTTTGAGATCGATGCAACCATAAAGTACCCTGGAGACAGAAGCTGCTTAGCGGTTTCGAAAGTGTCCATTTTGAAATGGGTATATCGTACGAAAGTGTTCAACTGAATTAGGTCAATGATCCGACAACCTCCATCTTTTTAGGTTTTAGTAACGATGGTGGACACAAACGCAATGGGTTCATGCGTCGTCTTCCCTATCACCCCTTTGGCTGCGAGCTGTAAAATTTCTGCATGTCCTTGCTCGATCTCTTTTTGAGAAAGCGCAAAGGTGCCATGAGGGACATGCTGAGTAGGGGGAAGGTGACCGTTAATGAACTCTATGACATAACCCCGAACACTTTGTAAAATAAAATAGTCGGTAGTTATGTTATCCCAGGCACCACTGAAAGCCCGCAACCGTCCCTCTACTTGTGAGGACACCATTGTTACTTGCTTAGTAGAACCAGACCCCCTGACCTCCAAGGGCAACAGCGGGTCCTGGTGTACGGTGGTTTGGGGGCACGTGGTGTGGCTTGACGAGGTGGAGGCCGCATTTCCCAGGCGGTGGATTGGTCCGAAGCGTCCTGTCCGGTGGGCGAGGTTTCCAAGTGGTAAACTGTGGTTGCCGATAGGCGTAAGCCCGGGATGAAGGCGGCTTCATAAGGCCGATGGCTGTTGCTACCTCTTCCTTCTCTTTTACCTTTTTTGGCAGGTCTGCCCCGAACAGCTGATGTGGTGGTGGAGTGGTGGAGGTGCGGCACAGCCCTGCAAATTTAGGGTTGAGCGCGGGCCGGATGGAGCTTTTCCTGAGACAAATAATCTCAAACTGGGAATTGCAGAGTAAAGCTAGAGCATCCTGCTGCTCACTAGACACGTTCTGCCCATCGAGGGTCCTGACGTATGCCATGATTCCCGTTGAGAGGAATTTCAGGATTTGTTGGAGGTGTGCATCCTGTGCTCTGGCAGTGTTGCTCAAAGTCCCCCCAAATGTGAGCATTGACCAAGGGAACATTGAGATTAACACAATTCTCCGGTGGCTTGAACTTATCCATGGTGTCACTGAGGACACGTGCCTGTAGCTGGTGGGAGGTGAGAAAGTTAATCGTTCCTGCCAGTTTGGCATGTAGAGGCCCTCCCTAAGGAGGCGCAGTCGGAAATTTACCCACGAGATCCAGTAGGTCCTCATCCACCTCTGGAAGATCGACCTCCGGCATGGCTGGTGCGGCATCGAATTCGACGTCCTCCAGACCCCTGGCAGTCCCAACGGAGGATGGTGAGATACTCGGCGGCTGATGGCCGTGGGTAGCCGATGCCCGGGACCAACGTTCTTCCCGGTCCTGTTCTTGTTGAACGAGGCGCTCCATCATTTGCTCCAACTGGTCCATGCGACCGTCGTTACTGCGCGTAGCCAACAAGCCGACTTCCCCAGGCTCTGCAATGTTACTGGTGCTTCTACCAGCAGATCTTACCCCCATGAAAGGCAGAGTGCGATCTGGTGGCAGGAGGTCGTCAACACCTGCTCCTGCAGGCCCGTACGACTCCCGCACAGACTCTCCGCTAGTCTGCCCACGAGCGGACTGTGGCGGTCCGCGTGCCTGGTGGGAATAATAGTTGGTGGATAATAGTTGGTGCCAGCCCCCGGCGCCAGGCTCCCCGGAGTCTGTGCAACGTGTCAGGCTGTCTGTCACAACATACAGACCTAATAACCCATTATTTCCTTCAGTTAAATATTGGGAAGGTAGCACTATTGTCATTTGACATTCAATTATTATGTTTGTTTACCTCACTGACTATTTTTAAACCTCCCACCCCCCCCCCCCCCCCCCAAAATTCTTTTGACAGGCTGAATAGAAATGTCCCCAATCTTGTTGTTTTATTAATTGAACAAGTAGATGAACATCCTCAGGGAGTGTAATCAGATGGGAACTGATTCAGATGCGATATTTAAGTGCTTGTTCAAAGAAGGGGCATATTTTAAAGGAGTGACAGAGATACTTGCAGGGGAATGTGTGAGGAGGTTATTATTTGTCTTTAGTTTTAGCTTGAACCAGGACATCTGAAGATTCAAAGTTTAATATAGTAATTGTGCTGATACTGACCCCAACCAACCACGTAATGAATATCATCCATTCTGGAGATTTTACATTTATGATGCCATTTAAACTTCACTTGTATTTCAATCACTTAAATGTAAAAGTAATTGGGGATGGGGAGCATTGGAACAAAAATTTGCCCTCGGTACATATTAACTGTAATGTAATAATGTATGCATGATGGTAGGTGCAATCAAAACAAAGATATTTTTTATCATTGTTGTGTTATGAATACCATAGAAAATATGATGTACTCTCAAGATCACATTTATGACAGCAAAATACTGAAAATATTGGGGGTGAAAATGACCTCAGGACAGTTTGTTACGAAAATGAAAAAAATGGTAACAGAATACTTATACAGCTGAGTTAGTATAATTTTATGGATGAGAAATTGTGTTCAACCAATTGATGACTTCTTTGACAAAGTAACTAGAATGTTAGATAACAAGGAAGCCAATGAATGTAACAAAAATTATCCATAATTTGGTCTGCGAAGTGCCCCATAAAGGATTACTGCATTAGATAAGCACCTGTGGACTTAAACGTAATAGGTTACGTCCAGGGGGTCAGATATGGGGCTTTAATGCCCAAAAATAGGAAACCATCTTCTGTGTGCTTTCAGATCACGTGTTTCAGGAGCACAGAAGAACTAGACTTAGAACTAGACACCCAAAAGCCTATTTGCCAATTCATTCCCATTCCGACCGATCATTGTCCACTTGACTATCTAAAAGCCTCTTAAACACCATTATCGTATCTGCCTCCTACACCACTTCTGGCAGCACGTTCCAGGCAACTTTACATTTGGCCCCCTCACCTTAAAACTGTGCCCATCTAGTCTTTGATGTTTCAAGGTTCTTTTTTTTTTTTTTTTAAATTTGTTTCGTTAAGGTTCGAAAAAAAATAATGTTATTAGAAGCAATTGTACAGGGATAAGGCAAAACACATCACAGTTATGCAATTATTGTATTGCTTCATTTTTAACACTGAAACCTAAATTTAAAAAAAAAGAAAAAAAAAGAAAAAAGGGAGAAAAGAGAAGAGAATGAAGTAAGAGAAGTAAAATAATAGAAAGCAAGATAAAGACCCCTAAGCTACCAAATAAGTGCAAGAGGAAGAAAATAAATAAGAAGTTCTGATGGCGTGTCCTGTCTATGCCACTCAATTTTTTAGTAAGTTTCTACCAGTTTTCCCCTCAGCCTCTGACGTTCCAGAGGAAACAATCCAAATTTGACCAACCTCCCTATAGAACTAGCACCCTTCAATCCAGGCAGATTTCAGATCAGCCTCTGATCTGAATTCTCTCCATAGCCACCACATCCTTCACAAATTCAGCCAAGACATTTGGGTACGTCACCAGGTACAACTAGCCACAGAGGGTAGTTGAGGCCAGTTCATTGGCTATATTTAAGAGTGAGTTGGATGTGGCCCTTGTGGCTAAGGGGATCAGAGGGTATGGAGAGAAGGCAGGTACGGGATACTGAGTTGGATGATCAGCCATGATCATATTGAATGGCGGTGCAGGCTCGAAGGGCTGAATGGCCTACTCCTGCACCTAATTTCTATGTTTCTATGTTACAACAGTGTCGTAGGAGGTAGACACAAAATGCTGGAGTAACTCAGCGGGACAGGCAGCATCTCTGGAGCGAAGGAATGGGTGACGTTTCGGGTCGAGACCCTTCTTCAGACTGATGTCAGGGGTAGGCGGTACAGAGATAAAATGTAGTCGGACACAGTAAGACCGGTGGGAAAACTGGGAAGGGGGAGGAGATGGAGAGAGAGGGAAAGCAAGGGTTATCTGAAGTTAGTGAAGTCAATGTTCATACCGCTGGGGTGTAAACTATCCAAGCAAAATATGAGCTGCTGTTCCTCCAATTCGCGCTGGGCCTCACTCTGACAATGGAGGATGCCCAGGACAGAAAGGGCAGCGTGGGAATGGGAGGGGGAATTAAAGTGCTGTGCAACCGAGAGATCAGGTAGGTTTAGGCGGACTAAGTGGAGGTGTTCAACGAAACAATCGGCCTGCCTACGCTTGGTCTCGTCAATATATAGGAGTCCACACCTGGAACAGCGGATACAGTAGATGAGGTTGGAGGAGGTGCAAGTGAACCTCTGCCTCACCTGAAAAGACTGTCGGAGTCCTTGGACGGATTCGAGGAGGGAGGTAAAGTGACAGGTGTTGCGGGGAAGGTTGCAGGGGAAAGTTTGTGGGGAGGGGGTGGTTTGGGTGGGAAGAGACGAGTTGACCAGGGAGTTGAGGAGGGAGTGGTGTCTGCGGAAAGCGGAAAGGGGTGGAGATGGGAAGATGTGGCCAGTAGTGGGACTGTCATAGTAGGGTTCCCACCCAGAATCCATCCACATAAATACTAGGCTCCGTCTATGAGTAGAATCGCAATAAAAACAAATACATTTGTGGGAATGGGGTGGGGGGGGAGAAAAACTTTTCTTTGAAATAGGTTATTGGCAAAGTCTTTTGCCATGAAATAAACTCAAGCACCAATGACTCGAACAAAAGAAGCAACTCGAAAGCCGAGGAACAAAGGAAATTACACAAAGTGGTGAACGCTGCCCAGACCATCATGGACACAGGTCTCGCCACCACTGAAGGGATTTACAATGGAAGATGTCTCAAAGAAGCAGTCCACATCATCAAGGACCCACACACACCCCTGACCACATACTCATTCCACTCCTGGCATCGGGAAGAAGATACAGGAGCCTGAAAACTGCAACATCCAGGTTCTGGAACTGCTTCTTCTCGACAACCATCAGGCTATAGAACACTACGAAACACCAACTAAGCTCCTAACTATCAACTGCCTTGGTTGCACGAAGGACTTGGGGCTTTGTTTTGTTTTTGCACTGTATGGCTTTTTATCATATTGAACTTTTTTTGTTTGTCTATTATATTACCAATTGCGTACCGTGAGTACAACACTGTTTGCTGCTGCTGCTGCTGCCGCTAGTAAGAATATCATTGCCCTGTCTCTGATCACATGACAAAAAACATTCTTGACTCTCTGTGTAGGAAGGAACCTGCAGATGCTGGTTTACACCGAAGACAGACACAAAAAGCTGGAGTAACTCAGCGGAACAGGCAGCATCTCTGGAGAGAAGGAAGGGGTGACATTTCGGATCTCGGCCCTTCTTCAGACTTGCAGAGTCTGAAGAAGGGTCTTGACCCGAAACGTCACGCATTCCTTCTCTCCAGAGATGCTGCCCATCCCGCTGAGTTACTCCAGCTTTTTGTGTCTATTTAAGTTCTTAACCCCCTTGTCTATTGGGTAAATGTCAGCGTAACGTTTTCAATGATATTCACTTTCGTCAATCATGAATAGGGTCACCAAAACTGTCATACCTTCCGCTGAGCAGCAGGCCTGAGACAACAGCTACCAGGATCATCCCCACAGCCACCGACACCCCAATAATTGGCACCTGACTCTGATCCCCGGCAGGCAAGGCTGGAAAACATCACAGACCAGAGCAAGTGTTACAAGAGCATGGCGATGCACTTCGGACATTCTCAGAGCTGCCAAGATTAGCGAGGAAGCGAATATTCTTTCTCCCATGTTGTATACTACCAGATAGGGTTGCCAACTGTCCCATGTTAGCCAGGACATCCTGTATTTTGGGCTAAATTGGTTTGTCCCATGCGGGACTGCCCTTGTCCCATATTTGACTGCTACTAATCGGGTCGGGGGGACTGTCGGATTGGAGTGCCGCGTCTGGGCCCACCTCACCCGCCCCGACATGGTGCAGCCCATGGAGTGCAGCAGCATCGGTCGGTAGCCCGACCAGCAATCCGACCTTAGGACTTTCACTTACCGCCGACACCACCACCCCTCCTTCTCATGGCCGATCATCGGTTCATGAGTTGGATGAGGTGCCGGACGTCGCGCGTGACATCGTGCCTGGGCCAAAACTCCTCAGCTGGCCTGGCGGCTGGGCTTTGTGTGCGGTCCAGCACCTGGGCCAACTCATCATTCACCCAGCCACGGCCAAGTCAGTCAACAAATTACCGTCGGGAATTAGTCCTGTATTTTGACATTTTGTCCCTTGTTTGGTAGTGAGAGCGTTGGCAACCCTCGCACCAGAAGAATTTCTGCCTGGTTGTCCTCATAAGAGCAGGGCTGGTGGGAGGGTGAACCAGGGTCTTACCTTCCGCACCTTCGAAGTCGGCTGCACGGGTTGACCCTGGGACACAAAGGCTGAAGGTGGCCGGGCGAGGAGAGGGACGTCGGTTTACAGGATGATCCGGACGGAGGCTATGAATGGAGGCCCTGCAGCAGCCTGGGGCTCACCTGGATCTGGGGCTGCTACATCAGACCGAGCCCGTGGGCCAGACTGGACTTTGAAAATGGTGCCAAAACCAGGCGACTCTAGCATACGGTCTCAGATGACTATTGTTACACACATACAGGAGTAGTAACTGTGATTGTGGCAATACTTTACTGAACTGTATGCAAAAAAAGAATTTCACTTTGCCTTCGTACATGTGACAAAAAAACACATTGACACATTGATATATGTGTCACACTCATCAAAGGGTAGAGTCCTAAGGTAGTGCAGCGTGGAAAAACATTGCTTGGCCCAACCCTTCTATGCCAACCGAGATACCTTCCAGGTTAATCCCGATTGCCTGTACATGGCCCATATCCCTCCACACATTTCCTATCCATCTATTTTGATAGCAATAGCATATTATATATCAAGTCTCTGTTAGAGCCATAGGGAGATTATGGGGCCTGTCCCACTTTAATGACCTAATTTACGACCTCTGCATAGTTTGCCCTAGCATGGTCGTCACGAGGTCGTAGGAGGTTGTAGGTAGGTCGTAGGCAGGCTGTGATGCTAGTCGTAGGTACTCGTGACATCAAGTAGGTCGGGGCGTTTTTTCTAGCATCATGAAAAATGTCCATGAGTAAAAAAGGTTGTGAATTAGGTCATGAAAGTGGGACAGACCTGTATCACAGCATCAGGTGACACAGTAGCGCAGTGGTAGTTGCTGCCTTTCAGCAACAGAGACCCGGGTTCGATCCTGATTACAGGTGCTGGCTGTACAGAGTTTGTACGTCCTCCCCGTGACGGCGTGGGTTTTCTCCGGGTGCTCTGGTTTCCTCCCACACTCCAAAGACGTCCAGGTTTGTAGGCTATTTTGTTAAATTGAAAAATTGTCCCCAGTGTGTGTAGATTAGTGCACGGGGTGATCGCTGATTTGGCACGGAGTCGGTGGTCCGAAGGGGTTGTCTCTGCGCTGTATCTCTAAACTCTAAAGGTCTAATGTTCAAGAAGGAACTGCAGATGCTGGAAAATCAAAGGTAGACAAAAGTGCTGGAGAAACTCAGCGGGTGCGGCAGCATCTATGGAGCGAAGGAAATAGGCAACATTTTGGGCCGAAACGTTGCCCATTTCCTTCACTCCATAGATGCTGCCGCACCCGCTGAGTTCTCCAGCACTTTTGTCTACCTTCTAAAGGTCGAATGTCTAAAGCAAAAGTCCACGGCGCCCACAAGTCTGCACTAACCATCAAGCCATTCATGTACTCTAATAGCACGTTGATTCCAATTTTTATTCTCCCCACATTCTCGCCAACTCTCCTCAGATTCTATCACCCACCCGCACACCAGGGGACAAGTTACAGGCACGATTTATAATCTACCAGCTTGCACATCTTCTGGAAGTTGGAGGAAAGAGCAGCATCTGGAGGAAAGCCAAGCAGTCACAAGTCAAACATGCAGAGGTTTGAACCCGAGTCTCTGGCACTGTGCGTTTAGGAACAGAATAGGGCCATTCGGCTCATCAGGGAGTGATGAGCTATTGAGGGAGTGCAGCGTAGGTTGACAGGGTTAATTCCCGGGATGGCGGGACTGTCATATGCTGAGAGAATGGAGCGGCTGAGCTTGTATGCTCTGGAATTTAGAAGAATGAGAGGGAATCTTATTGAAATAGATTATTAAGGGTTTGGACAGAGTGTTCCCAATGTTGGGTGAGTCCAGAACCAGGGGCCACAGTTTAAGAATAAGGGGTTGGCCATTTAGAATGTAGATGAGGAAAAACATTTTCATCTAGAGAGTTGTGAATATGTGGAATTCTCTGGCTCATAAGACAGTGGAGGCCGATACTCTGGATGGTTTCAAGACAGAGCTAGATAGGGCTCTTGAAGATAGCGGAGTCAAGGGATATTAGAGAAGGCAGGAACGGAGTATTGAGTGTGGATGATCAGCCATAATCACAGTGAATGGCGGTGCTGGCTCGAAGGGCCGAATGGCCTACTCCTGCACCAATTGTCTATTGTCTCCAGCCACCATTCCACAGCTGTGACACTTTAGAGATACGGCGTGGAAACAGGCCCACCGGGTCCGTGCCAACCTGCATTCACCCCCGTACACTGGCACTATGCTACACACTTGACACAATTTTACAATTTTTAGTGAAGTCGATTAACCTACAAACCTATTGTATTTTGGAGTTTGGAAGGAAACCCACGCAGTCACAAGGAAAATGTACACACTGTCTGTAAGCGCTGTAAGGCAGACACCGCTGCACGGCCGCCCCGGTAGGTGGTCATGTGGTTCCCATCTCGATCCGATGCGACAACAAGTGAAGACATATGTGAGTGAAGCTGGGTCCCTTCCCACCACCCACCACCCACGGGCACCCTCCCACCCTATCCTTGTGCCTCAAAAGTGGCTTTATTAGGTCATTGAAAAATTTGCGGCGTGATGCGGCGGCGACGCAGCGTGATGACGCATGGCGCGCGGTGTTTTTTCAAGTGTCGCAACATTTTTTTGTCGCCGCTGGATTGTTCAAAATCTTTTCGCGACACTCATATGACGCCGGCAGTTGCCGAAAAAATCTCCAAGTGGGACTTTATGCTTTTGAGCAAAATTAGACGTTTAATTGAATGAAGAGGTCGGATTGATCCCAACTGTGCAAACGCACACAGTGACATGAAGCCTTTTACAAATAGCTCCATTCCTCAGTTCTTGGAAGGGAAGCTATTACACATATTTATGAATGCCATCACTTTTCCTGCACCCTTGTAATATTTCAACTGATCTGGTCAGATTACATTTTAATCTTCGTAACGAGGCTTTTTGTTAAATTGCACACGAGCCCGCTGGCAATTTATAGTTCTGAAAGGGGATTTGCGGAAAAGTGGTGTCAGTGCAGAGGCAAGGCAGCAGGTGATAGATAATCAGTCGGCAGAAAGATTTTTAGCAGCTGTCCAGGTCAAAAGAGAGTGAAATGACTTACAGACCGGGCTGGTTTCAAATTCGAATTCCCGACTGTATCCGCCATAACCTGCCGCGGTGCGGGCTCGGATCTGAAAGACGTAGGTTGTCGTGGGCTTCAGGCCGTCCACCAGGATCTCCGTCTCTTTGGACTTAATGATGGTGTAGCTCGTCTCCTGATCCTTGCACATCATGGAATACACAAGGCAACACATGAGGGGGGTGAACAATCAGCCCGCGACCCGCCCATCACTTCACGCCGACAGTACAACCTGCCAATTATTAGCTCAATGCTCAGGAAGGACATGCAGGTGTTGGTAAATACCGAAGAGAGTAACTCAGCGGGTCAGGCAGCATTTCTAGAGACACGGAATAGGTGACGTTTCGGGTCACAACCCTTCTTCCAACTGAAAGTAGAGGTTGGGGGAGTGGGGAGGAGGGGGAGGGGAACTGGAGGCAGGGTAAGGCCAGACGTAATCAGGGCCGGCAGCAGGTGGCCAAGGAAGGGTGCAGCCCATAATGGCCCATTGTTGGCTGGGGAAGAGGCGATAATGAAAGATACAGGGGTGTGATCAGTGGAACAGGGAGGAAATGGAGGGGTCACTTGAAATTAGATAAATTATCGTTCATACCGCTGAGTTGCAAGCTGCCCAAGCAAAATATAAGGTGCTGTTCCTCCAATTTGCGCCGGGCATCACTCTGACAGTGAAGGAGGCCCAGGACAGAAAGCTCAGTGTGGGAATGGGAAGGAAGGAACTGCAGTTGTTGGTTTAAACTGAAGATAGCCACAAAAAGCTGAAATCAATAAGCGGGTCAGACAGCATCTCTGGAGAAAAGGAAATGGTGACGTTTCGGGTCGAGGCTCCAGCTTTTTGTGTCTATCATGGGAATGAATGGAAAGGGGGTTAAAAAGCGGCTGGGCTTGTATACACTGGAATTTAGAAGGATGAGAGGGAGTCTTATTGAAAAATATAAGATTATTAAGGGATTTGAGGCGCTACAGGCAGGAAACATGTTCCCGATGTTGGGGGAGTCCAGAACCAGGATCCACAGTTTAAGAATAAGGGGACGGCCATTTAGAACTGAGATGAAAAAAAAACGTTTTCACCCAGAGAATTGTGAATCTGTGGAATTTTCTGCCTCAGAAGGCAGTGGAGGTCAATTCTTTGGATTATTTCAAGAGAGTGTTAGATCGAGGTCTTAAAGATAGTAGTCAAGGGATATGGGGAGATGGCAGGATCGGGGTACGGATTGTGGATGATCAGCTATGATCACAGTGAATGGCATGCTGGCTCGAAGGACCGAATGGCCTACTCCTGCACCTATTGTCTATTGTTTGGCAACCAGGAGATCGCGTAGGACAAGGTGGACTGAGAGTAAGTGATCAGCTAAATGTTATTCTATTCAGTCCACCAGCAAAACTTTTAAATTCACTGAGGCCCAACATCAAAATTTGAAAATAAGTTTTTCCCCGCAGTTGAGTATTTCTTGAGGTATTTTTCTTAAATCATTCAAAGCAACATTGGGGCATTCAATACAGCTTCTGTTGCTGCCTACATGAAGCTCTCCTAGAGCAGTAATCACAAACACAAACAATCTGGTACGCACTCCTTCACGACTGCGTCTGTTTGTGACCAGAGGCAGCTGCATAATCCATTTTATAAAACCTTTACGGCAGTGAGATCTACTTACCGCATGAAATAATGGTATGGACTCCATAGGACACAAGGAAACTGCAGATGCTGGTTTACAAAAACAAGACACAAAATGTGGAGTAACTCAACAGGATAATTGGATATAACGGATAGGTGACATTTTCAGAGACACCTTCTTCAGACTGTGTTGAGGTGGGAGAAAGCTGGAAGAGAGGATGGGCCTGGCGAGTGATAGGTGGATACAGATGCAGGGGGGTTTTGATAGCTAGATGATTGGACAATGGCCAATCAAATACATAAGGTGAGAGATAAGGATAGAAGAGGCACAAATTGTGGAGCCAGAAGAAGGAATGAAGGTGGAAGGGGGTAGAAGTAGAGAAATGGGACAGAGAAGTATGGGAGGGATTGATAATATGGGAGGAGAAGGGTGGTGTTTATGAGTTACCTAAAATTGGTGAATTCCATGTTTATGCTTTAGCCAGAAACTGGATGTCAAGTATCCCGGCAGCTTTAGGAATATGTTACTAGCTAGAGAGAGGTGGAGAGAAACACCAGGGGAACTGTGAAAACGGTCACGCGATTATACTTTTGGTAAGAGCAGAGTTGAAAGTAACTTCGTGGCTGTGTAGTGTGGCCTTGAGAAGATAAGGTGTCTGGGAATGGCCATATTGCAAAGGAACTATATGATGAGAATAAAAATGTGAACAGGCAACATAATTAATAACTCTCCAGCCTGATAATGAACGAAGATGCGTTTTGTTTATTCAGCACTTGGACGAGTGACAACTCGAATTGATTGACCAGAATTGTGAGAGTCTTGGGTCAGAACAAAGGCTTCCTTCAGGAGATTGAAGGAAAATTAATATAAAGTAAGGGCGGTCTGAGTCATCGGCAGCGACAACCCGGGAACAACCATCGCAAGAAGGAGGGACCTGAGTTCGAAGCTTAGTGAAGACAAACCCCGACCAACAGAGTGAATCTGGCCAATTCATTCATATGGGTAATATCTGACTCCAAGTCATGAGTTTTGTGATTTAGTTTAAGAAGTGATAAGTTGAGATAGTAAATGAGAAGTTATTAGAAGTCAATTGTTTGCATGCATGTTTAAGTTACTCGAGTGTTAATAAAGATTGAGTTGTACTAAACCTTGATTTTAGCCTTTTCGCCGCCACGTCAGTTGACACCCTATAGTAGTAATAGGGTCAACAATACTGTCAGATTGTAATCTAGGTTAGGTTGCTCAGAGTAGGAGAGTCGATGACCAGAGGACAGGTTCAAGGTGAAGGCGAAAACATTTAATAGGAATCTGAGAGGTAACTTTTTCACACAAAGGGTGGTGGGTGTATGGAGCAAGCTGCCAGAGGAGGTAGTTGAGGCTGGGACTATCCCAACATTTAAGAAACAGTTAGGCAGGTACATGGATAGGACAGGTTTGGATGTATATGGACCAAGTGCAGGCAGGTGGGACAAGTGTAGTTGGGACATGTTGCCGGTGTGGGCAAGTTGGGCCGAAGGGCCTGTTTCCATACTGTATCAATCTATGACTCTATGACTGTAACCAAGTGGAAGTTCCTTCGATTTGGATGTTGACTCAATCTGACAAATGAAAGAGGTGCAGGACAGACAGGTCACTATGGGAATTGGGAAGAGGGGTTAAATAAGGTTTTTGTCAACCGAATGCAAAATGGTCCATTGAATCTTCGCTTGGTCTCGCCAATGTAAAGGAGGCCACATCAGGAATGCCAAGGGTCCCATCCCGAAGGATCACCTATCCATGTTCTCCAATGATGCTGCCTGACCTGTTGAGTTACTCCAGCAACTTTGTGTCTTTTATTTGTAAACCAGCATCTGCAGTTCCTTGTACCAAGATGAGGTTAAAGGAGGTGCATTTGAATATTTGTCTCACCAGGAAGGACTGCTGAGGTCCTTGGATATAGGCGAGGGAGGAGGTATAGGGACAGGTGTTGCAGGGGAAAGTACCTGGGGAGGGGGGAAGGCCTGGGTGCGAAAGGATGACTGAACTAAGAGGTTGCAAAGGGAACGGTCTCTGCGGAAGGTGGGAAGGGCTTGGGGATGTGAATATGTGACTGGTGGTAGGATCAAGTATGGACTCCATGGTCTCTACAACAAATAATGACCATTTAAAAAGGTTAATGTTAATAAATGTTATAAAGGCAAATCAGGGAGTGACGTTCGCCCTGGACCTCTGCCCAAAATATCATTAGGTCACAAGGTCAAAAGTGATAGGAGCAGAATTAGGCCATACGGCCCATCAAGTCTACTCTGTCATTTAATCATGGCTCATCTATCTCTCCCTCCTAACCCCATTCTCCTGCCTTCTCCCCATAACCCCTGATACCCCTTGCTGGTCAAGAATCTATCTCTGCCTTTATCCATTGATTGGCCTCCACAACCTTCTGTGGCAAAGAATTCCACAGATTCACCACCCTCTGAAATTCCTCCTCATCTCCTTCTCAAAGGAACATCCTTTAATTCTGAGGCTATGACCTCTGGTCCTAGACTCTCCCACTCATGGAAACATCCTCTCCACTTCCACTCTATCCAAGCCTTTCACTATTCGGTACATTTCAATGTGATCCCCCCTCATTCTTCTAAACTCCAGCGAGTACAGGCCTAGTGACGTCAAACTCTCATCACAAATTAACCCTCTCTTTCCTGGGATCATTGTTGTAAACCTCCTCTGGAGCCTCTCCAGGGCCTGCACATCCTTCCTCAAATATGGTGCCCAAGTTTGCTCACAATATTCTCTCTGTTCTCTCTTCAATATTCATTGTTCGCCAGCTTATCCACGGGAATATCAATATTGCATTGAGAAGGGGTACTGTTGAAAGACATATCCCAATATGGAACTAGCTTCTTGCTATCCTGAAATGTGTTGTTGCGGATGAGTCATTTCCCACACCAGACATGCATTAAAAATGCTGTCAATCCCACTGCAATCCTTGTCTTGAGTCCAATTAGTGAAATTGTTCAGTAAAACACAAGGTGCTGGAGTAACTTGGTAATTCTGAAATTCCTTGTTTCTACTAGGGAGGCACGGTGGCGCAGCGGTAGAGCTGCTGCCTTGCAGCACCAGAGACCCAGGTTCGATCCTGACTACGGGTGCTCTCTGTACGGAGTTTGTACGTTTAGTTTAGTCTCCTTTATTTTAAAGATACAGCACGGAAACAGGCCCTTCTGCCCACTGAGTCCACACTATCCTGCACACACTAGGGACAATTTACACATACATCAAGCCAATTAACCTACAAACCTGCACGTCTTTGGAGCATGGGAGGAAACCGAAGATCTCAGAGAAAACCCACATGGTCACTGGAGGAATGTACAAACTCCGTACAGACAGCACCTGTAGTCGGGATCGAACCCGGGTCTCCGGCGCTGTAAGGCTGTAAGGCAACAACTCTACCACTGCACCACCGTGCTGCCCCGGTTGCCTCCCACACTACAAAGACGTACAGGTTTGTAGGTTAATTGGCTTTGGTGAAGATTGTAGATTGTCCCTGGTGTGTGTAGGATGGTGCTAGTGTGCGGGGATCACTGGTCGGCGCGGAACTGTTGGGCCGAAGGGCCTGTTTCTGCGCTGTATCTCTAAACTGATCTAAGCTAAACATAACCCATACGTTTGTGTGACATGGGAGGAGATGTGAGCGCCCAAAGGAAACTCACATGTGTAGAAGGAGAACATAGAAACGCCTCGCAGATGGCAACAGAGGTCAGAATCAGCACCCTGGTCTCTGTCGTTCTGTAGCTGCAGTTCTACTAGCTGTGCCAGTGTGCTGCTTGGAACACTGTGTATTCCTTCCCCCTCTCCTTCCGTGCAGCCCCAGCCAAAGGCCTTCCACCTCGATGCCTTGCTTCAATCTGCTCAGCACCAGCTTTCCCCTTCCTCTCCTTATTACTTCCCATCATTTTGCCGGCCCAGTTTGAAGTCTTCCGCTCTTCCACCCTTGGCCTCAATCTTCATCCTCACCCCTAAGATGAAGCCTGGGGCTTCAAGCCTGAATGGTGAGGTCAAGCCGGGAGTCCTTGATCGCAGCTTCCTGCAGCTGGAATGCAAGGAGTTACTGCAGGCGATAGACACAAAGTGCTGGAGTAACACAGCATCTCTGGAGAAAATGGATCGGTGACGCTTCGGGGTGCGGATCCTTCTTCAGACTGATTTTGGGGGCGCGGGGATGGGGGAGCAGGAAAAGACCAGGACAAATCAGGGCCAACAACAGATGACCTAATTGATCAGGGAGGTTCACTGATAGGCAGATTGTTAGCTCAGGACAGTACGATCCCAAGAGGGATACATCGTTATGAACTGTGGAACGGGTTCACCGACATGCAGTGTCAGAAGGGGGACAAGGGAGGGGGGGGAAGAGGAGAGAGGAGTGGGGAGTGTTTGTAGAAGTTACATACATTACAGAATGCAACTTCAATACCGCTGGGGGTCATCAGCTACCCAAGCGTTACTGCAGATCCATCATACAGTTGCAAGAAATGGAAAATCTCATAATCATCTTGAACTTATTCCTCGATTGGTATCAGAATCAACGTCCGCGCTTGTGAACTAATCAGCTTACTGCTCCGCTTGTGAACCATTAATTCAACGCCAATGATTGTCGATCAGTGGACCGAGAACCAATGGTTATTGACCGACTGCAAATTGACCCAAGCGCTTATCGGAAAATCCATACCAACATTGGTCTGTGGAAGCCACAGCCGGCTTGGAACAGAAGTGAGCAACAGGGCTAGTTTCAGGCTTCCAACTCTACCTTTTCAAAGTACTTGATCTCGTACTCCAGGATGATGCCGTTGGGTCGGTTCGGCTCTTGCCACATCAAGGAGATGCTATTTTTGGCGATCCTCTTCTTCTTGACAACACTGATGGGTGAAGGCGCTGCAAAAGACAACAACAAAAGTACATTACAGGTCCACTGTCGAGACCAAATAACGCAAACCCTACCTTCCTGATTGTTTCAATTGATCATCATCCCTCCTCCCCTGAACAGCACAGTAGATCACTCGATGATGAAGGGAGGATGGAGATAATACCGTGAGCAATTTTGGGCACCATATCTGAGGAAGGATGTGCTGGCTTCGGAGAGGGTCCAGAGCATGTTTACAAGAATGATCCCAGGAATGCGTGGGTTAACATATGATGAGCATTTGTCAGCACTGGGCCTCTACACGCTGGAGATTAGAAGAATGACGGGGGACGCCATTGAAACATACAGAATAGTGAAAGGCTTGGATAGAGTGGATGTGGAGAGGATGTTTCCACTAGTGGGAGAGTCGAGGACTAGAGGTCACAGCCTCAGATTTAAAGGACATTCTTTTCGGAAGGAGATGATGTGAAATGTCTTTAGTCGGATGGTGGTGAATCAGGGGAATTAATTGCACTGAAGGCTGTGAAGGCCAAGTCAGTGGATATATTTAAGGCAGAGGTAGATAGATTATTGATTAGTATGGGTATCAGGGGTTATGGGGAGAAGGCACGAGAATGGGGTTAGGAGGGAGAAATAGATCAGCCATGATTAAATGGCGGAGAAGACTTGATGGACCGAATGGCCTAATTTGCTCCCATCACATAAGACCTTATGAGATGCGTTGTAGAGTGTATTCTGATGAGATGTCTCTCTGCCTGTTACGGCAACTGCTCTGCTCTTGACCGCCTGAACCTACAGAGTGGTGAACACGGCCTAGTCCAACACTGACCCATCACTTATTCCCAGCCAGTCCATCTCCAAGGCTTCATGCATCAGTTACGCTGGAACTATCATCATAGATGCCATAAGCAGCATAGATTCATGAGCATGTTGCCAGGACTAGAGGGTCTGAGTTATAGGGTGAGGTTGAGCGGGCTGAGACTCTATTCCATGGAGCGCAGGAGGATGAGGGGTGATCTTATAGAGGAGTGATCCATGAGAGGAATAGATCTGGTAGATTCACAGTCTCTTGCCCAGAGTAGGGGAATCGAGGTCCAGAGGACATAGGTTTAGGATGAAGGGGAAAGGATTTAATAGGAATCTGAGGGGTAACTTTTTCTCACAAAGGGTGGTGGGTGTCTGGTACCAGCTGCCAGAGGAGGTAGTTGAGGATGGGACTATCCCAACATTTAAGAAACAGTTAGACAGGTACATGGATGGGTTTGGAGGGATATGGACCAAACACGGGCAGGTGGGACTCTTGTAGCTGGGACATGTTGGCTGATGTGTGGAAGTTGGGGCGAAACGCCTGTTTCCACACTTTGTTTCACTCTATGAATCTATGACTCTATGTAAGACTTCTTTGTTTTAACATTCTCCTTTTCCCTTTTTTCTCTTTGACAGGAGCTTTAAACTTTGGATGCTCAACATTGGCAATAAAGACAGAGTTGCTGCCTTAAAGCGCCAGAGACCCGGATTTGATCCTGACTACGGGTACTGTCTGTACAGTGTTTCTACATCCTCCCTGTGACTGCGTGGGTTTTCTCTGGGTGCTCCAGTTTCCTCCCACATTCCAAAGACGTGCAAGTTTGTATTTTAATTGGCTTTGGTAAAAAAAATCCCAGTGTGCAGGATAATATTAGTGTACGGGATGATCGCTGGTCTGCGCGGACGAGGTGGGCCATAAAGCCTGTTTCCATGCTGTATCTCTATATGTAAGAACCTCTACTATCAGGCACCCAAACCGGTCTCCTCATTCACAACCAATTCCAGGAGGCGCCGCTAAAAACTCTTACTCTTAAGTCATTGTTTATTCAGTTATTTTTATGTTTAGTTTTAGGGCTACAGCGTGGAAACGGGCCCTTCAACCCACCAAGTCTGCACTAGGGTTTCCAACTGTCCTGTATTGGCCAGGACATCCCGTATATTGGGCTAAATTGGTTTCTCCCGTACGGGACCGCCCTTGTCCCGTATTTGACTGCTACTACTCGGGTCGAGGGTGCTGTCAAGTCGGAGTGCCTCGTCGGGCCCACCTCACCCATCCCGATGTAGTGCAACCCATGGAGTAGCTGCGCCTTGCCCGTGGCCCGTCGGTCGGCAGCCCGGCCAGCTGTCCGACCTTCGGACCTTCGCTTGCCGCCGACACCACCACCCCTCCTTCTCATGGCCAATCATCGGTGCATGGCGTCGCGCGGCCCGGGCCAAAACTCCTCAGCTGGCCCGCCGGCTGGGCTTTGAGTGCAGTCCTGCACCAGGGCCAACTCATCATTCACCCAGCCACTGCCGGGTCGGTCAATGAACTGCCCTCGGGAATTTATCCCTTATTTTGACCTTTTGTCCCTTATTTGGTAGTGAGAAAGTTGGTAACCCTAGTCTGCACTGACCAACAATCACCCATACACGAGTTCTATTTTAGACACAAAATGCTGGAGTTACTCAGCAGAATAGGCAGCATATCTGGAGTGACGTTTCGGGTCGAGACCCTTCTTCTGACAAATCAGCCTGTGCCGTTGAGTTACTCCAGCATTTTGTACTGATCTTCGGTTTAAACCGGCATCTGCAGTTCCTTCACCAGTTCTACGTTATTCTAGTTTCACATCATACACACTGAGGGTAATTTACGGAAGCCAGTTAACCTTCAAATCTGTACGTCTTTGGAGTGTGGGAGGAAACTGTGTACCCGGAGAAAATCCGCCCAGTTACAGGGAGAATGTACAGGCACCGTACAGACAGCACCCGTAGTCAGGATCGAACCCAGCTCTCTAGCGCTGTATGGCAGCAACTACCACTACATTGCAACTCCACACTATTATTATTCTGCAGCATTCTGATGTATGTATTCATTGCTGTATTTATAATAGATACTATTTACCCTAGGAGTTTCATGTAAACAAGATATTTCATTGCACCGTGCTGCATAAGACAAGAAGCAAATCAGAATCGGACTTGAAACTGAACTTGAATATCTAATAAGGTAACAACATTTCATGACCACGCTGCTGTGATATGAGAACGGTTTTAATTTTGTAATAACCATGGCCCATATGTATGGACAAACTCTAAATTTATTCAAAATATAATGAGAATAATATTGTAACCACCTTTTGCTGAAATATAGTAACACCTACAGTCGTGAAGGGTACAACAGTGGTCAACTTCTGAAGGTGGAAAGGGAAGGTAGAGGTGTTTCAAGACACAAGACTGTAACCTTTCCTTGCAGGCTGCAACGTTAATCTAAAGGGCCTGTCCCACTTGGGCGTCATTTGTGCGTCACGCAGGTGGCGCGCAAAGATTTTGTGCATCCCAAAATCCCGGGGCACTGCGTGCCACTGCCTACGCCACCACGCCTCCTCACGCACCATGCGCGCATAATGTATGCCATGCGCGCATAATGCATGCCATACACGCATCACGTGCGCGTCATGCGACGTGATGCATAAATTATGTCATGTAAATGATGCGTAAATGACGCCCAAGTGGGAGAGACCCTTAACTGTGTGATTTGCATGTGTTGGGTGCGCTGAATAAGCCCAGCAATACCCATAGATGGAATATTAAGACTAGTATGACAGGATAGGACGTTGGATTAGCACGACAGACAAATAGGACAGGTTTGGAGGGATGTGGGCCAAATGTGGGCGGGTGAGTCCAGTGTAGCTGGGACATGTTGGTCAGTGTAGGCAAGTTGGGCTGAAGGGCCTGTTTCCACACTGCATCACTCCATGACTCTAGTAACATGTACAACCTCGGTATCGTTAGACACCATACACAGTAAGATGGATGTAGAGTTGCCAACTGTCCCGTATTAGTCGGGACATCCTGTATATTGGGCTAAATTGGTTAGTCCCATACGGGACTGCCCTTGTCCCGTATTTGACTGTCACTACTCGGGTTGAGAGGACTGTCAGGTCTGAGCGCCACATCCGACCCAGCCTCACCCATCCCGACGCAGTGCAGCCATGGAGTGCAGCAGCAGCACCTCGCCCTTGTCACCGTCCGACGGCAGCCTGGCCACTTGTCCGACCTTCGGACCTTTGCTTACCGCCAACACCACCACCCCTCCTTCTCACGGCCGATCATCGGTTCATGAGTTGGATGGGGTGCCGGACTTTGCGCGCGATCTTGCGCGGCCTGGGCCAAAACTCCTCAGCTGGCCCGCAGGCTGGGCTTTGTGTGCAGTCCAGCACCCGGGCCAACTCATCATTCACCCAGCCACGGCCGAGTCGGTGAACGAACTGCCCTTGGGAATTTGTCCCTTATTTTGACCTTTTGTCCCTTATTTGGGAGTGAGAACGTTGGCCACCCCAGATGGAGGAGGAAGAGACTGAAGTAAGAAGGCAATGTGAACTATTCATTAGGATGGCCCATGAATGACTATCGGGCTGTGATAACAGTGGCTGCTATAGTGGCTGTGAGAGTGGCTGCAAACGCGCCGTGATATTTCCTCATCCACACTCTCGCCTTCTTCTGCCTTCACCACCTAGCCTGGCGAGAGATGCTGCTTTTGGAAAGGCTTGCACTGAGGTACGTGAGGAAGGCAATAGACAATAGACAATAGGTGCAGGAGTAGGCCACTCGGCTCTTCGAGCCAGCACCACCATTCAATGTAGCAATGTTACAAAATTTTGAGATTTTAAAAATCAAGTCTGCAATTTATCCCATCAGATAAAGCATAAAAAGAAGTTTAATTTGACACCTAATTCACTTTAATATCTTCAGTATTAAAAAAGTTATGGCCATTTTCATACTCGGAAATTAGCAACTTGTTTCCTATTGCTTTTCTATTGACTTAACACAAAAGTTGTGATCGAGGACAGTCAAAAGCCTGTAACTTTCTTAAACATTAAGAGAACTGAAAGAAATTTTCAGTTATTATAGATTGAAGTATTCTGAAACAAATATGAAACAATCTTACTTGGATGACCTGAAATTAAAGCATATAATTAGTTAGTTACCCAATTGTAGCTAATTACAAAATTCAATTACTACATCTAAACATCTATCCATTGCTTAAGAAAAAAAAATAAAATTAAAGCCTGTGTCCAATTAACATTCACACAATAATTCACAATATAACATGATTTTTAAATCTAATTGTCGTTAATTTATAGGCCAAATTGAAGGAATTTAGTGTTTAATGCCCATAAATTAATGGGCATTTTAAACAGCTTGCGAGTGGGATTTTCTGGAACGCGATGGATTAGAACGTTGCGGTTGCAGTGAATTTAAACCCCATATCGGCATGAAAAATTCTGCCGGTTCGTATGGGGACTAAATCACCGTTTCACAACATTAAATGTTGATTAAGGTCATCTAAAAAAGCAGGTTTATATGTAAAAATAAACAGCTTTCACTTACCTGTCCAACTTGCCCACACTGGCCAACATGTCCCATCTACACTAGTCCCACCTGCCCACGTTTGGCCCATACCCCTCTAAACCTGTCCTATCCATGTACAAGTGTAATGTTTCTTAAACGTTGCGATAGTACTTGCCTCAACTACTTCCTCTGGCAGCTCGCTCCATACACCCATCATCCTTTGCGTGAAAAGGTTACCTCTCAAGTTCCTATTAAATCTATCTCCCTCTCACCTATGTCGTCTGATTCTCAATTTCCCTACTCTGGGCAAGGGACCAGATCACTAATATTTACTGTGTGGAGGCTGCACTGCTATTTAATGTCAATTCCAAACACAACAGAGGTAAGACCATTGAGTCTTGTCTTGCAATGATTCTCGTCACAATGTTCGTTACATATTGGGAGGAGGAAATGGGATAAAGTACACACGGTAATTCACGGTAGAATTACTGCCTTACAACGCTTGCAGCGCCGGAGACCCAGGTTCGATCCTGACCAACGGGTGCTATCTGTAGAGAACAGAACCAGGGACCACAGTTTAAGAATAAGGGTTAAGCCAATTAGAACGGGGATGAGGAAACACTTTTTCTCACAGAGAGTTGTGAGTCTGTGGAATTCTCTGCCTCAGAGGGCAGTGGAGACAGGTTCTCTGTGTACTTTCAAGAGAGAGTTAGATAGGGCTCTTAAAGATAGCTGAGTCAGGGGATATGGGGGGAAGGCAGGAACGGGGTAGTGATTGGGGATGATCAGCCATGATCACATTGAATGGCGGTGCTGGCTCGAATGACCTACTCCTGCACCTATTGTTTATTGTCTATTGTCTATCTGCATGGAGCGTGACCGAGTGGGTTTCCTCCAGGATCTTTGGTTTCTTCCCACACTCCAAAGACGTACAGATTTGTAGGTTAATTGGTATAAATATAAATTGTCCCTAGTGTGTGCAGGGTATTGTTAATATGCGGGGATCACTGGTCGGTGCAGACTCGAAGGGCCAAAGGGCCTGTTTCCGCCTTGTAACTCGAAACTAAACTAAACTAAACTAAACTAAAGTAAACAAAACAAGGTCTTTGGAAAAACAGGTAAGGAAGGACATTTAGCACTTGTGGACCAGCTGGCCAAAGAGAAAGGAAACTGTGCTGCTCAAGTCTCTTAAAAAGAACTAATTAGTGTTTCAACTGCAACTGCGTTTTCACATCAATAGCGTCTGTTGACTACTTACAATTAGCAGCCAGCGACTTCCAACAGAATGATGTGCTTGAAGCTATTTTACTTCTAACATTGTGTACCTACTAAATAAACAAAGTCACACGAGGGGACGTGGTGTAGTGCTGCTCGCAATGTTTCATAGTGGCAGGTGCTTTGCCGTGTAATGCACCATTTTATGATATCAGAAATGTGTGCATCAGTCCTGGCAAATATATCATGACCATGCATTGATAGGTTTGGGCAGCATGCCTGAATTAAAATTGTCCAATTTCATGCTTGATTGGGAAGTAATGGGAGCCAGGGCTGGGGGTTAATAGGACGTTGGGTGGCTGTCTGGAAATATTAATTTGGTTGGGACAAGGAAGATCTGCCATCTGGGACTTGGAACACACCACTGTATTCCCTTGGAATCATAAAACCGAGAGACAATGTGTATGAGACCGGGACGTTGTTTTGATCTGCTGTATCGCTGCTAAAACTGCAGCCGAGAACGCCTTGAAAGTCCCACAAACATTACGGTCTTCAATTGCACGAGCTCGACATGTGTTGTTAGGATCCTCGGTAGACACAAAATGCTGGAGTAACTCAGCAGGACAGGCAGCATCTCTGGAGAGAAGGAATGGGTGACATTTCGGATCAAGACCCATCTTCAGACTGAGGAAGGAATGGGTGACCTTTCGGGTCGAGGCCCTTCTTCAGTTTGAACAAGGGTCTCGATCCGAAACATCACCCATTCCTCTCCGGAGATGCTGCCTGTCCCCCTGAGTTGCTCCAGCATTTTGTGTCTACCTTCGATTTAAACCAGCATTTGCAGTTCTTTCCTACACATTTTGTTAGGATTCTCTATTTATTAACACTGCTACTTTTCTTTCAACTTCACATTCGCCAGCAGTCACCTGAAAAATCGCCTAAGTGGGACAGGCCCTTAAGAATGGAGATGAGGAGGAATTTATTTAGTCAGAGGGTGGTGAATCTGTGGATTTCATGTTTGCAGACGGCTGTGGACGCCAAGTCAGTGGATTTTTTTAAGGTAGAGATACAAAGATTATGCATTAGTGCAGGTGTCAGGGGTTATGGGGAGAAGGCAGGAAAATAGGGTTAGGAGGGAGAGATAGATCAGTAATGATTGAATGGCGGATTAGACTTGATGGGCCGAATGGCCCAATTCTACTCCTAGAACCTATGAACTTGTGAGGACAGTGTAAGCCGGTTGAACTCCAGGCCATCAGCTACACCAGCCGCCTGGGCAAGTATTTATTCAATGGCGTCTTCACACCACTTTGACAGGTTCATGGGGTCAGCGTAATATGAATGGCTGAAGCTTTTAATGGATTTGTATTTAATTAACTGGCTCAGAAAATGATCAGGTGGCCAAAAGTTCGCAGGAAAGCTGCAGCTTGATAATACCAGCGAGGCTAGTGGTTCATAACTGAGACTGATGCACATTCCCCACGCATCACAATTCCTAATTATGTGGAAGACTATTAATTATCTGGAGAAATACTTGACAAGATGTTTTATTTCACTCCCCCTGCAAAAATCAACAGCATGCCAGGGAAGGGCGCACATGGACTTGTCTGGCAGTTAAGCTGATCCAAATAAAGTCGCGGCAGAATGGGCGGCTACGGTGGTGCAGCGGTAGAGTTGCTGCCTTCAGGGGCTGTCCCACTGCGGTGACCTAATCCGCGAGTTCAGACGAGTTTGCCCTCACCTCACAAATCACAGCATGGTCGACACGAGGTCCTGGGAGGTCTTTGTAACTCTCCTTCATGCTCGAGAGTAGTTTTTTTCAACATGCTGAAAAATGCCCGCGAGTAAAAAAAGGTTTCCATGGAAAATAAATCGATATTTTTTTACTCATAGGTTTAGTCGAGGTAGGTCGTAGTAGATCATAATGCTATCATAGGTAATCAAAGGCAATCGAAAGCAATGGAAGGTAATCAAAGGTAAAGCTCGTTGAGAAAAAAAAGTTAAGTAAACCGACCGGTAATGTTAAATGCCCGCTAAACTTTATTAATCGTTGTCTGGCTTCTTAAAAGTGTCTCCACTCCTTCTCCCCCCCGTCTCCTCCTCTCCCTTTGTCTCCCTTTGTCTCCCTTTGTCTCCCCTTCTCTCCCCTTGTCTCCCCTTCTCTCCCCTCCCCCCTCCGCACTCTCTAAATTACTTACCGCACTGTGCCAACTGTCTTTTACCTTCCTGTTCATCGTGGGTGTGACTTTCAGACAGCACTCCCCCACTTTCCCTGGCCCCCGTCTTTGCAATGTGTTTGTGTGTCTGTATGTGTGTGTACGCAGTCGTTCAATCCGGCTCGGGGTTTCATCGCTGACGGTCAATCCAGCTGGAGGTTGTTCAGGCGATTGCCCTCGAGCTTGAAAGTCGAAGACAGTCGCTGAAAAGTCGCATCCGTGGGACAGGCCCTTTACAGCGCATGTAACGTCAGAGACCCGGGTTCGATCCCGATTATGGGTGCTTTCAGTACGGAGTTTGTACATTCTCCCCGTGACTGCGTGGGTTTTCTCCGAGATCTTCAGTTTTCTCTCACACTCCAAAGACATACAGAGTTTGTAAGTTAATTGACTTTGTGTATGTGTAAATTGTCCCGAGTGCGTGTAGGTTACTGTTAATGTGCGGGGACTGCTGGCTGGTGCGGACTCGGTGGGCCGAAGGGTTCGTTTCCGGGCTGTATCTCTAAATTAAACTAAACTAAATAAAATAATCTCATGGAGAGACACATTCCTCACGTATGTCTTTGCCATTGAGTGAAGAAGCAAATGCAGTACCAACACTGCTCATAGGACAAGGTATCTGGCCTGACGATCTCAAGCCCCTAAATGTTACTTTTCACCTCTCATTTTGCTTTCCTTGGTAGTTTTTTGGTTAAATGGAGTCCTTGGAGTCCTAATTCCTTGCGGTTTGATTGTACGATTGAGACTTTAACATGGCATGTGACAGGTCGCAGTGATATTGTTTGTTTCGCATGACATACACAAGGTATGCAAAGAGTTGCCATGTAAAGGGCGCTGTCAAGGTTACAGAGTATTAATTATAGTCCCTGATGGTCTCCCTTTATTCTCGGTCGTCCCCCCAACGCTGGCTCCCTTTTTGTTCTTGGCAACCCTACCCTCACACCAGGTCTCCCTCTGTTCCCAGGTGGTCCATTCTTGACTCATCTCTGGCACACACCACGGACACGACTGACCTCTGGCACTCATGTGGACCTGTTCTCGACCACCTGCCGTCCCGGATCTGTGGTGCTCGCTGGGAGCTTCTGACGGCCCCCCATGCTCTCTGATGGCCCCCTCCCTCTATAACGGCCCTCCTCACTCCTGGACAGCCCTACTCACTCTGACAGCCCCCTTCCCTCTCCGACGGCCCTCCACACTCTCCCATGGCCCCCCCTTCCCTCTCCAACGGTCCTCTACACTCCTCGACTTCTTCCTCGTTCCTCAAAGGCCCACCTTACTTTATCTCCGTTTGCTTTGTTGTCACCTTCTCCGAGCTAACAAAGATCTTTTCTATATTTTCTTTGATCTCCACCCCCATTGTCTCGTTTTCACGCCTTACACTTCCTCAACTGTGCATCTCCCTCTACCCTGACGCTCAGTCCGAAGGAGGATCTCGACCAGAAACTTCACCCCTTTCTTCTCTCCAGAGATGCTGCCTGTCCCCCTGAGTTACTCCAACATTTTGTGACTCTCACCCCTGAACGGTTGCTTGCGGGTCCATCATCGCTCTGGCGGCTCAGACCCTGTCGACGTCCGTGGTGGGCAAGCCATGCCTACCTGGCGGGTTGCATTGAACAAAGTCTATGTATAGAATCATTTTAACCCAAGATCATTGCTGATCACTCTGTAGATGTATATATATCCTCTTTATTCTGCAAGTGGCAGACAGGTAGATAGAGTGGTAAAGAAAGCACATGGTATGCTTCCCCTCATATGTTCGGGTACTGACCAAAAGAGTGCGGAAGTTGTGATGCTGCTTTGTAGGGTTTTGATTTGGTTGCATTTGGAGTATTGTGTGCAGTTCTGGTCGACTCATTACAGGAATGATGTGGAGGCATTGTAGAGGGTGCAGAAGAGATTACCAAAATGATGATAGACACAAAATGCTGGAGTAACTCGGCAGGACAAGCAGCATCTCTGGAGAGAAGGAATGGGTGACGTTTCGGGTCGAGACCCTTCTTCAGCTGATTTGTGGCTATATGCTATAAAAGAGGTTGAAAAGACTTGGATCGTTTTCTACGGAATGCCAAAGATTGAGAGGAGACCTGATAGACGTATGTAAAAATATGAGAAGCATGAACAGGATACAGTCAGAATCTTTCCTCCAGGTGGAAATATCATAGACTGGAGGGCATAGCTTTAAAGTGAGATGGGCAAAGATTAAATGAGATGTGCAGGGTAATGAGGGTGATGGGTGCCTAGCAAGCGCTGCTGGGGATGGTGGTGGAAGCAGATACAATATGGCCATTCAAGAGATACGCACATAGATATGCAGGGAATGATGAGTTGAGTTTAGTTTATTGTCATGTGTACCGAGGTCCAGTGAAAAGCTTTTGCCCCGCGCTAACTAGTCAGTGGAAAGACGATACATGATTACAATTGTGCCATCCACAGTGTTTGGATGCACGATAAAGCAAATAATGTGACTAATGTTTAGTGCCAGATAAAGCCAGCAAAGACCGATCAAAGAAAGTCCAAGGGTCTCCGTTGAGGTAGGTGGTAGTTCAGGACTGCTCTGTTGTTGGTAGGAAGTTTCAGTTGCCTGATAAGAATTTTAAGAATAAGGGGTAAGCCATTTTGAACGGAGACGAGGAAACACTTTTTCTCACAGAGAGTTGTGAGTCTGTGGAATTCTCTGCCTCAGAGGGCGGCGGAGGCCGGTTTGTCTGGAGACTTTCAAGAGAGAGCTAGATAGGGCTCTTAAAGATAGTGGAGTCAGGGGATATGGGGAGAAGGCTGGAATGGGGTACTGATTGGGGATGATCAGCCATGATCACATTGAATGGAGGTGCTGGCTCGAAGGGCCGAATGGCATACTCCGGCACCTATTGTCTATTGTCTATTGATAACAGCTGGCACAAAACTGTCCCTGAATCTGGAGGTGTGCGTTTTCACACTTCTATACCTTTTGCCTGCTGGCAGAGGGGAGAAGCTGGAGTGGGCAGGGTGTGACTTGCGAAGGGATATGGATCATGTGCAGGCAAATGAGATTTGTTTATCTGGACATCGTGTTTGGTTCAGATTTTGTGTGTTACATTGTTCTATGTTCCATTTAGTTTAGTTTAGTTTAGAGGCACAGCGCGGAAACAGGCCCTTTGACCCATGGAGACAGCGATCCCCGTACACTAACAATATCCTACACACACACGAGGGACAAATTATATTTATACCATGCCAATTTACCTACAAACATTTTTGGAGTGTGGGAGGAAACAGGAGCTTCCCGGAGAAAACCCATGTGGTCACGGGCGAACGTACAAACTCCGTACGTACCTGCTGGAGTTCGGAAGGATGAGGGAGGGATCCTCTTTGAAACTTATTGAACAGAGAAAGGTGTGGATAGAGGAGGTGTTTCCAGTAGTGAGAGAGTCTAGGACCAGGGGTCATTGCCACAGAATAAAAGGACGTTCCTTTAGAAAGGAGATGAGGAGGTATTTCTTAAGTCAGAGGGTGGTGAATCTGTGGAATTATTTGCCACAGATGGCCGTGGAGGCCACGTCAGTGGGTATTTTTAAGGCGGAGATAGATAGATTCTTGATTAGTATGGGTGCCATCGGTTTCGGGTCAGCACCCTTCTTCTAACTGATCGATCTAAAGAAGGATGCCCACCGAATCATGATCTGTCCATTCCCTCCACAGATGCTGCCTGACCCACTGAGTACCTCCACATGTTTATTTTTGTGCAAGTGAATAAATTCCTTCTTTAAATAGACACAAAATGCTGGAGTAACTCAGTGGTACAGGCAGTATCTCTGGATAGAGGGAATGGGTGACGTTTAGGGTCGAGACCCTTCCGACCCGAAACGTCATCCATTCCTTCTATCCAGAGATGCTGCCTGTCCCGCTGAGTTACTCCAGCAATTTGTGTCTATCTTCGGTGTAAACGAGCATCTGCAGTTCTTTCCTACACATTACTTCTTTATCTAGTTAATAAAACTAATTTTAATCGATTGCCTATCCTTGCAGTGTTTTTTTTAATGTTTAGCAGGTTGATATTTGCCTATTTTAATACATGGTAAAAGACACATACATTTCTACCTGCTAATAAGCAGACTACATTTTTATCTAAATAGCCATTTCCTATGGAACTAATTTATCTCTCAATCAACAGGAGATTTTTTTTGTCTGCTGCTTGTGAATGGCACTTAGGATATTTTTTAATCACCGCGAATTTCATTAAACAATTCAACGTTTTCCTTCAACAGGAACAACCATGTCCTTCAACAGCAGCTGTTTCAGAAAAACAAACACAAGTGAACACTTGGTGCTCAGGAGTTCCTTTAGCCGGTGTGGGAAATATTCTAACCAGCGCAGAGCAGCCTGCCGTCATGGTAAAATAATGATGGGCTCATACACATGTACAAACCCCCCCCCCCCCCCCCCCCCCCCCCCCCGCCCACACACACACACCCCACACACATACACACACACCCCACACACACACGTACACACCCAACATGCATAGCCACACATGCACACAGGCACACACACGCACACACACATACACACAAACTCTACTTTGCAGGGTGTGCTAGCTTTAGACAGGGTTGCTTACTTACATTCAGTCAGAATATCACAAATGTTTCCTCTCATGGGAGAGTCCAGGACTAGATATCATAACCTTAAAAGACGTTCTTTTAGGAAGGAGATGAGGAGGAGTTCTTCATTCTGTTCTTTTAGGAAGGAATTTTTAAAACTTTTTTTAGGAAGGAGAGGGTGGTGAATATGGGGAATTCTTTGTCACAGAAGGCTGTGGAGGCCAAGACAGTAAATATTTTTATGGCAGAGATAGATAATTTCTTGATTAGTACGGGTGTCAGAGGTTATGGGGGGAAGGCAGGAGAATGGGGTTAGGAGGGAGAGATAGATCAGCCATGATTGTATGGCGGAATAGACTTGATGGGCTGACTGGCCTAATTCTGCTCCTATCACTTTTGAAACTGCCACTCACTGGAGTCCATCAGATTACCATTTATAAACACCAAAGGTTTGATAAAAGAGCAATTTTTGTGACGTGGACATGTTGTGAACGGATAACTGAGATCTGAATGGGCTTTCGAAAGGCAAGGTTCACGATAATCAGGATAGCAACTCCTCTCACAGCTGATTAATGTGACGCACAACTAATTGGGACTAAGGTTTTTTTGCCAGGCATTTATTAATTGCATCTTGGACAATGATGGTACAACTCCAATTGGCCTCCGCATCACTGTGGTAGAAGCTTGTGATAATTGGAGATTCCACGATAGTTCAAAACAATTTTGCATGGTCAGGATATCAAGAAATATGGAGCCAGGCTTCAGAATTGATGGTAGACACAAAATGATGGAGTAACTCAGCATCTATGGAGAGAAGTTATGGGTGACGTTTCGGGTCGAGACCCTTCTTCATACTTCAGCAGTTGATGTCTGGTGAACCCATGATAAGGGAGCTGTTTGCTCCACTATGTTCCGTTATGGAGTACACCCTTATGGTCATTCAATTGGTTTGATTAGTTCAGTTACCTCACGTGTACCGAGGAACAGTGAAACGCTTTTGCTTGCATGCCATCTGCGTCTTTTGGCGTGTTGGAGGAAACTGGAGCACCCGGAGAAAAAAACACGCAGTCACAGGGAGAACATGCAAACCTCCTACAGACAGCACCCGTAGTCAGGGTCGATCGAACCAGGGTCTCTGGCACTGTCAGGCCACAACTCTACCGCTGCACCACCGTGCCACATTTTATAATAATTTGCAATAATTTGGCAGTTTGCAATTCAAGGTGATAGTCCACGGATAGGGAAGAGGCAAATATTGAACCGGTGGGGATTAAAGCAAGACGCACTCTGGGAGTGTACCTTCTTCGGGAAAGGCAGGTGCCAGTACTTACAAGGCTCATTTACATCACAAACAGAGTGAATGCTACTCCCCCTACTTTATGATAATCATTAGGATAAAGTGCCCTGCAATCTTTACAAATTGTAGGCACTCAGTGTGTGAGTCTGGCAGGGTTCACTGCCAGGGACCCACTCATGCTATTCATCAGTCAGCCTTAGGGGGCAGCAAAGAGCCATTTGCAGTTACTTGTTGAAACGATACAATACAACATGATACAATGCGATAAGATGTGATACAATACGATAGGATGGGATTTAATTTATCCCAGGAGGGGAATTGATCTGTCAAGAGTCATAAAACCTAAAATACATGAAACATGAAATTAAAGTGACAAGTGGAAAGTCCAAGACTGGGGATGTGCAAAGATTGGGGGGGGGGATGGGGGGGGGGGGGGGAGGGGGGCGGAGAGTCAGGAGTTGTACAGTTTGATAGCCACAGGGAAGAAGGATCTCCTGTGGCGTTCTATGCCGACCTTGTCCCATCAACGAATGTCACATAAAGACTCGCTCAATTGGGCAAATACGCCAAATCAAGGTACAAAATGTGCCGTTTAAGTCAATCCGAACGTTATGTTTTCAAGGCTTGGAGAAAATAGTCATGAATCATCAGCATAAATACAATACACAGAGTGCTGGAGTAACTCAGGGGTCAGGCAGCATTTCTGGAGAACATGGATAGGTGACGTTTCGGATCGGGACCCTTAGACTTCCTTCCTTAAACCTCACTCCTCTGGTTTACAAGCTATAGATGGTGTGAGCCTCACTCACTCATGTTCTCCCGAGATGCTGCCTGACCTGCTGAGTTACTCCAGCACTTTGTGTCTATTTTTTGTAAACCAGCACATGCAGTTCCTTGTTTTTGCATTTTAAGCATTGATAGGCGTTTTGTGAGGTTTATTGTTATTGTCACGTGTACCGAGCTGCAGTGAAAAGCTGTGATTTGCATGCTATCAGATCAGATAATACTAAGCATAAATACACTCACGCCAACCTCAAGAACAATAGGTAGAGCAAAGGTATAGAGTCCAAAATATATTGCTCAACTTTGTATCGTACCAGTTTCCAGACGCAAAGTCTAATTTCTGCAATGCATGGAGGTGAATTGGACAGTACTCTAGCTTATGAAAGGATCGTCCAGAAGCCTGATAATGATGGGGAAGAAGTTTGAGTTTGACCTTCCATCTGAAGGAGGGTCTCGACCCAAAACGTCACCCATTCCTTCTCTCCAGAGTCTTGCTGAGTTACTTCAGCATTTTGTGTCTATCCTGAGTTTGATGGTGCGTACTTTCTAATGTCTGCATCTTCCACCCAACATGAGGGGCAGACCGGGATGGGGCAAGTCTTTGATTATGTTGGCTGCTTTTCCAAGGCAGCGCAAAGTGTGGATGGAGGCAATGGTGGGAAGTCTGGTCTGATAAACACACTGCATTTTAAACATCATATTAAGACCTCCAAGTCTACGAGAGGTAGCTGGATCCAGAAGATTACACGTAAAGCTCGATCTCTTTGCTTTCAAACAAGGAAAAATACAAGAAGCAGAAAAACAGTGCTGGATGAGCACAGGGAGCCAGGCAGCATCTGTGGAGGGAACGTTTTGAGTCTGGACCCTTCTTAACACCAAGTCCTCCAGCACTTTGTTATTTGCCCAACATTCCACTATCTGCAGTTTCTTGTGTCTCCAAATATGACAAGAAAGCAGTATCGAGCGGTCTTGAAAAATTCTTCCAACTTTGTGTGGCACGGTGGCGCAGAGGTAGAGTTGCTGCTTTACAGCGCCGGAGACCCAGGTTCGATCCCGACTACGAGTGCTGTCCGCACGGAGTTTGTACGTTCTCCCCGTGACCGCGTGGGTTTTCTCCGAATTCTTCGGTTTCCTCCTACACTCCAAAGACGTAAGATGTGTAAGAAAGAACTGCAGATGCTGGTTAAAATCAGAGGTAGACACAAAAAGCTGGAGTAACTCAGCGGGACAGGCAGCATCTCTGGAGAGAAGGAATGGGAGCCGTTTCGGGTTGAGACCCTTCTTCAGACTGATGTCCGTGGAGGGGGCGGGACAAAGATAGAATGTAGGCAGAGACAGCAAGACTGGTGGAGAACTGGGAAGGAGGTGGGGATGGAGAGAGGCAAATTGGAGGAACAGCACCTCATATTTCGCTTGGGTAGTTTACACCGCAGTGGTATGAACATTGACTTCTATAACTTCAGATGGTCCTTGCATTCTCAAGTTAGACAGTTAGACAGGTACATGGATTAGACAGGTTTGAACTGATATGGACCAAACGCGGGCAGGTGGGGCTAGTGTTGCAGTGACATGTTGGCCAGTGTGGGCAAGTTGGGCTGAAGGGCCTGTTTCCACACTGTATCACTCTATGACTGTGGCTCTCAGGCAATACAAACAGACCCAGAATGGAAATGAGAAGAACTGTTTTGCACAATGAGAGGTTATGATTGGCAATGCCTGGGTGGATAGCAGAAAGATGTGCAATGGAAACTTTCCAAATGGAATTGATTAGTGTGCAAACAAGAGATTAGTGTGCAAATTAAGAGCACGTGGTATTGGGGGGACGGATATTGACATGGATGGAGAACTGGTTGGCAGACAGGAAGCAAAGAGTAGGAATTAATGGGTACTTTTCTGAATAGCAGGCAGTGACTAGTGGGAGTGTTGCAAGGCACAGTGCTGGGATCCCAGTTATTTACAATATATATAAACTATTTAGACAAAGGAATTAATCTCCAAGTTCGCGGATGACACAAATCTGGGTGGCAGCGTGAGCTGCGAGGAGGATGCTATGAGGCTGCAGGTGACTTGGATAGGTTGGGTGAGTGGGCAGTTGCATGGCACATGCAGTTTGTTGTGGATAAATGTGAGGTTATCCACTTTTGGTGGCAAGACGAGGAAGGCAGATTATTATCTGAATGGTGTCAGATTTGGAAATGGGGAGGTTCAACGAGACCTGGGTGTGCTTATACATCAGTTACTGAAAGTAAGCATGCAAGTAGTGCAGGCAGTGAAGAAAGCCGTCGTAGCGAAAGGATTTGAGTAGAGGAGCAAGGAAGTCCTACTGCAGTTGTACAGTGCCCTGGCGAGACCCTTAGGAGTTTTGGTCTCCTAATTTGAGGAAGGACATTCTTGCTATTGAGGGAGTGCAGCATAGATTCACCAGGTTAATTCCCGGGATGGCGGGGCTGACATATGATGAGAGAATGAATAGACTGGACATATTCATTGGTATGTAGAAGTTTGAGAGGGGATCTTATAGAAACATATAAAATTCTTAAGGGATTGGACAGGCTAGATGCATGAAAAATGCTCCCGATGTTGGGGGAGTCCAGAACCAGGGGTCACAGTTTAAGAATAAGGGGTAGGCCATTTAGGACTGAGATGAGGAAAACCTTTTTCACCCAGAGAGTTGTGAATCTGTGTACTTCTCTGCCACAGAAGGTAGTGTAGGCCAATTCACTGGATGTTTTCAAGATAGAGTTACGGCTAACGAAATCAAGGGATATGGGGAGAAAGTAGGAACGGGGTACTGATTTTGGATGATCAGCCATGATCATATTGAATGGTGGTAGTGGCTCAAAGGGTCGAATGGCCTACTCCTGCACCTATTTTCTATTTCTATGATGAATGTTTGAAAGAGGAATTAAACAGCTCATTCACACAACTATCTTCGGTTTAAACCAGCATCTGCAGTTTCTTCCTATGCAATATTCATACCGCTGGGGTGAAAGCTGCCCAAGCGAAATATGAGGTGTTGTTCCTCCAATTTGCGTTTGGCCTCACTCACTTCCTCAACGGAGGAAGCCCAAGACAGAAAGGTCAGTGTGGGAATGGGAATTAAAGCTTATGGCAAACAACTGGTTAGGAGAACAGAGATTACATTGTAGCTAATTCTTGTGATCTAAAGGGCCTGTCCCCCTTTGCCGTCATTCACACACCATTTACGCGACCTGCTAGTGTGTGGGTAGCGTGCAGGTAGCATGTGGGTAGTGCATGGTTAGCGCGGGACGGGTGCATGGAGTGGTGTGGGGGAGTGTGGACTTCGTCCTGTATGAAATCTTCGCTCGCCACTGGCCAATCTTCACTCGTAACTGACGGCCAAAGTGGGACAAGCCTATAAAGCCCCGTGCCTGGGTTGGATCATGGAAGTTACACAGCTCTTTCACAGAGTTGGCTTGGGGATAATGATCTGAAAAGCTGGTGTCCGCTCTGTAATAGCGTGTGGTTGTGTGTAACTGTTTCTGTCAGGGCGGGGGTAGTATGGCAGCACCTTCACTTCTGCAGCAGGAGTCAGGGTGTTCACAGTTGAAAATATCAAAACAGCCTTGATCTGTTCCAATGTTATTAGTTTGAAAGCTAGAGAATCAAGACAAAAATTGGTCTCCAACCACATTCATACCATGTTGATGAGCCACCATATTCCAACTTTTAGTTTGGTGATACAGCATTGAAACAGGCCGTTCAGCCCAATGAGTCCTTGCCGACCATCGATCACCCGTGCACGAGTTCTGTCCTACACACTAGGAACAATTTACATACGCCAATTAACCTGTACAACTTTGAACTAGGGCGACACAATCGCGCAGCTGTTGAGTTGCTACCTTGCAGTGCCAAAGACCTGGGTTCGATCCTGACTACAGGTGCTGTCTGTAAGGAGTTTTCATGTTCTCCCTATGACCACGTGGGTTTCCTTCGGGTGCTCCAGTTTCCTCTCACGCTCCAAAGACGTGCAGGTTTGTGTGTTAATTGGCTTTAGTAAAATGGTAAATTGTCCCTAGTGAGTAGGACAGCCACCATAAAAGCCATTTAAATCCTTTTCAACTCCCCCTTTAGTAACCTTGGGTGGACAAAAGCTTATATATTTTCAATGAAAACTGAAGTGATTGAGTACAAACCTCCACTTGGTTCCAGCTTTCCTATTGCAACAAAAACAATGAAAGCGCAGAACCAATATTACTAAACACAGGCACAAAGTGCTGGAGTAACTCATCCGGTCAGGCAGCATCTCTGGAGAACATGGATAGGTGACAGAACGGGTCGGAACTCTTCTTCAGAATCCTTCTTCAGAGAGGTTCTGAGCTGAAACACCACCTATCCATGTTCTCCAAGGATGATGCCTAACCCGCTGAGTTATTCCAGCATTTTGTGTCTTTCTTTGGCATAAACCAGCATCTGTAGACCCTTGTTATTACCAATGCTACTAAAGTCCTAGCCTGCTCAACCTTTAAGATGTAATACTTTTATAACCTAAAATGCTTTTATAGCAACTTTCTCAACGCTCTTTCAAAGGTTTTGTGCACTCACTGCTAGATCGCTCTGTTCTTGTACCTGCGATAACAAAGTACCATTTAGTTCATATTCGCACTTTAATTTTACTTGCTTTATTTAGCATCATGTCTGGCAACATCTTCCGTAAATCAGTAACTATCATTGTTTTCCTTCATTCACAGTTACCTCATTTGCTGACTCTGAAACTATACACCATGCCACCAAGTCCAGGTTAATATGCTTGGGACTTATGCCTAAGCAGGTTAGGGCTTAATTCTTGGGGCACAGGAGACTGGGGAGTGATCTTACCCCTCACATATGATGAGCGTTTGTCGACACTGGGCCTGTACTCGCTGGGGTTTAGAAGAATGAGGGGGGGGGGGGGGGGGGAGGGGACTGCATTGAAACGTACTGCATAGTGAAAGGCTTGGATAGAGGGGATGTGGAGAGCATGTTTCTACTTGTGGGAGAGTCTAGGATTAGAGTTAAATTAAAGGATGTTCCTTTTGGAAGAAGATGAGGAGGAACTTCTTTAGTCAGCGGGTGGTGAATCTGTGGAATTCATTGCCATAGAAGGCTGTGGAGGCCGTCAGTGGACATTTCTGAGGCAGAGACAGATTCTTGATTAGAACGGGTGTCAAGGGTTATGGGGAGAAGGTAGGAGAATGGGGATCGATAATGTTTTATTATTAATGTTTAATGTTTTATGTGTCATTGCTAACTGTCACTGTATGTCATGTTGTCACTTGCGGGCGGAGCATCAAGGCAAATTTCTTGTATGTGAATACTTGGCCAACAAACTTATTCATTCATTCATCCATTAGGAGGGAGAGATAGATCAGCCATAATTGAATGGCGGAGTAGACTTGATGGGCCAAATGACCTAACTCTGCTCCTATCACTCATGACCTTATGATCTATTGATGTGTATAAGAAGTATATCGAATCACGACGGGAATAGATATGGTGAATAACATGAGGACATAGGTTTAAGGTGAGAGAGGAAACATTTAATAGTATCCTGAAGAACATTTTTTTCACTCAGTGGTGGGTATATGGAACGCACTGCCAGATGAGATAACTGAGGCAGGTACAATATAACAGCATTTAAAATACACTTCAACAGGTATATCAGTAAATATTTTTGGAATATGGACCATCTGGGACAATTGGGAATAGCTCAGATGGAGCACCTCAAACAACAGGATGAGTTGGACCGAAGCGCCTGTTTTCATGCTGTTGATCAGTTTTGCATTCACCACATTTTGTTCCGTCAACGCCATGGGTAGTTTCTCAAACAAATCTATTCTGAGGTGCTTTTATATATTTCCATGATGCATTTTGACAATTCTTTTCCACTTATGAAGGCTAACCAATGCCATTCACTCCTTCTCCGCAGGTAAACATTGTCAATATTAAAATTAGAATGTTACAGCACATTTTAAATGCTGTTCTTTCAGGACAGCAAAAATATTGCATCAAAAAATATAATTACTGTATAAGAGTACTGTGGCGCAGTGCTTTGCAGCACCAGAGACCCGGGTTCGATCCTGACTACAGATGCTGACTGTACGGAGTTTGTACGTTCTCCCCGTCACCAGCATGGGTTTTCTCCAAGATCTTCAGTTTCCTCCCACACTCCAAAGACGTACAGGTTTGCAGGTTAAGTAGCTTGGTATAAATGTAGATTGTCCCTAGTTTGTGTAGGATAGCTGGTCGTTACGGACTGCTTGTATCTCTACACTAAACTTAACTAATATACTGTTTCTAGGTCAATTTGGTGGTGGGGTCCACAACAAAAGAAGGGTCAAGTGGCCCAGGCCCCAGTACCAGCACTTTTGAATGAGTTTTATTCCCCTCCCCTATTTACAAGCAATACCACTCAATCTGCTTCCCTGATCCAACTGGCAATCCCTTTGTTAGGAATATACTTCGAGAGCTCGAACCGCGGAAGCCTCGATCGCGGGAGCTTCAATCGCCCCGTTGCGGGAGCTTCGATCTTCGAATGTGGATGTTTCGATCGCCCCAACCGCGGGAGAAAAGGAGGAAGAAAGTAAAAGTTATTTGCCTTCCATCACAGTGGGGAATGTGAGGTCGCCGAAAAACAAAATGGACGTGCTGCCTGCACTGGTGAGGACTTGGAGGGAGTGCCGTGAGTGCAGTGATCTCAGTGTTTGCTGGGACATGGCTCCATGAGGTCATCCCGGAGTCTGGTGCGAGTGCGGACGGCTTTCTGAGTGTTCGGGCGGACAGAGACTGCAGAGAGAGTGACAGCGGTCGGTACAACTCTGATCACATCACAGTGAAGGAGCGTGTGTGTGGCCTGGACATTGAACTGTGGCTGTGGGTCTCCGCTTATGCTGTGTGCTCTGGGGATTCTCACACGCCGTTGTGGTGGCTGTTTATGTTTAATCTTTATGTAGTTTTGTATCTTGTTACTTTATTTGTATGACTGTATGGTAAATCAAATTTCACTGTACCTCAGTACACGTGACAATAAAAAACCATCGAACCATTGAACTCAGGCAGGGAGTTTAGATCATAAGAAATAGATACAAAGTAATCTCTCTCCTCCTAACCAGTAGTTCTGCCATAAGCTCCCATTCCTACTGACCTTTCTGTCCTGGGCCTCCTCCACTGTTGGAGTGAGGCCCGGTGCAATTTGGAGGAACAGCACCTCATATATTGCTTGGGCAGCTTACACCCTAGTGGTATAAATATTGAGTAGGAATGAACTGCAGATACTGGTTTAATCTGAAGATAGACACAAAAAGCTGGAGTAACTCAGCGGTCAGACAGCATCTCTGGAAAAAAGGAATAGGTGACGTTTTGGGTTGTGACCCTTCTTGAGTCTGTGTTACTCCAGCTTTTTGTGTCTATCTTCGGCATGAATATTGATTTCTCCAGCTTCCAGTAACCCTTGCATCCCCTCTCTCCGTCCGTCCCTCCCCCACCCTAGTCATTGTACTAGTTTCACTGCCATCCTGTTGAGTTGCACTGTGTGTGTAACTCATTATCATCTTCCCCACAGCTAACAATGGACCATTGTGGGCTCTACATTTCCTTGATCATCGTTGCTTTTTGCATATCTTTCATTCATTTATGTACCTTCTACACCTATCATTTCCCTCTCCTCTGACTCTCAGTCTGGAGAAGGGTCTCGACCAGAAGCGTCACCAAATCCTTTTCTCCAGACCCGCTGAGTTACTCCAGCATTTTGTGTGTCTCTTTGCACTAATTCCACGTTCTCTGATTATCAACTGTATTCCCAGTGGAAACATCTCCTCTCGGCTGAAGAAGGGTCTCGACGCGAAACGTCGCCTATCTCCTTCGCTCCTTAGATGCTGCTGCACCCACTGAGTTTCTCCAGCCTTTTGTGTACCCTCGATTCTCCAGCATCTGCAGTTCCTTCTTTAACACACTCCTCTCGGCTAACACCTTTTGCATTTCTAGGATCTCATCAATTAAGCACTCATTCTGGCCTGTAGCCAATGGGAGCTCACCAGAGGAATACAAATTACAGATGCACTGAGCACTGTATACAGCAAAACAAACCATAAAAAGAACTAAGACATTTGGTCAATCCAGTTGGTTTCTCCGTTAAATTTTCAATGTATATACAAGCTTCTTACGGGCAAGTCTGTGCAGTTTCATTGAAGATGATATAGTCCCTTTAATGTAAACAAAAATGCTGCAGAAACTCAGTGGGTGCGGCTCCATCTATGGAGCTGAAGAAGGGTCTCGACCCGAAACGTCACCTATTCCTTCGCTCCATAGATGCTGCCGCACCCACTGAGTTTTTCCAGCATCTGCAGTTCCTTCTTAAGCATAGTCCCTTTAATGTAAAATGCACTCTGCAAGTAAAGATCAATTCCAACATATTATTAAGACCACGCTTAACAATGTAGGAAGGAAGTGCAGATGCTGGTTTAAACCGAAGATAAGTAACTATGCGGGACAGGCAACATCTCTGGAGAGACTGAAGAAGGGCCACAACGCAAAACGTCGCCAATTCCTTCTCTCCAGAGAGGCTGCCTGTCCCACTGAGTTACTTCAGCTTTTTGTGTCTATCTTACATGCTTAACAGTATTGTGTTAGAGAACTTCGTGTGGCCTTAGTATCTAGAGTCATTCTAATTTAAGATGCTGGACGTCTGCCGGAGGAGCCAAAATGATGCATTTGAGATCAGGCTGACATTTCTGTATCATGGAACTGTGCCACATGGATCCAAGATACCAGGCAAGAATGCCATCTTAATAAAAGCTATCAGCATGGGACATCCGATGCTTGGGTAAGTGACTGGAATCTCTTACAATGAGATACAGTCTCTTGTTTACTTACTTGTCGCTTGCCCCTTCTTTCTCTCCCTTCCATTCTCCTCTGTCTCAACATATTCAAGAGTCAAGAGAGTGTTCTATTGTCGTGTGTCCAAGGTAGAACAATGAAATTCTTACTTGCAGCAGCACAATAGAATATGTAAACTAAATGTAAACAATTTTATAAACGAGAGAGAAAAAAGTACTCACAAATACACATATATACAGATATTTAAACACGTACTCACAAATACACATATATACATATATACAGACACACACACACACACACACACACACACACACACACACACACACACACACACACACACACACACACATGTACACACAAAAAATAAACAAACAATAATAGTGCAATAATAACAATAATAGTACCAAGCTTATTTGAGGTTGTAGTGTTTAATAGCCTGATGGTTGTAGCAAAGAAGCTGTTCCTGAACCTGGATGTTAGAGTTTTCAGACTCTTGTAGCTTCTTCCCGATGGCAGGGGATGAAATGAGTGTGTGGCCAGGGTGGTGTGGGCCTCTGATGATGCTGGATGCCTTTTAGAAACAGCGAGTCTAGTAAATCCTTTCGATGGTGGGGAGGTCAAAACCCGTGATGGACTGGTTCTTGGTTACTTGGTCCTCCAAAATATTCCAACTGGAATTTAAACTAGAGGTGGGCAGGGTTCACCACATTTTGCAATCTTCTTCGCAACATATTTCTGATTTTGTACAGGTATCTTTGATTCTGGAACTTAACCACGTCTTACAAACTGTGGCGTACCTGCCAATAGTGCCCTTTGCAAGACGAATGGTTTCATGGTACTGATTTAACCTTACTTTCACGATGCAAGATAGATAACCAGAATTCATGTGCACTGTAAAGGTTACCAGTTTTCAGTTTGGAGCTGACGAAAATAAATAATGATGCAATGGGAACCTTCCTTTCCCATTCTACATTAATTCTGATCCCTGAAGTGATTGTTCATCCATAATAGTCCATGCATCACTTGTTATGCATTTAGATGGCACTGTGATGGGAAATTTCAATTCAACAGTATCACAAACTTTACCCGATGCAGTGGTATCACAGAGCCTACAAGAATTGGGATCACCTCTTACCTACTGGCTTTTTGTATCTATTCTCAGTCATGATAGGTGAGATAACGCATGAGTTAAGGCATCAACTAGGGCACCTAATAGAACTGCCGCCTCACAGCATCAGTTACCCAGTTTCGATCCTGCCCTCGGGTGCTGTCTGTACAGAGTTTGCATGTTCTCCCTGTGACCGGGTGGATATTCTCTGGGATTTCCTCATTCCTCCCACATCCCAAAGATGTGCTGATTTGTAGGTCTAATTGGTCACTGTAAAATTGCCCCCAAGTGTGTTGGAGTGGATGAAAGTGTAGAGCAAGATAGAGCCAGCAAGAAGGGGAAATCGATAATCAGCCTGGAATCGGTGAGTCCAAGGGTCTGTTTCATGCTGCATCTCTAAACTAAACTTAACTAAACAAAACGACACAGAGAGAAACCGAAGTAATACTTCAAGCCTTTCATCAGAGATACGGATTTAAAATTAGACCTGATCATTGAGCTGAAAGGTTAAGTCATTTTCTCTTCCCAGCTGCTATCAGGCAACTAAACCATCTGACTATAACCAGAGAGTGGTCCTGAACTACTATCGATCTATCTTGGATCAGACTTTGTTGGCTTTACCTTGCACTAAATGTTATTCCCTTATCATGCATCTGTACACTGTGAATGGCTCGATTGTAATCATGTATTGTCTTTCCGCTGTCTGGTTAGCACGCAACAAAAGCTTTTCACTGTACCTCAGTACACGTGACGATAAACTAAACTGAAACTGAAACTGCCATGATGGCCACTGAGATTTTGCTAGCATTTTCAGGTTTTATTTCAAATTTCCAGCATCCATTATATTTTGCACTTGCTCTCCTGTAGTTGAATAACTCCTCCCGTGCACTAAAGGTTCTGTCCCACTGGAGTATCATTTGCAAGTGACACAGGCGGCTCGTGAAGATTTTGTGAATCCCAAAATCCTGGGGCGCCGCTCTCGAACGCGCATCACTGCCTATGCCTTCACGTCTCACCACGCACCACGACGCGCGTGTGATGCGTCAATGATGTCTCGTCGTGCATCGTGACGCGTAAATGATTTTGCGTAAATGACGCGCAAATAATGCCCAAGTGGGACAGGTCCTTAACATTTAAGGACTCTAAATACGTACCACTCCGTCCTGATCGTATTGCTTCAGGGGATTTTTATTCCTGTGATTCTTGGCATGCTTTGAACTGTTTGGTGAACTTCTTCCTTGCAACACACTTTTTTGTGTACCAAATGTACACTGGCCGATTGTTTCGCTGAACACCTTCGCTCAGTCTGCCTGGACCTACCTGATCTCCCAGTTGCCAAACACTTTAACTCCCCCTCCCATTCCCACACTGACCTTCCTGCCCTGGGCTTCCTCCACTGTCAGAGAGAGGCTAAACGCTTGTCTCCCTTTATATTCCGCTTGGTAGTGGTATGAACATTGATTTCTCTAACTTCAAGTAACCCCTGCATTCCCTCTCTCTCCATCCCAAGTCACACCACTTCTTGTTCTCACCTAGCAAACAGCTAACAATGGTCTGTTTCCTTTATCATCGTAACTTTTTTTGCATATCTTTCATTAATTTGTTTTCTATCTCTCTACATTAGCGTCCATATCTCTCATTTCCCTTTCCCCTGACTCAGTCTGAAGAAGGGTCTCGAACTGAAACATCACCCATTCCTTCTCTCCAGAGATGCTGCCTGTCCCGCTGAGTTACTCCAGCATTTTGTGTCTATCTTTGGATTATACCAGCATCTGTAGTTCCGTCCTACACACTTTTTTTCAATATTTGTCATCCCAAAGATATTGTGTGAGCTGAAAAGCCTGTTAAAAGAGGATTTTATTGCAGTTCTATAAGTCTCCATCTGTTTGTCAAATTGCAATGATGCAGGATTAGGTGAGGAAGGTCCATGCTTCAAGTTGTCTCTGCACTAGCCCAGTTTAATTTGCGAAAAAAAACAGAAATACTCGGCACAACAAGTCCCTTCTGACCATCAATGACACCAGTTCTATGTTATCCCGCTTTCAAATCCACCTCCGACACATGAGGAGCAATTTTTATTTACAGAGGGCCAATTAACCTGGGATGAGGGAGGAAACTGGAGCGCCCACGCATTCACAGGGAGAACGCACAAACTCCACACAGACAGCACCCGAGGTCAGGATCGAACCTGGATCTCTGTGCTGTGAGGCGGCTACTTTACCAACAATGCCACGGGCCGCCCCTTTGTATAAAATCTTGCACTACGGGAGTTTGTACATTTTTTCTTATGCTCCGTTTTCCTCCCACACTCCAAAGACGTACAGGTTTGTAGGTTAATTGACTTCTGCAAAATTGTAAATTGTCCTTAGTGTGTAGGATGGTGCAGGTTTACGGGGTGATCGCTGGTCGGCGCGGACTCAGTGGGGTAAACGGCCTGCTTCGGCGCTGTATCTCTAAAGTCTAAAGTCTAAACCTTTCCTCTCCTTGGAAATGGTTGGAGTCTCTAATTCAATGCCAGGGCTGAGCTGCTGTAGGGACGGGCGTTAGTCAAAATCCCAGTTGCAGTGCTGTGCAATGTATAGAAGTTCATGTGAAGAAGCTAATAACCACTGGAGTTCATAGAGAGTTTAACATTGAAGGACCGTGGACTCACCCCATTGATCCTTTACATGCAGGTTCAGTACCTGTGCATTTTCAGTAGACATGTTCTACCATTGTGCATTAAAGACTGAAGCAGATTTAGATTATAGGTATTTTTTTTTATATCTGAGATATCCCAAACCTCCCTTTCATGCTAGAAAATTATAGGTTAAAATCCCGCTGGCAATTTTTTTTTTAATGTATTTGTTGAACTTTCGGAATCATAAGTGTTAGGAGCAGATTAGGCCATTCGGCTCATCTAGTTTACTATGCCAATCAATCATGGCAGATCTATCTCTCCCTCCTAACCACATTGTCCTGCCTTCTCCCCATAACCCCTGACACCCACACTGATCAAGATTCTATCTATCTCTGCCTTAAAAATATCCACTGACTTGGCCTCCACTGCCTTCTGTGGAAAAGAATTCCACGGATTCACCATCCTCAATAAATTCCTCCTAATCTCCTTCCTGAAGGAACATCCTTTAATTCTGAGGCTATTCCCTAGTCCTAGACTCTCCCACTAGTGGAAACATCCTCTCCACATCCACGTCTGCATATAATTGGTAGATTCAGCAATTACTGCTCACCCTTAATTTAGTTTAGAGATACAACATGGAAAGTGGTCTGAAAAAGGGTCTCATCCTGAAACATCACCCATATATTTCTTCAGAGATAATGCTTGACCTGCTGAGTTACTCCAGCACTCTGTATCTATCTTCGGTATAAACCAGCATCTGCAGTTCCTTCTGACACAAGGCAGTTTTGAAGAGAGAGTTTAGGCCCTGTCCCACAAAGCGAGTTTACCCAAGAGCTCTCCCTAGTTTAAAAAAAAATCAAACTCGTGATAATTACATAGAATGTACGTAGCGGGTATGTCGAAGTTCAGGGATGTCTCGTAGCGGCTCGTAATGCTAATGGCAGGTACTCGGGAAACTGGGAAATTGAAGTTTTTTCAACAGTGTGAAAAATTTCCAAGAGTAAAAAAATACTCGTGGTGAAGTACCGCGGATTTTGATTTTTTTTAAAAACTCGGGTGAACTCGCATCGTGGGACAGGAGCTTTCGACTTAGCTCATAGGGCAGAAGGAATCAAGGGATATGGGGAACAAGCAGGAACGGGGTACTGATTTTAGATGATCAGCCCTGATCATATTGAATGGGGGTGCTGGCTCGAAGGGCTGAATGGCCCACTCCTGCACCTATTTTCTATGTTTCCATGTTTCTATGATCGGGAAGAACATTCCCGGGGAATGAGGGATGAGGCGCTTTGCTGGTGATCCTTGACTTCAGGGGTGTCAGGGGCTATGGGGAGAAGGCAGGAGAATGGGGTTGAGAGGGAAAGATAGGTCGGCCATGATTGAATGGCGGAGTCGACTTGATGGGCCGAATGGCCTAATTCTGCTTCTATCACTTATGAACTTCAGCGAGCGCAGGCAGCAGTGAAAATCTGGGCCATCAAATTAGCACTAAATTTCTATTTTCCTGCAACACAAATTGAAAATTCTACTCTGATTTCACTGTGCCTACATAATTATCCTGCCTGCTGCAGTATCGTTCAACTCAGAGAGCCTGGAAAATGAGGCAACCTCCCACAGGAAGGCAGCTTCAAGGCTGATCGTAGATGGGATCGAGGCAGCCCAGCCTACACTTGAGTCTTACCTTGCAAAATATCTTTAAAAATCTATCACTTTGCGATAAAATAATTAAGAGCTTGCACATTACATTAAAATCGAATATTAATGGGAGTACCCAACCTCCCTTACTCCCCACTCTAATTAAATTCGGGAACATTCGGAAGTTCTGTGATAAGTCTCAAGGGCAAAGTTCACACTGGACTCATTTCTGGGATAACCTAGATCCAGGTACCTCAGCTACATTAAACACAGAATGTAGAGGAGTACGGCGCAACAACAGGCCCTTCGGCCCTCAGTGCCAATGCTGAATTTGATGCTGAGACTGTCACTCATCTACCTGCGCATAACCCAATATCCCTCAGTTCCCTGCATATCCACGTGCCTAACCAAAAGTCTTTTAAATGCCACTATCATATCTGCCTCTATCACCACCCCCGGCAGCACGTTCCAGACACTCACCGCCCTCTGTGTAAGAAACGTGCTCCGCACATAGGGGCGGCCTAGTGGCGCAGCGTAAATTTGCGGCCTTTCAGCACCGGAGTTGGATCCTGACTACCGGCGCTGTCTGTGACTACGTGAGTTTTCACTGGGGCTTTGGTTTCTTCTCACATTCCAAAGAGTTCCAGGTTTGTAGGTTAATTGGCTTCTATAAATTGCCCCTGGTGTATGGGATAGAACTAGTTTAGTTTAGTTTAGAGATACAGCATGGAAATAGGCCCTTCGGCCCACTGGGTTCGCGCCGACCAGCGATCCCCACACATTAACACTACCCTCCCCTACGAGCCAGCACCGCCATTCAATGTGATCATGGCTGATCATCCACAATCAGTACCCCTTTCCTGCCTTCTCCCCACATCCCCTGACTTCGCTATCTTTAAGAGCCCTATCTAGCTCTCTCTTGAAAGTATCCAGAGAACCGGCCTTCACCGCCCTCTGAGGCAGGGAATTCCACAGACTCGCAACTCTCTGTGAGAAAAAGTGTTTCCACATCTCCGTTCTAAACGGCTTACCCCTGATTCTCAAACTGTGGCCCCTGGTTCTGGACTCCCACAACATTGGGAACATGTTTCCTTCCTCTAATGTGCCCAAATGCTTAATAATCTTATATGTTTCAATAAGATCCCCTCTCATCCTTCTAAACTCCAGAGTATACAAGCCCCACCACCGCTCCATTCTCTCAGCATATGACAGTTCCGTCATCCTGGGAATTAACCTTGGACACCTACGCTGCACTCCCTCAATAGCAAGAGTGAATTCCTCAAATTAGGGGACCAAAACTGCACACAATACTCCAGGTGTGGTCTCACTAGGGCTCTGTACAACTGCAGAAGGGCCTCTTTGGTCCTATACTCAACTCCTCTTGTTATAAAGGCCAACATGCCATTCTTTTTTTCACTAGCTGCTGTACCTGCATGCTTAATTGACTGATGAACAAGGACCCCCAGCTCCCGTTGTTCTTCCCCCTTTTCCCAACTTGACACCATTTTGATAGTAATCTGCCTTCCTGTTTGTATTACCAAAGTGGATAACCTCACATCTATCCGCATTAAACTGCATCTCCCATGCATCTGCCCACTCCCCGAACCTGCCCAAGTCACCCTGCATTCTCATAGCATCTTCCTCATTGTTCACACTGCCACCGAGCTTTGTGTCATCTGCAAATTTGTTCATGTTACTTTGAATCCCTTCATCTAAATCCTTGATGTATATTGTAAATAGCTGCGGTCCCAGCAACGAGCCTTGGGGTACCCCACGAGTCACTGCCTGCTATTCTGAAAGGGACCCATTATTCCCTCCACTTTGTTTCCTGTCTGCCAACCAATTTTCTATCCATGTCAGCACTCTACCCCAATACCATGTGCCCTAATTTTACCCACTAATCTCCTATGTGGGACCTTATCAAATGCTTTCTGAAAGTCCCGGTACATTATATCCACTGGCTCTCCCTTGTCCATTTTCCTAGTTACATCCTCAAAAAGTTCCAGGAGATTCTATCAAGCATGATTTCCCCTTCGTAAATCCATGCTGACTCGGACCGATCCTGTTACTGCTATGTGCCGTTATTTCATCTTTTATAATTGACTCCAGCATCTTTCCCACCACCACTGTCAGCACATACAAACCTCGTACAGACCGATCTAATCATGAGAGGAATAGATCGGGAGCATTCGCTGTAAGGGAGCAACTCTACTACTGGGCCACCGTGACTGCCCAAGTATATGGGTTGGCATGGACTCAGTGGTCTGAGGGGCCTGTTTTCATGCTGTATTTCTAAACTAAACCAAACTAAACTAATCTCCTTGAAATTTTGCTCCTCTTAAAGTTTAAGGTATTGCTTTGCTTTGAAGCTATTCCCTTTGGTATTTGATATTTTCCATCCTGGGGATTCTTTTTTTTTCATCCTGGGGATTCTGACTGTCTATTCCCGAGGATGCTGGAAAGGTAAAAGAGTCTGAAGAAGGGTCTCGACCCGAAACGTCACCCATTCCTTCTCTCCGGAGATGCTGCCTGTCCCGCTGAGTTACTCCAGCATTGTGTGTCTATTTCAATTTAAACCAGCATCTGCAGTTCTTTCCTACACATGCTGGGAAGTGAGACCAGGTTAATCTTTGAGTTTGAAGAGCATTCGTCAGAATCCCAGTTCTGATTGTAAATGGGAGAAATTCACTTGGAGCCTCGGGTCTATGTTCAAAACAAACTCTATTAGAAACAAAACTGCAGTTTCTGATTTACCAAAGAAACCAGCAGAATACAGTGCTGTGGTGGAGTTGCAGCCTTACAGTTTCTGAGATCCAGGTATGATTCTGACTACAGGTGCTGTCCGTGCGGAGTTTGTATGTTCTCCCTGTGACCACGTGGGTTTTCTCCGGGTGTTCCCGCTTCCTCCCCCATTCCAAAGGCCAGTTCAGTTTAGTTTATTGTCATGTGTACCGAGGTACAGTGAAAAGCTTTTGTTGCGTGCTAAACCAGTCAGCGGAAAGACAACACATGATTACAATCGAGCCATTCACAGTGTACAGATAAAGTAAGAAATGTTGCTGTAGGAGCAGAGATTTAAGAGTGTGGAGCGATTGTAATATGCTTGTAATATGATTGTAATATTGCATGCAAACAGTCGCCAGGGCTGGGCGCCATTCTGGAAGCAAAACGCGCAGGTTTGTAGGTTAATTGGCTTTGGTAAAATTGTAAATTGTCCCTAGTGTGTAGGATAGTGTTAGCGTACAGGGTAATCGCTGTCGGCGCGGACTCGGTGCGCCTGTTTCCGCGCAGGATGCTGCCTAACCTGTTCATTCACAACAGCATTTTGTATCTCTCTGTATTGCAAATTGGCCAACTTGCGGGACACATGGTCCAGGACAGATGCTTCCTGTGCTAGGGCTCATGGCTGTCAGATACAAAGCAGACATAATTTTTTACACTACCCCTTATCTACATTTTCCCCCACTTATATTTACCTTGCATGCTCTACCTAGAGCTTTTTAGCGTATTACATCCGGATCCAGATCCAGCATGATCAGTGAGTACATAAGGTAAAGGAATACATGTTTACAGGACTATACTCTGAGCTATAAAAACTGGGATCATATATGTACAACGCTAAATTCCTTCCTTGCCCTACCCTCCAGCCCCAACCCCACACCCCCTGCCCTGGAGTTTGTGTAGTGATTGCTAGGCAGTATCTGGGCAGGGCCTATTTTAAGGGAAGATAGACACAAAGAGTTGGCAACCCCAGTGTCAGGTAAGAGAAGAGGAGTGAAGGAGGAGTGAAATGTAAAGCCAGAGGGAGGGATGGAAGTGAAAGGGGAAGGGATAGTGGGGGAGAATTGGGTGTGAACTGGAGTGGGGCAGGTTGAACCAAAGGAAATAGTGGGGGAAAAAACAAAATGGAACACAAATCAGAGGGTGAGAGGGGGAAAGTTTAATGGAGATGTGCGGGGCAGGTTTCTTACACAGAAAGCAGTGGGGGCCTCAAACACATTGCCATGCACATTGTGGTGAAGGTGGATACGATAGTGGTGTTTATGAGGCTTTTGGATAGGCACATGGATGTGCAGAGTATAGAGGAATATGGATCCTGTACGGATATATAAGATCAGATTAACATGACATTATAGATAGAGACAAAATGCTGGCGTAATTCAGCAGGCCAGGCAGCATCTCTCGATAGAAGGAATGTCCTGTCCCGCTGAGTTACTCCAGCATTTTGTGTCTATTTTCAGCGTAAACCAGTGTCTGCAGTTCCTTCCTACACTTAACATGACATCATGTGTGAGAAGGAACTGCAGATGCCGGTTTAAACTGAAGATAAGACACAAAAAGCTGGAGTAATTCAGCGGGATTCTTCTCTCCAGAGATGCTGCCTGTCCCGCTGAATCACTCCAGTGTTTTGTGTCTAATGGGTCTCTTCCACTTGGCGATTTTTAGGCAACTGCTGGCGAAGTCATACCAGGTCGCCGAAAAACCGGCGACAACCTATGTCATCCTGGCAACAACCTACGACAGCACCCATGTCAGGATAAGTCAAGCTACTCTCATTGGCGTCAAACCCACTGTCGCCGAAAATTTTCAACATGTTGAAAATTTAGCGGCGACCAGAAAGCTGCTATGACTTTTTGCACGACTGAGGAGACTACTCCCAGCGACCACCGGCGAACATGTGGCGACAAACTAGTCGCCTGTAGTTGCCTAATAATCGCCTAAGTGGGACAGGCCCATAACATGACATAATGTTCGGTACAAACATTGTGGGCTGAAGGGCCTGTTCCTGTGCGGTAGTATTCTATGTTCTATGTTTTATCATGACGATAATACTTAACTGATAACAAATTAAGGGGAGGTAGGTGCGGGGCAGCACAGACTAGCTAAACATTTTAATCTGTTAATCTGCATTGCACGACTTTTAAATCCGCAGATTTAAATGCCACTCCTGAAATTCAGACCATGCAATTAAACCTAAACGGTATCTTCACTCATGAATGAATTATCAGACATCACTGGCCTTTTATCATATAGGACCTTGTGTATGTAACTTTAGTGAGTAGGCGTTCTCTAAATTCTCTCATGATCCCAGGGATGAGTGGGTTAACATACGGTGAGCGTTTGATGGCATTGGACCGGTACTCGCTGGAGTTTAGATGATTGAGGGGGACCTCATTGAAACGTACAGAATAGTGAAAGGCTTGGATAGAGTGGATGCAGAGAGGATGTTTACACTTGTGGGAGAAGCTCGGATCCAAGGACATTGCCTCAGAATAAAAGGACGCACCTTTAGGAAGGAGATGAGGAGGAATTTTGGGTGGTGAATCTGTGGAATTCTTTGCCACAGAACGCCGTGGAGGCCAAGTCAGTGGATATTTTTAAGGCGGAGATTGACAGATTCTTGATTAGTACGGGTGTCAGGGGTTATGGGGAGAAGGCAGGAGAGTGGGGTTGAGAGGGAAAGATAGATAAGCTATGCCTGAGTGGCAGAGTAGACTTGATTGGCCGTATGACCTAATCCTGCTCCTAAAACTAATTAACTTAGTAATGTGCTTGTACCATTGTCAGTTTTTAGTGATGTGATGGAACTGTTAGGGTTACCTCACATTTTCAAGTTACATATGACAGGAGCTGCACAATTGACAGAACCCGGCCATGGTTCTAACTAAATGAGATTTTTCTTGTCTTTTATTCACTGGCATTTCCACAGAGTTTCACACTGTGTGCTTTGAAAACGTTCTTGTTTAATGCCATTGGTGTTGAACAATGTCCAGCAGAAATGTTTATACAGAATTTTCTTTGGGCTTTTATTCTCCTGTTGGTCTGTGCTTTGATATTTTTCCGTGGATTGCTCAAGTATAGTCGTTACCTCTTTCAATATTTGCTGTACAGAAACTGTTGTACAGCTGTGCAGAAGTCTTCCGACAGATTTCATTAAATCCTCAATCACTGTCCTCAATGGACAAAATCACAAAAACTGCATCTCGAGATATATTTACTCTGCCTGACTGAAAGTAATTGTGCGATCCAGACAGACGAAGGCGCAGGAGGATGAGGGGCAATCTTATAGAGATGTCCCACTTACGTGTCCTTGGCCCGCAAATTACGCGACCTCGTGGTCACGTTGAGGTGCACGGGCATCATATGGCCGCGCAGGGCCGGTCCCACTGAGAAGCGCGGAGGGGTATGTAGATGTGCGCGACATCGCGCGGGGCTCCAAAATTTTTGTAGCAAATTAAATCTTTGCGCACCAATGGCCTGTCGCGGAACTGACGGCCAAAGTGGGACAGGCCCAAGACCCTGGCGCGACCCAACGTCTCACCTGCAACAGCAGCAGAAGCAGGCAAACAACCTCCGAGCTCGGCCTGGGGCTCACGGCCGTTGCGGTCCGGATCCGCCCCCACTTCTACTCCCAGAGCGGGGCCAAGAAAATTGAAGATAGACGCAAAATGCTGGAGTAACTCAGCAGGACCGGCAGCATCTCTGGAGAGAAGCAATGGGTGACGTTTCAGGTCAAGACCCTTCTTTCAGACTGAAGAAGCGTCTCGACCCGAAACATCACCCATTACTTCTCTCCGGAGATGCTGCCGGTTCCGCTGAGTTACTCCGGCATTTTGCGTCCACCTTCAAAAGCCGTCACGCACTCCAGACGGCTGTGCGTACGCATGAAATCGCGCGCGACATTCGCGGGACCGTCGCGGCTCAACGCGACCATGAGGTCGCTTAATTTGCGTGCCAAGGACACGTAAGTGGGACAGGCCCTAAACTCTTGCCCAGAGTCACGGTGATCTCAGTGGCGCAACGGTAGAGTTGCTGCCTCACAGCGAATGCAGCGCCGGATATCCGGGTTCAATCCCAACTACGGGTGCTGTCTGTACGGAGTTTGTGCGTTCTCCCCATGATCTTTTTTCTGAGATCTTCGGTTTCTTCCCACACTCCAAAGACGTACAGGTTTGTCGGTTAATTGGCTTGGTAAATGTAAATATAGTCCCTCGTGGGTGTAGGATAGTGTTAATGTGCGGGGATCACTGGTCGGCGCGGACCCGGTGGGCCGAAGGGCCTGTTTCCGCGCTGTATCTCTAAACTATACTAACAGTAGGTGAATCAAGGACTGGAGGGCATAGGTTTAAGGTGATTAAATAGGAATCTAAGGGGTAACTTTTTCATACAAAGGGTGGTGGGTGTATGGAACAAGCTGCCTGAGGAGGTAGTTGAGGCTGGGACAATCACAATGTTTAAGAAGCAGTTAGACAGGTACATGGATAGGACAGGATTGGAAGGATATGGACCAAACGCGGGCAGGTGGGACATATTGGGGCGCAGTGCGTGTAAAATCACACACTTACTTCATGCAAGCCAAACTTGCCTTGATATAATCTAAAGCTGGTTTGTATTCACATCAATGCCTTCTCTGAGGCTGACTTCCCCATTGTACAGGCCTACAGTTCCATTGAAATGTTTACATTTACACCAAGCCAATTAACTTACAAATCTGTACGTCTTTGCAGTGTGGGAGGAAACCAAAGTTCTCAGAGAAAACCCACGCAGGTCACGGGGAGAACGTACAAACTCCGTACACACAAGCACCCGTAGCCAATATCGAACCAGGGTCTCTGGCGCTGTGAGTGATGTAAGGCAACAACTCTACCACGGCACCACCATTGTCCCATTTATTCTTTATCTGTGCACTGTAGACGACCTGATTGTATTCATGCATAATTTTTTCTCTGACTGATAGCACGTAAACCTAAGATTTCCACTGTACCATGTGACAATAATAAACAAACCTAAATTAAACTCGAGATCATGGATAGGTGACGTTTCGGATCGTAAAGAATGGTCCTGATACGTGATGTTTCAGGTCGGAACCATAATTCCCGACCTGAAACATCACCTATCCATGTTTTCCAGGGATGCTGCCTGACCTGGTGAGTTACACCAGCGCTTTGTATCTTTTATTTATTGCGGGCGGAGCACCAAGGCAAATTCCTTGCATGTCCAATAAACGTGTCCAATAAACATTAATAACCAATTAATTAATTAATTCATTCATTCATTAAAACGGCATCTGCAGTTCTTTACCATTAACTTATGTATGGAGTGGTGCTGTCTGTGTGGAGTTTGCACACTCTCCCTGTGCCCGCGCAGGTCTTCTCCTGGTACTCCGGTTTTCTCCCATACCCCATAGATGTGCAGGTTTGTTGGTTGAATGGCCTCTGTAAATTGTTCCTGGTGTGTAGTGAGTGGATGGGGAAGTGACATAACATAGAACTAGTGTGAACAGGTAATCAATGGTCGGCATGGGCCGAAGGGTCCTTTTGCACAAAATTCAATTGAAATAAACTTAGAATCATAGATTTGGTGTGGCAGGTGTATCAGACCAGAATGCCATATACTTAACAATTCAAATGGACAGTAGAAGGAAAAACACAGTGTGGCGATTAAATGTTGGAATACTGAATGATAAAACAACTGTTAATGATATTAAATTGGAAATCAAAACTTATCTAGAGGAGAACGACAATGGGGAGGTGGACCCATCCATACTATGGGACTCATTGAAGGCTGTAATACGAGGTAGGTTAATAGCGAGGGCATCACATATTAAAAAGGCCAGAATGAAAACATATAATAAGTTGATAACAGACCTGAAGGATTTAGAACAGAAGTACAAAAATAATAAGGATCAGAGAATTATTAAGCAAATAGAAGATTTGAGGGGACAAATGGATGGAATATTGGGTCAAGAGGTAGAGAATAAAGCAAGATTTGTAAAACAGGCACATTATGAGCTTGGCCCTAAATCCACTAAAATACTTGCCCGAAGGCTACACAAACAACAGGCTGACAACACCATACACAAAATTAAGGACCCCTGTACACAGAATTTAAAGAGTGATCCAAAATAAATAGAATATATCTTCCAGGAATATTATAAAGAATTATATACACAAACATCTACAGTAGATGGGGAATCAATGAGGACTTTTTTAAGTACAATAGATCTGCCCTGTATTGGAGAGACACAAAATAAAATAATCACAGCAGAAATATCACTGGAGGAGATAGAGAAGACAATTGGTAGGATGAAATCAAACAAGGCCCCAGGCGGCGACGGTTTCCCTATAGAATGGTATAAAATATTTCGGAATGAGCTGAACCCACTTCTTCTGAGAACCTTTAACTGGATTATCAAAGAAGGCAAGACACCCCCATCATGGAAAGAGGCAATTATAACATTAATCCCCAAAGAAAACAAAGACAAGGAAAATTGTACCAACTACAGACCAATATCAATTCTAAATGTGGACTATAAATTATATTCTTGAATTATCTCCAAACGATTTGAAAAGTACATGTCAGATTTAATTGATGAAGACCAGACTGGTTTTATAATAGGCAGACAAACACAGGACAGCATTAGAAGAACCTTACATACTGTATAATACACAAGATTCAAAAGGAAAGTACCCGTGCTGTCCTGATAAGTCTAGAAGCGGAAAAGGCTTTTGATAGGGTTAATTGGGAATTCTTATATCAAACACTAGAAAGATTTGGCTTTACCGAAGAGTCAATTCAAGTTATTAAAGCAATTTACCAGCAACCTACTGTAAGAGTAAAGGTGAATGGGTCCTTAACTGAAAGATTTGTGTTAGGAAGAGGAACGAGACAGGGATGTTGTCTTAGCCCTACCCTGTTTGCTATATATATTGAACCATTGGCTCAAGCGATTCGTCAAGATAGGGAACTGAGGGGAGTAACTATAAGAGACAGGTAACATAAAATTGGCCTTTTTGCAAATGATGTAACGATGTATCTCACGGAAGTAAACACCTCCTTTCCAAGGATGATGGGGATCAGAGATAAATTTAATTTTTATGCAGGATATAAAGTGAATATTTCAAAAACTCAAATCCTCCTATTTAATTGTCCTCCAGAAGAAATCAAACAAAATTATAATATTAAAAGGGATTCAAAATCAATCAAATACCTAGGGGTACATATAACAAAAAATATATCAATGATGTATGGGGCCAATTATAATCACATCAACCAAAACATAAGAAAGGATATAAAAAGATGGTCCACCTACCCAATGGATTTTAGTAGTAAGATAAATGTGGTGAAAATGAATATTTTGTCAAGGCTATTGTACTTGTTTCAATCTCCGCCAATCGAGGTACCATTAAAACAATTCACGGAATGGGATAAATTAATATCTAGATTTATTTGGGGAGGAAAGAAGGCCAGAATTCGATACACTACACTACAGTTGCCAAAGGACAAAGGTGGAATGGCACTTCCAAATTTTAGGATATATTTCTATGCAGCCCAACTTCGACCACTAATTTATTGATGTGAGGACAGCTATATAGCTAGGTGGAAAGAGATTGAGACATATATCCCTGACTTCCACATCCAAACACTTTTGGGAGAAAAAGTCCTTCCTGGACATATCAGGAATATAATCGATTCAATAACGATATTTACTTTAGAAACCTGGTTCACTCTTACCAGACAACTTAAACTGAATAAACGACAAAAAGTTTTAAGATGGATAGCTTTGGATAATGAATTTAAACCAGGGATGTACGAATCAACATTTAAAGAGTGGATGAAGAAAGGAATGACTGCATTTTGTATTGTTATTGAAAATGGAGACCTAAGAGGTTTTCAATATTTGAAGGATAGATTTGCACTTCGGAACCAAGACTTGTTTAGATATCTCCAACTGAGAGATTATTACAATAAAAAGGTAAAAAGGGAGGCACTAGAAGAAAAGAATCCAGTGATAGAAGTGATAGTTAGTGCGTATCATCAAAAAACATTAAGGATTATTTCTAAACTTTATCATAGTTTAATGGAATGTCAAGCTAAAACTACATTTTACTTCGGAGTCACGTGAGTGACTACGTGAAGAACCCGCCTCACGCTGGCAACGGCATGACGTCAACGCTGACGGCGCGAGGAGGAGCTGCAGTAAGGAGCAGCTCCTCGGCAGCGGTCGGAACGGCCCGCAGGTAAGTGCAGTTAGACCGGGGCGTTTTTTAGGTTACGCTGGGTGGCTCCAGCAAAACGAAACCAAAAGAAAAATTTAGAGCCACGTTAACGTGCTGATTGAGCACTGATTATTAAAGAAAAATGGAGAAATCGGGAAAGAAGTTTTCGCGGGTAAAAAGATGTTCCCGGGGTGAAAGTAAAAATACGGGACGCGAAGTTAGTGCGGACCCGGTTCCGATACCGTTGGCCGCCGATGTACCCGATAGTGAGTTTCCAGATTCTCCAGAAATAATAACCACGGAGGAAAATGTTCATAAAAAATGCAAAAAGAAATCTGAGAGGCCCGTGGTTTCTGATGACTCTGATATTGAAAGACCTCCAGACAATAAAACTATGTGGCTAAAAATGGAGCATATGGAGAAAGTTCTCCAAACAATAATGAGACAAGGGTCAGAGTACCCAGATGAATCCCAAAAAATCCCTGAGGGGTTTGAATATGATGAATATGGCTGTGGGCCAAGTTGGGAATATGATACTCCGGACCCAGGATTTGGGCTGGAAGAAGTCTCATGGGATGATATCCCAATTGATTTAGGGCTGCAGAAGGCAGACCCTGCTGGTGGCTATATGGCTTTTGAAAGCACACCACAAAGTAAAAAGAAAAGGCCTAAATGTGCCTGGGATAGCACAAGATTGCTATACCTGAAGGAAGTGGTGAGGCTATGGAAGAAATCCTAGCTGCAAACATAAATTATGGTATCTCACCAACTTCACAATTCTGTGATGAATGAAACATCAGAATTATATAAATCTCCAAGAAATTGTGCCTCATTGGAAGTACCTACGGTGAATCCGATGATATGGACGTCTATGACTCCAAGTATGAGAGCCCTAGAAGTGAAGTTTCAAAAGGTGCTCAAATTAATTTCTGCCGCCATTACGGCCTATGGCAGGCAAATGGAGAATCTGGAAATGGAAAAGATTCAAAAGGATACTTTGGGCTTATTATGTAATTCATTCTATGAAATTAATTGCATGAGGAAAACGGCGATTCGGCCCATATTTCACCCTAGATTTGCAAGCCTGTGTCAAGAAAGTGGAGTTCAAGCTCCTGGGTATTTGTTTGGAGAAAATCTGCCGAAACAGCTGAAAGAGTTGGATGAAGAAGCTAAATATTTTAGCAATGTTAAACCTTTTGTTTTTGGACAAAGAAGGGGTTTTTCGACCCGAAGGGGTTTCGATTTCCGTTATAGAAGCAGAAGTTTGTCACGAAAATACTATCGTGCTGTGCAGGCAAGTGCTTCCCTGTATTCGGGAAGAAGGAGACCACCACGCTCATACGCAGAGGTATTAAAGACTTATGTACTTAAAGAAACTGTGGATGACTCTCCAGTTGGAGGGAGATTGCAAAAATTTTATAATGCCTGGCTTAACATTACTTCTGATCGATATGTATTACAAGCAGTTTCGGGAGCCATTATTATTTTTAAAGAAGGGGTTAATCCTTCCTGTACAGAATAGACCTGCTTATGCTTATGTGTTTTCTGCAGAGGAAAGAATGGAGATTAATGTGGAAATTGACAAATTATCTGGAAAAGGCGTAATTGAAAAGACTTATGAACATAAGCATCAATTTGTCTCTAATATATTTCGAAGAGATAAAAAAGATGGTGGTTGCAGAATTATTCTGGACCTTACAGATCTGAATAAGTTTGTAGAATACAAACATTTTAAGATGGAGACATTCAGTACTGCAAAATATCTTATCTCAGCAGGGTGTTATATGGCTAAGATTGATTTGAAGGATGCCTATTATTCTGTAGCAATTCATCAATGCTTCAGGAGGTATTTAAAATTTAATTGGCTGGGACAATTATGGCAGTTTAAAGCTTTACCAAATGGATTGAGTTCGGCTCCTAGACTCTTTACAAAACTGTTTGAAACCAGTTTTAGCCCAATTAAGAGCACAGAAACACATTGTTATGGCTTATCTGGATGATATTCTGATCATTAGTGATACTCAAGAGTCAGCTGAGCACTCAGTTTCAGTTACTAAAGCTTTGTTTAAAAAGCTAGGGTTTTTGATTCATCCAATTAAGTCCCAGCTGCAGCCAGCACAACCAATTAACTTTTTGGGGTTTGTAATTAACTCAGTGACTATGTTAGTTACTTTGCCAACAGAGAAGGCCAATGACATCTTGATGACTTGTAATTACCTCATTCACAAACCTTATCCCTCCATCCGAGAAGTGGCGAAAACCATTGGGAAACTGGTAGCAGCATTTCCGGCAGTGGAATTTGGTCCATTACATTATCAAAATCTTCAAAGGGACAAAATAAGGGCTCTTAAAGAGAAGGCAGGTCACTTTGACAGGCCTATGCAATTAACAAAAGAAGCCGTGTTGGAATTACAATGGTGGGTTGAAAATGTCCCACAAGCTGCTAAGAATATCATGATTAAACAACCTGAAATGGTTTTACAAACGGATGCTAGTGCTCTCGGATGGGGGGGGGGGGCTACAGATTCGTCCTCCAGTTGTGGAGGTAGATGGAAAGCTCAAGAAGAAGCGTTTCTTCAAGTTTATGGTATTAACTATTTGGAGTTATTGGGTGCTTTTTATGGACTTAAAGCATATTGTTGTGCTAAAAAAGGTCTACATGTGTTAATACAGTTAGACAATAAAACGGCTGTTTGCATACATTAATCACATGGGGGGGAGTTAGGTCAGTATCATGTGATTGTCTGGCCAATGAGATATGGCAATGGTGTATTGGTCGCCAAATATGGATTTCAGCAAGCTACATTCCGGGTAAGGACAATGTAGTAGCAGATGAAAGGTCCAGGATTTTTAAAGATAATACGGAATGGATGCTTAAGCCAGCAATATTTAAGAATATTGTAAACCAATTTGGGTTGCCAGAAATAGATTTTGTTTACATCTAGGCTTAATCATCAGTTGCCTACTTATGTGTCTTGGGAACACGATCCAGATGCAGTAGCAGTAGATGCTTTTTCATTACACTGGGGAAAGATGTTCTTTTATGCTTTTCCACCATTTGCTTTGATTCAGAGATGCCTGAAGAAGATAGAACAAGATTCTGCTTCTGGATTGTTGGTAGTTCCAAATTGGCCAACTCAACCTTGGTTCCCAGTAATGCTGAATATGATTAAAGAACCATATATGTCGATTCCTAACTGTAGTGATATCTTGACTAATCCGGTAACTAAAGAGATTTATCCATTGTATGCATATATGAATTTGTTAATCTGCAGGTTTGACCAGACCACTACAGGAGTTGGGATTGTCGGACCAAACTATGGAAGTTATGGTTGCATCATGGCGCAATAGCACACAAAAGCAATATATGACACATATTAAGAAATGGGAAGACTTTTGCACACAGTCAAATATTTCTTATGATACTGTAAATATTGCAAATGTTTTGGAATTCCTTGCCAATTTGCATTTTCAGCAACATTTAAGTTACAGTGCCATTAACACTGCACGCAGTGCCTTGTCGTCCTATTTAGGGCTTATGACTGATCAGAGATCAATTGGGTCGCATCCATTAATATCTAGATTCATGAAAGGAATCTTTAATATTAATCCACCCAAACCAAGATACACAGAGATTTGGGATGTGAGCATTGTACTTACGCTACTTAGACAATGGACTCCAATTGAAGGTTGACATTGGAAAGATTGACATTGAAATTAGTCATGTTAATGTCACTGGTCTCAGCTCAAAGAGTGCAAACTTTACAAATGTTGCGTTTAGACTGTATGCATGTGACTACAGATAATGTTGTGTTCTATGTTTACGAGTTGATCAAACAAAGCAGACCAGGGAGATCTGGAACAAAGGTAACCTTTCAAGCTTATCATATTGATCCTACTTTGTGTGTGGTTAAACATTAGAACGAATATATTAAAGTTACTGACACCCTTTGAGGAAATGAAAAAGCGTTAATGGTTACGCACAAAAAACCACACACAAAAGCTTCAGTTCAAACTATCTCAAAATGGTTGAAACAGGTGTTGGTTTTAGCGGGAGTAGACACTGATGTGTTCAAATCTCACTCCACCAGGGCGGCAGCTACGTCCGCGGCAAAGGGGCGGGACGTACCTCTCGAGCATATTTTAAAAGTCGCAGGGTGGAGTAGAGAAGAAACTTTTTCAAAGTTCTACAATAAACCTGTTCACACTATGACAAGCTTTGGACACGCGGTGTTGGGAGCACTATAATCACCTGCTTTGTTTACTATTAATTGCTATAATCAATGGTGTAGTCACTTCTATCTTTTATCACTTGTAATCATTTTCCCTCAGATATAAGGAGGGTTATTATATGGTCTTTAAAACCATTAAAAAGTTAATTGTGAAATGATCTAACATTAGTCTGGTTTCTCATGTATGTGTTTACTTAGCCGGACTGTCGTACGGATTGATTCTACGACATAAAAAACACAGAAAGCTTTAAAATCTTCACGTAGTCACTCACGTGACTCCGAAGTAAAATAGTAAGATTAAACAAGAACTTACCAGTTCGAAGTTTGATCGTTATTTTATGAGGAGTTACGATGAGGGATTACGTGCCCTCCGCTCCCACCCTCATAAAATAAATGATCAAATGGTAGTTCTGAGTCTTTTATGAGCCTTACTATGTTACTCCGGCTTTGGTGTTCTGTGTTTTTCATGCCGTTGCTTTGAAGTATGCCGTTACCAGCGTGAGGCGGGCTCTTCACGTAATCCCTCATCGTAACTCCTCGTAAAATAACGATCTAAACTTCGAACTGGTAAGTTCTTGTTAATGGAATGTCAAGCTTACTATTTTATGTAAGATTTAAGTGGGAAAAGGAATTGAACATTACAATCTCAGAAGAAGAATGGCATCATATGTGTGTAACACTACAGACATCCACCAATTCACAGAATTGGAGAGAATTTAATTGGAAAAATTTAATTTGTTTCTTTATTACGCCTAACATAAAAAGCAAGCAAATTCTAAGGCAGCAAACATGCTGGAGGCAAATGTGGTCAAACGGACGCAAACCATGCACATATCTTCTGGAGTTGCCCAAAAATAGAACCATTTTGGGACAGAGTGAATTCAGAATTAATGGAGGTATTAGGATATATAGTCTCCAAGAAGTGTTCCATTTTATACCTGGGTAATATAACTACAGTGGTGCTGAAGGAAGACCATTACTTGGTTAAAATCCTACTCACAGCTGGCACAAAGGCCATTACAAGAAACTGGCTTGCAGCGGACGCACCCAGACGTAGACAATGGTTAGACATAGTACAGGAAATATTTGTCATGGAGAAAATGACATATTCTCTAAGAGTGAAAGAAGACGAGTTTAACAGAAAATGGGAAAAATTGATTAGGTATAGAAATAAAGACATCAACACTGTATAATTTTATAGACAATAATGTAAGTTATTGGAAAATGTTTTAATATGAAAATAGTTCTGTATACTGCATCATTAATTGTAAACTGAACCCCCCGCTACACTGTTGTACGTTTCATTGTAATGTTGTATGTTTTGTTGTTATATTTGTGTTTTATTTGTGTATACATAAAAGCAATAAAAACTAAAGTGGAAAAAAAAGAATCATAGAATCATAGAAAATAGGTGCAGGAGTAGGCCATTCGGCCCTTCGAGCCTGCACCGCCATTCAATATGATCATGGCTGATCATCCAACTCAGTATCCTGTACCTGCCTTCTCTCCATATCCCCTGATCCCTTTAGCCACAAGGGCCACATCTAACTCCTTCTTAAATATAGCCAATGAACTGGCCTCAACTACTTTCTGTGGCAGAGAATTCCACAGACTCACCACTCTCTGTGTGAAAAAAGATCTTCTCATCTCAGTCCTAAAAGACTTCCCCCTTATCCTTAAACTGTGACCCCTTGTTCTGGAGTTCCCCAACATCGGGAACAATCTTCCTGCATCTAGCCTGTCCAACCCCTTAAGAATTTTGTAAGCCTCTATAAGATCCCCCCTTAATCTCCTAAATTCCAGCGAGTACAAGCCAAGTCTATCCAGTCTTTCTTCATATGGAAGTCCTGCCATCCCAGGAATCAGTCTGGTGAACCTTCTCTGTACTCCCACTATGGCAAGAATGTCTTAAGTATAACTTAAGTGTTCCTTATTAATTCAGGCCTGAATGACTGGAGACGTGCTAGACACATCAGCTGCCCTTGTGGAGAAGCTGAGGGGCCAGAGGTGAAGTGCTGAACTGAGTCCGGTAACACTGGTGTCTGAATAACAACTTCTCCCATGCACATCACAGTACTCAGGCAATGAAGGAAGAGATTTACTCACAGCAGGACAGAGTATCACTCCATCACATATCAGTCCATCTCTGTAAGCACGCAACCACCAGTTGTTTGTAAAGAGCCTGTAACCCACTTATATTAGAAAGATGACAATGTATTTTACTTCAGAGTCACGTGAGTGACTTCGTGATGACCCCGCCAGCACGCATGTGCAACATATCGTTGACCGCATGCGAAGTGACAGGCAGGGAGGAGAGTCGCTCCTCCACCAGAACGGACCTGCAGGTAAGGAACGACTAACCTGAGGTTGGGATTTTCTTTCAGGGACTCTGTGGGACAGAGTACCCCACCAAGGGGCTGCCTCGAAAGACTGACTGCGGACCGCGGGAACTTGGGCAGTCAGCGGCAGCATCACTACAAACCCAGAAGTCGGGCAAGCCCGTTGACCCGGCAGGGTCGGGCTCGGAGACTGCCGTTCACGGGTAACGAAGGAAGAGCAGGAGCTCCGACTCAATGTTGCAGCCCGCAGGAATACCGCGGATTGGCGGCAACGTTACCGCGAAATCGGGCAAGCCCGTTGACCCGGCAGGGCCCGGGCTCGGAGACTCGCCGTTCGGAGGTAGCGAAGACAGAGCAGGAGCTCCGACTCAATGCCGCAGCCCGTACACCAGGAATGGCGGACTGGCGGCACAACGTCCGGAAGTGGGGAAGCCCGTTGACCCGGCAGGGGTCATTAGGGGGTAGCAACGGCAGTCGATATTCCTGCATAGAGCAGATGGGGAGCACTAGCTCCAATGTGACCCACTCCAGCAGGAGTCTGGTCACTGTGGGTCTCCTAACAGACCCACAGCAGTACCCTTTACAGGGCTGCCAAATGCTCACCCGCTTCGCAGGGGAGCATAAGGAGTTAGGTCTGGGCTGACTCTGAAGAAGGGGTGTCGGCAGAAGAAACACAACATGCTAGGGGTGCAAGAAGAAGAGCTACTCGGGATGGTGTCCAAGTTGCAATGCCCTCACAAAAGGGGCCACCATTGTCAACAGGCAGCCAGTTTAAAGTACTCAACAACTTATCTAGCTCCAGGAATCGGTATTTCCCTCAATGTGCCTGCGGCAAATCCTCAAACTACTGGCCTCGGGTATTACCAGATTTACCAGGTCAGTAGACGGAAGATATGTCAGATGAGCAACAAGAAGCTCTAACACTCTCCAGTATGGTCAATTGAGATCAACTACTTCAGGAAGAATGCCATCCGGCCTACACTAAACCCCAAGTTCACGGGGTTGTGTAGAACCAGCAGTGCACAGACGCCTACTCAGGGACAACCTGCCCAAACAGGCAAAAGACCTCGACAAAGAGACAGTAGCCTGCGGCATGATTAAGGTGCCGGCCGCTATCAGGTCCTCACATATTTGGCGGCAGTAACTCCTATGCATCCACCAACAGGCTGCGTTATCACACTGAAAGAAAAGCTGGTGAAAGCTCGAAGGCCGTACAACCTACACAAAGGTCTTTTTCAGGCCATGCCCCAGAACGGCCTCCCTGGAAGATGTGGCAACCCCACACCACAACGCCTCTACCTCCCAGGAACCAAAGAAGGAGAAAATCAACACAGCACTACCGGTAACCATGGAAGTAGGTGGGTTTTGTTGCCTTCAGAACATAGCGTGTGTAACTTCTTCACAGGTTGGGGGAAGGTTACACTTGTACAGGAATAACTTCTGATCTTTCATACTGCACAGTATTCAGCGATACAAAACTGAATCTGTTGACAAACTCCTCTTTTCCGGTTCAACATGCACCTAGCCAAAAGTTTGAGCTTTCACAAAAAAGAGAAAGTGGAAGGTCATGCGGAACTGTTAAATCTATATACAAAAGGAGCAATAGAAGAAATGAAAACATGAGTCTCTTGAGTTTGTATCAAACATCTTCACCTAAAACAAAAAAGATGGCGGATGTCCGCATCATTTGATTTGACACAACTGAATACTTGTGCAGTACACGCACTTAAAAATGGAGAAAATTTTTGTTACTTCTAAAACAACTAGTTTCCAAAGGGTGCTTCATGGTGCATCGACCTCAAAGATGCATACTACTAGAACCAATAGACAAAGATCACCGCAGATATTTAAAATTCATCTGGATGGGAGTTCTGGCAGTATAAAGCGCTGCCTAATGGATTAACATCAGCATAGACTGTTTTCCAAAAATATTGAAACCAGCTTGGCGTTTCTTCGGGAACAAAAAACATATTATCAAGGCGTATCTGGATGACATCTTGTGGGGATAACATTGGAATTGGCTAAATTGGCTGTCTCAGCCATGAAGCTCCTATTTCAAAAATCTGGGTTATTATCCATCCAGACAAATCCAAGTTAAATGCCTTCCGATGACTATGGATTTGGGATTCATGATTGATTCTGTTCACATGTCTGTCACCTTGCCAAAGGACAAGGCAACAGACTTGATAGAGGCATATAACAGCCTTGTTTGCATCAGTAAACCATCTTCGGCAAATAGCCAGGGTAATTGGAAAGCTCGTGGCTGCCTTTTTACCCAGCCACAATTTGGACCCTTACATTACCAAAATCTACAAAAGGCCAAAACTACAGTGTTACAAACTGACGGCAGCACTGACGGGGAGCAACCGATACCACCTCCAGCTGCGGTGGTAGATAGAATACACATGAGTTAACCTTCCTTCAGGGTATCAATCATCAAAAGGTGTTGGGAGCATTCACGGACTTTGGGCTTACCTTTCAAACATGCATCATCTGCATGTTTGCCTACAAATTGATTATACCACCGTCATATGGGTGGAATTAAGTCGATATATTGTGATGAATTGATCAATAAAATCTGGCACTAGTGCATAGAAAGAAACATTTGGATATCAACTCCAGGTCACGCAAATTCAATGATAACACCGAATGGATGTTGGACCACCAGTCATTTACTGACATTATAGCTCAGTATGGAATGCCAGATATTGATTGTTTTGCATCAAGACTTAATCACCAGATACCAACGTATGTTGCATGAGAATCAGACACTGGGGCAGTTGTGATGGACGCATCTCGCTACACTGGGGAAGGGGGATTTTAAAAAAAAAAATGCATTTTTCCCCCCTTTACTGCCTCATTAGTCGGGTCCTACGGAAAATTCAACAAGACTCCGCATCAGGTATTTGGGAGTACCCGATTGGCCTACTCAGCCATGGTACCCTGTGGGACTCGACATGGTAAGAGCAATGGATTTCGATCTACAAACACCCAAGTTTGCTGGTACACCTATGACAAGGGAGAGTCATTTGTGCCAAGACCGAATGAACTCATTGGGTGCGAAATTTGGGACAGACCTCTCCTGGAATTGGGTTGTCGGACCGAACCATGAATATCATCGCGGCATCATGCAGAGAGTCCACCAGGAAACAGTACCTCACCTATATCAAAAAATGGGAGGTATTTTATACCAGGACAGACACAACTTACAACACAGCCACCATCGCGGTTGTGCTAGAGTTCCTGGTAAGTCTACACTTCGATGAAGGTTTGAATTATAATGCCATCAATTGCGCAAAGTGCCCTATCCTCATACCTGGAATAGGAGCTAGGACACCATGGAGGAGTATCTCACCCTCTGGTGTCAAAACTCATGAGGGGATTTTAACACAAAAATCCACAGGCCTCAATATACCCGGACCTGGGATATTGGCATTGTCCTGATCTATTCAGAGATTGGGCACCAGCCACGTCCCTCTCACTAACAAGTATAAAATAGTGATGCTGATGACACTTGTAATGGTGCAGCAGGTCCAGTCTCTGCACAAACTAGATGAACATCATGTAACATCCCAAAATAAGTAACCTTTCACATTTATGAGTTACCTAACAAAACAGGCCTGAGTCAGCTGGCCTCAAATTAGAGTTCCTGGCTTATCCCGTAGATAGATGCCTAAGCATAGTGAACCACCTCCTACATTAACAGGAGGTCACCAATTATCTCAGGGGTATGGACATGGCTCGATTGATAAGTTCAAACATCCTCATCACAGAGTACCATGCAGACCATATCAAGATGACTCAGGGTGGTGCAGCAGGGGTGGACACTGATATTTAAATCTCATTTCACCAGGACTGCAGCTACATTGTGCAGCGAGGATGATGGAAGTCCCATGGGCCATGCCCTTGTAACGGCGGGTTGGTCTAATGAAACAACTTCCAGCGGTTATAACAAACCTGTGGCCATGCCTGGGATATCTGCAGACACTATTTTACGTTCTGTACTATAATTCCCTGAATTTAGGGGTTATTATTATTATTGTTAAATAATACATTGTTTGTTTTTCAGCACTGTACAAGTCTGAAATACGTTAACATACTTCCTCCATTGGATATTATGGCAGTGTGTGAGCATGGACTCGTTTTCCAGGGCATGAAATCACAGAGCTTTGAAATCTTCACGAAATCACTCACGTGACTCCGAAGTAAAATAGTAAGATTAAACGAGAACTTATCAGTTCAAAGTTTGATCCTTATTTTATGAGGAGTTACGATGAGGGATTTTGTGCCCTCCGCTCCCAACCCTCTATTATAAGGTCAACTGGTATGTTAGTTCTCTTATCTTACTATCTTCAGTCAACTCTACTATCTGTGATTTCACACCGCTGCTTTGAAGAATGTCGCGCATGCATGCTCACAAAATCCCTCATCGTAACTCCTCATAAAATAAGGATGAAATTTCGAACTGGTAAGTTCTCGTTTAATCTTACTATTTTGGTTGTGATCATTGCAGTGATTTTTGTTTTCAAAAAGAGAACTTTCCCATTTTTCATGGCATTGAAAGCCCATCAATGCCTCTAGGCTTGGGTAGAGTGAGTGTGGAGAGTGTAGGAAGGAACTGCAGATGCTGGTTAAAACTGAAGATCAACACAAAAAGCTGGAGTAACTCAGTGGGACAGACAGCATCTCTGAAGAAATTGAATAGGTGATGTTTCGGGTCAAGACCCTTCCATAGCCCCTCTTCAGGATAGGATATTTCCACTAGTGGGAGAGTCTAGGACCAGAGGTCATAGCCTCAGAATAAAAGGATATTCATTTAGGATGCAAATGAGGAGGAATTTCTTTATTCAGAGGGTGGTGAATCTGTGGAATTCATTGCCACAAAGGCTGTGGAGGCCAATGGATATTTGTACGGCAGAGATAGATAGATTCTTGATTAGTACGGTTGTCAGGTGTTAAGTGGAGAAGGCAGGAGAATGAGGTTGAGAGGAAGCGTTAGATCAGCCATGATTGAATGGTGAAGGAGACTTGATGGACCGAATGTCCTAATTCCCCTTCTATCACATATGAACGCATGAACTTATTTCCTCAGAAGATTGAGTAGATTCGAGATGTCAGTGAATACTCTCCTGAACCTTAACAGTTCTATGGTAGAGATAGGCTTGCCAACTTTCTCACTCCCAAATAAGGGACAAAAATAAGGAACAAATTCCCAACGGCAATTCATTGACTCGGCTGTGGCTGGGTGAATGATGAGTTGGCCCGGGTGCTGGACTGCACACAAAGCCCAGCCGGCAGGCCAGCTGAGGAGTTTTGGCCTACGCGACATCGCGCGCAAAGTCCGGCACCCCATCCAACTCATGGACCGATGATCGGCCATGAGAAGGAGGGGTGGTGGTGTTTGCGGTAAGCGAAGGTTGGACAGCTGGCAGGGCTGCCGACCGATGGGGCCGTGGGCGAGGCGCTGCTGCTGCACTCCATGGGCTGCACTACGTCACCGACCCGACAGTCCCTTCGACCCGCATAGAACAGCCAAATACTGGACAAGGGTGGTCCCGTATGGGACAAACCAATTTAGCCCAATATACGGGATGTCCCGGCTCATACTGGACATTTGTCAATCCTAGGCAGAGAGCATTGCGGTCTGGTTCAAAAACTCAAAAGTCCAGGAACGAAAGAGAACACAGAGAATGAGAGACATTGCCCAGCTCACCACACAGATGCCGACCTCCCCAACATCGGAGGGATCTATAGCAGGCTCTGCCTCAAGTAGGCAGCCAAAATCATCAAAGTCTCGCACCTCCCCAGCACACTTTCATATTACACTTAGCATCAAAGAGAGAGAGAGACAGGAGTCAGAAAACCATGACAACCAGATTCAATCAGTCCGCCTAAACCTACCTGATCTCCCGGATGCTCAGCACTTTAACTCCCCCTCCCATTCCCACATTGACCTTTCTGTCCTGGGCCTCCTCCATTGTCAGAGTGAGGCGCAGCGCAAATTGGAGGAACAACACCTCATATTTTGCTTGGGTAGTTTACACCCCAGTGTTATGAACATTGACTTTTCTAACTTCAAATAGCCCTTGCTTTCCCTCTCTCTCCACCCCCTCCTCCTACCCAGTTCTCCCACCAGTCTTACTGTCTCCGACTACATTCTATCTCTGTAACGCTCCCTCCCCTGACATCAGTCTGAAGAAGGGTCTTGACCCGAAGCATCACCCATTACTTCTTTCCAGAGATGCTGCCTGTCCCACTGAGTTACTCCAGTATTTTGTGTCTACCAGATTCAATAATAGCTTCCTCCCAAAAACTATCAGGCTCTTGAACACAGCACATCACTAATCACAACTATGCATTTCTATGGACTCTCTTTGATTGAACTAAAATCGACTGGATTTTTCCACTAGTATAGTGCTTATTGATTTGTTGATTTTTTGTTTAGTATGCAGCAGGGGTCGGTAACCTTGTTCTGCATAGGGGCCAGGACCCATGTCTGTGAGCGAATGGCGGGCAGCATCTATCACTATAGTTAATAAATTGAGGTAATAATAATATACTAACTAAATTAGTAATTAGTAATAATACATACTTATAATACGTAAATTAGTAATAATACATACCAATAATACATACTAACTTGTGTGACACTTGGAAGGTAGATAAAAATGCTGGAGAAACTCAGCGGGTGAGGCAGCATCTATGGAGCGAAGGAGTATGTGATGTTTCGGGTCGAGACCCTTCTTCAGACACTTGTGACACTTGGTGTTGTTTTTTGGATTCGTTTTCACGAGTTTTTCAGATCCCAGATCCCTCGCGTCCCCGGGACTGGCTGCAGTTCCCAGGTCGCCTGCGTACCCCGGGACTGGCTGCAGTTCCCAGGTTGCGAAAACTAATTGGAAAAAAAAATGCCTGCGGGCCAGTTGATTTTGGGTTACGGGCCGGATCCAACCCGTGGGCCATAGGTTGCTGATCCCTGTTATACAGTATTTTATGTGCATTGTGGTTGCAGGCCTGTTACACATGACAATGAAGGACTCTTGACTCTTAATATTCCAGCTTACTTGATCAAAGCAACAAACTACCAATTAATATGTGTAGGAAGGAATGGCAGGTGCTGGTTTACACAAAGATAGACACAACATGTTGGAGTAACTCAGCGGGTCAGACAGGCAGCATTTCTGGAGAGAAGGAATAGGTGAAGTTTCTAGTCGAAATCCTTCTTCTGACTGAGAGTCAGGGAAGAGGGAGACTAGAGGTATGAAAAGGTACAGAACAAATCAGAGCTAGCACCGATGACCAAGGAATGGTGGAGTCCACAATGGTCCTTTATTGGCTGTGGAAGAGGTGATCGGGCAGGGATACAGACAGTGAAACTAGTCGGAGAACTCGGGTGGGGGAGGGAAGAAAGAGAGAGGGAAAGCAAAGGTTATTTGAAATTAGAGAAGTCAATGTTCATACCGCTGGGGTGTAAGCTGCCCAAGCAAAATATGAGGTGCTGTTCCTCCAATTTGCGCTGGGCCTCACTCTGACAATGGAGGAGGCCCAGGACAAAAGGTCAGTGTGGGAATTGGAGGGGGAGTTAAAGTGTTTGGCAACCTGGGAGATCACGAAGGCCAAGGTGGACTGAGCGAAGGTGTTCAGCGAAACGATCACTCAGTCTGCGCTTGGTTTCGATTTTGTTTACAAGTTGAGTGAGTTGACATGACCTTGAGACGAACAAGACTGAGAATCCCTCTGGAGAACGGGAGATCGACGGCAGACTTGCTACCAACGCCTTCTTTCCCAAGCCCGCTTCTGTCAGCAGCGTAAGGTTGTACAGCGGCAGCCCATCTATCAGCTGATCTTGTCAGCCCAGAGCTCCCACGAGTGCACTCGCCTTCAACTCCAGCTGCCGGACCCCAGAGCTGAACAAATCTGCTGGTAACCATGTCAACCTACATGCCCCCAGCTGCCAAACCCCAACCCTCCTCATCTCATCATTCCAAAGAGGAGCATCGAAGGGAATACTCTGGCATTTTCGTCAAACTCAAAGGAGCTGCCAACTTGAAGAACCATCTCCTTTTTGAGCTGTGCTTCCTCGCTAGTGAGGGAGACACGTGCTCAAGTCATCTATGAGGAAACACACTGACTTAAACACATAGAAACATAAAAAATAGGTGCAGGAGTAAGCCATTTGGCCTTTCGTGCCAGCACCGCCATTCAATAAGATCATGGCTGATCATCCAGAATCAGTAACTCGTTCCTGCTCTCTCCCCATATCCCTTGATTCCGTTAGCCCGAAGAGCTATACCTGCAGTAACTCTCTCTTGAAAACATTCAGTGAATTTGCCTCCACTGCCTCTGTGGCAGAGAATTCCACAGCTTCACAACTCTCTGGGTGAAAAAGTTTTTTCTCATCTCAGTCCTAAATGACCTAGCCCTTATTCTTAAACTGTGACCCCTGGTTCTGGACTCCCCCAACATCGGGAATATTTTTCCTGCATCTAGCCTGTCCAATCCCTTAAGAATTTTATATGTTGCTATATGATTCCCTCTCATCCTTCTAAATTCCAGTGAATATAAGCCCAGTCGATCCATCTCTGTTCTTGGACTTCAGGGCAGGGGAGAAAATCTCCGCCTGTCTCCGGCTCATACAGGGTTGACAATTGTCCTGTATTAGCCAGGACATCCCGTATATTGGGCTAAATTGGTTAGTCCCGTATGGACTGCACTTGTTCTGTATTTGTCTGCTACTACCAGGTGCTTCTCACCTTACGATAGGGTTACGTTCTGATAAACCCATCGTAAATCGAAAATATTGTAAGTCGAAAATGCATTGAATACACCTAAGCTACCATCACCGGAGTATTCAGGCTTGGACTGACAGAAGCTTGTGGGCTTTCATTCTCCGGGTTAGTTCCCCCCCTCCCCCCCCACCCACCTCTCTCTCCTCTTCAGTCCTCTGCCTCTGGGAGTGATTTTGATTTCCACGTTTTAATTATGAAATCTCTTTGGCATCTCTCAACCGTCCACCCCACCCCCACCCCCCCCACCCCTCCACACCCCACTCCCATCCCACCCCACCCCCCCAATAACACCACACCCCACCCCACCTCCCCGACTCCCACCACCGCCCCGTTTGGTCGGAACGCTCAACAATTCCCTGAGCACCGATGCCCCTTAAATCTCCCGAGTGCCAGCCCCCGCAGGAGCGAACACTTGGCGAATTGTCACAGCTGGTAGCAGCTCTGAGATTTTATCAACCGGTTCATCAGATCTGTTGCTGTTCGATGTCCATCTCGCCTCCTGCAAGATTCCTCACAAGTCCCTCCCCCGTCGCTTCCTCCCACGGAAAGGCTGACACGGTTCACTTCATCAAAAGGAACGCAACCTTTTGTCCCTTATTTGGGATTGAGAAAGTTGGCAACGAGAACTGTTCTTTGTCCTGAAGCACCAAGCTACCTTTCCAGTGGCAGCATGAGATTTAAAACGATAAAAATGAAGGCCCAGAATTTGTGGGTTGATAGTGCATCAAACTTGACAGCGATTACTGTCATTCCTCTGAAACCGGACAGCGTTGTATGTTGTACTCTCACTGGAGGACAATGCACAAGATGTGGTTGGGGGGTAGGCACAAAATGCCGGAGTAACTCAGCAGGACAGGCAGCATCTCTGGAGAGAAGGAATGGGTGAGATTTCAGGTTGAGACTCCTTCAGACTGAGCGATAGTTAGCTGTACTTGCCCCTCTGCAGGCTGAATCTTTTGCAAGTGTAATCAACACAAAAGTACCGATTTAAACTTATTTTGACCTTCTGGTTTAGTTTAGTTTAGAGATAAAGCTAAAGCCCACCGAGTCTGCACCGACCAGCGATAACCGCACATTAATACTACCCTTCACACACTAGGGCCAATTTTACATTGATACCAAGCCGATTAACCGGCAAACCTGTACGTCTTTGGAGTGTGGGAGGAAACCGAAGATCTTTGAGAAAATCCACACAGGTCACAGGGAGAAATGTACAAACTCTGTACAGACAGCACCCGTAGTCAGGATCGAACCGGGTCACTGGCGCTGTGAGACAACAACACTACCAGTGTGAAGAATGGCCTCAACCCAAAACGTCGCATATTCCTTCTCTCCATAGATGCTGCATCACCCGCTGAGTTCCTCCAGCATTTTTGTCTACCTTTGATTTTTCCAGCATCTGCAGTTTCTTCCTAATCACCAGCCCCAAAAATGTCTGCGCCAACTATGATGCCAAATTAAACTAATTCCTCTGCCTGCTTGTGATCCATATCCCTCCATTTCCTGCATATTCATGCCGATCTAAGAGCCTATTACACTTCACTATCGTATCAGCTTCCACCGCCATCCCTGGCAGCACGTGCTAGGCACCCAGCACCCTCTGGTGAACAAACTCTCACAGTCTCTGTGGATCAGCAAATATTTATATTTGGTTTATAATAACCTTAGAATTACAATTTTCTCTTCCGTACTTTTAAAAAACATTTAAGACGCCACAGCATGTGTGTATCATCATCTGCACTTTGCCTTTAGTAGAATGATTGGGAAATTAAAAACATTTACAATTTCTGGTGTTCTGACGCTAATTTTGTAAGTATGCATTTTATTTTCTCAAGCAGATTATTTCAAAACGTGACTAGGCAGATACAACAGCGATGATTGAGAGACTTTTGGACAGGCACATGCGTAGAACAAAGAAAACTGAACATAGAACACTACAGTACAAGAACAGCTCTTTAGTCCATATTGATGGTGCTGAACATGAGGCCAAGTTAAACTGATCTCATCTGCCTGTATATGATCCATATCCCACTATTCCCTGCACTTCTATGTGCCTCTCCAAAAGCCTCTTAATAGCCACTATTGCATCTGCCTCCACCACCACTCCTGGTAGTGCAGGGTGGGGGGGGGTGGGGGGGATGGGGGGGAGGGGGGATGCAAAACCTAACAACCCTCCCTGATGTCTTGTGCCTCATCAATGAAAATATATCGTTGCTTATACAAAAAGATATCGTTAGGCCTATTGTACAAAATTCGCACAGGCACTAAGTCACTTAAACGTGTCAATGTCGAAGAGTTAAAACTTCTAGTGTTAAAAAATATTGTTATTTAAATTTGTTCATGAAATCCCATCTCCTGCCTTAATATCATGAGAATTTTCCAATCTTTATTTCAGTCCCTGGGAGTGTGGGGGGCAAACATGAGTAAAATGTTAGTTTGGTTTAGTTCAGAGATACAGGCCCTTCAGCCCACCGAGTCCGCACCAGGAAACAGCTGGTTAAAGTTGAGAGCTTTTGGTGGCTCATTATCGGTGAGAATTCAATGAAATTCAGTTCAATTAAACTCCTGTAGGCAGAGACTTACAGCATATAAACAGGCCCTTCAACCCAACTTGCCCACATCGGCCAACATGTCCCAGCTACATTAGTCCCACCTGCCTGCGTTTGGTCCATATCCCTCTAAACCTGTCCTGTCTAAATGTTTCTTAAATACTGCGATAGTCCCTGCCCCGCACACTAACACTACCCTACCCACGCTAGGGACAATTTACACATACACCTAGCCAAATAACCTACAAACCTGTATGTCTTTGGGGTGTAGGAGAAAAACGAAGATTACCCACGCGGTCGCGGGGGGAATGTACAAACTCCGTACACACAGCACCCGTAGTTGGGATCAAACCCAGGTCTCCGGCGCTGCAAGCACTGTAAGGCAGCAACCATGGCCACCCTACGTTCTTATATCTTAAGACTGCTTCTCAGTTCCCGAAGCTCCTCCAGGGATACACTTGATCCTAATTGCCTAAATCTGTCACGTGCCTCCATCTTTTTCCTGATCAGTGCCTCAATTTCTCTCGCCATCCAAGCGTCCTTACACCTACCTGCTTTGCTCTTCACTCTAAAAGGAACATGCATGCCCTGAACTCTTGTCATCGTACTTTCAAAAATATTTCTCTATCTGACCATTCCTTTGCCCACAAACAATCAACTCCAATCAATTTTAGCAAGTTCCTCTTCTAATACCATCAAAGTTGGCATTGGCCCAATACAGAATTTAAACTTGTGAGACCACCTCTCTTTATCCATAACTGTTTTACAGCTGATAGAACAGTGGTCGCTGGTCTCAAAACGTTCACCAAAGGAAGGGTCTGGACCCACAATGTCACCCATTCCTTCTCTCCAGAGATGCTGCCTGTCCCGCTGAGTTACTCCAGCTTTTTGTGTCTATCTTCGGTCACTTGTAGATTTTGTTTAAGGATACAGAATGGATATACCTCAAGCTCTTAATTGTTGTGTATTGAGCTCTCAAGAACTCTTGAGTTAATGAAAACTGGTCAGAAGCGAAAGAATGTGCATTCTGAAATGTTTTTACGTTGAAGTAAAAAATAATGGTGACTGGTCGTATCTGCACGTTGTCAAGCACTGTTAAAGATTTAGCATATGTCCATGACCAATGAAAAATGTTTCATCCAGGTATTGTAGAACACAATACAGGAGTGTGTTAAAGACAGCATGATTCTTTCTGGTATCTCCGCAGGAAAAAACATCATAGGGTTCACCAGTTGGAGCAGACCTCAAGGTGTGGACATGTTTGAACATTGGCAGCCACTTCTTTGAATTATGGAAAGAGATAACAGTACAGTGACAGAAAGGTTCAACCATCTGCCTTAAGCAGCAGGCAAACATGAGTAAAATGTTAGTTTGGTTTAGATCAGATACAGCATGGAAACAGGCCCTTCAGCCCACCGAGTCTGCACCAACCAGCGATCCCAGCATATTAACACTACCCTACACATACTAGCGACAATTTTACAATTTTCAACAAAGCCAATTCACCTACAAACATGTACATCTTTGAAACCGAAGATCCGAAAATGTTTGGAGAATGGGGAGGAGGAGGAATTTCTTTAGCCAGTGAACTTCTGTGCTACAGACAGCTGTAGAGGGCATCATTGGGTATTTCTAAAGCGGAGATTGAATGGTTCTTGATTAACAAGGGTGTCAAAGGTTAGGGGGAGAAGGCAGGAGAATGGGGTTGAGAGGGAGAGATAAATCAGATACGATCGAATAGCACAGTTGACTCAATGGGATGAATGGCCGAATTCTGCTCCTATGTCCTATGTCTAATGGAACAAAGACAGATCTGAATGAAGAAAAACTGGTATTTAGAACAAGTCATGGCCAGGTTGTGAAACTCAATTAGGAAAGAAACCTAACCTGTTGTTTTTAGAATTTCTTCTAGAAGAAAAGCTCTATTTGGTTTTGGTGTAGGAAGGAGCTGCAGATGCTGGTATAAACCGAAGATAGACACAAAATGCTGAAGTAACTCAGCAGGACAGGCAGCATCTCTGGAGAGAAGGAATGGGTTGCGTTTCGGGTCGAGACACTTCTTCAGATCTGAAGTCACCTAAGCGACGCTGCCTGTCCCGCTGAGTTACTCCAGCATTTTGTGTCTATCTTCTATTTAGTTTCAGCTCAGTTTTCATTTTTAATTGAAATGTAACAAAACATAGTGAGTAATATTGCTAGCTCATGCTGGTGGTGTCTTTTACTTTATCAAATAACTTAACAATAGAGATCATACATACTTTTGGGGACTCATCACTTTGCATGGACAGCCATGAGCAACTGCAGGGGAAACTAAAGCAAAGAACAGCTCAAATAGTCTAAAAAATATAGTAGGGCTTTTTGGTTTTGAAGCAGAAATATGAACGAATCTATTACTGAGGATGCATCTCTTGCAGGGACACTTGTAAATGGAACCTTTTTGGACGAAGGGCTTGTTCATGTACTGCACTATGTTCTTAGATACAGCTGAACGAGAAAATTAGAGTACGAGTATGTTATGTACAGTGGCGCAGCGGTAGAGTTGCTGCCTTACAGCACCAGAGATCTGGGTTCGATCCTGACTATGGGTGCTGATGATATGGAGTTTCTACATATTCCCTGTGACTGTGTGGGTTTTCTCCGGGTGCTCCGATTTTCTCCCACACTCCAAAGGCATACAAGTTTCTATTGATTCAGTGCCGACCCTGATTTCTTCTGTACCTTTTCATATCTCTCGTTTCCATATAACCATATAACCATATAACCATATAACAATTACAGCACGGAAACAGGCCCTCTCGGCCCTTCCAGTCCGTGCCGACCATTTGTTTTCCCCTAGTCCCATCTACCTGCACTCACACCATACCCCTCCATTCCCTTCACGTCCATATACCTATCCACTTTACTCTTAAATGTTAAAATCGATCCTGCCTCCACCACTTCTGCTGGAAGCTCATTCCACACAGCCACCACCCTCTGAGTAAAGAAGTTCACCCTCACGTTACCCCGAAACTTCTGTCCCTTAATTCTCATGTCATGCCCTCTTGTTTGAATCTTCCCTACCCTCAATGGGAAAAACGTATCCATGTCAACTCTGTCTATCCCTTTCATCATTTTAAAGACCTCAATCAAGTCCCCCCTTAACCTTCTGCGCTCCAAAGAATAAAGACCTAACTTGTTCAACCTTTCTCTGTAACATAGTTGCTGGAACCCTGGCAACATTCTAGTAAATCTCCTCTGTACTCTCTCTATTTTGTTGACATCCTTCCTATAACTAGGCAACCAAAATTGTACACCATACTCCAGAATTGGTCTTACCAATGCCTTGTACATTTTAACATTACTTCCCTACTCCTGTATTCAATGCTCTGATATATAAAGGACCCAACACAGCACACCCAAAGGCTTGACATCTTTCTTTAACACCCCCTTCTAACCTTGTCCACCTCCAGCACAAATCAGGGAATCCTTTCCATTAATTTGCCCACCACTGTCACTATAGGTCCTAGTTTATTCCTGTTCAGTACAGCTTCTAATGACATTTGAAATATTTCTGTCATAGCTCCTGCTAACACTAACCACCTAGGGAATATTCCTGTCAGGACCTGGAGACTTATCTACTATTTTTCAAAAGTGTCAGTACTTCCTCTTTGAATCTCATAGTTTCCATAGCTACTCTACTTTTTCCCCTTAACTCACATAGTTCAATATCCTTCTCCTTGGTGAATACCGAAGAAAAGAAATTGTTCAATATCTCCCCCATCTCTTTTGGCTCTGCAGATAGCTGTCCATTCTGGTTCTCTAATGGTCCAATTTTATCCTTGTTATCCTTTTGCTATTAATATAGCTGTAGAAACCCTTTGGGTTTACTTTCACCTTTCTTGCCAAAGCAACCTCATATCTTCTTTTAGCCTTCCTAATTTCTTTCTTAAGATTCTTTTTACATTCTTTATACTCCTCTAGCACCTCATTTACTCCATGCCTCCTATAATTATTGTAGATATCTCTCTTTTTTCGAAACAAGTGTCCAATTTCCCTTGAAAACCATGGCTCTTTCCAATTTTTACTATTTCCTTTCAACCTAACAGGGACATAAAGATTCTGTACTCTTACAATTTCCCCTTTAAAAGTCCTCCATTTCTTTTCTACATCCTTCCCATGAAACAAAGTGTCCCAATTCACTCCTTTAAAATCCTTACGCATTCCCTCAAAGTTAGCCTTTCTCCAATCAAAAATCTCCACCCTAGGTCCAGTTCTGACTCTCTCCATAACTATATTGAAACTAATGGTATTGTGATCACTGGTCCCGAAGTGCTCACCAACGCATACCTCCGTCACCTGACCTGCCTCATTTCCTAACAGGAGGTCCAGCACTGCCCCTTCTCTGGTCGATACCTCTATGTACTGCTGCAAAAAACTATCCTGCACACATTTTACAAACTCCAAACCATCCAGCCCATTTACAGAATGTGTTTCCCAGTCTATTTTTGGAAAATTAAAATCTCCCACAATCACTACCTTGTGCTTACTACTAATATCTGCTATCTCCTTACATATTTGCTCTTCCAATTCTCGCTCCCCATTTGGCGGTCTATAATACACCCCTAAAAGTGTTGCTACACCGTTCCCACTTCTCAGTTCCACCCAAATAGCCTCCCTAGACAAGCCCTCTAATCTATCCTGCCAAAGCACTGCTGTAATATCTTCTCTGACAAGCAATGCAACACCTCCCCCTCTGGACCCTCTCCTCTGACAATCAGTCTGAAGAGTCTGAATCCAAAATGTCACCTATTCCTTTACCCCAGAGAGATGCTGCCTGACCCGCTGAGTTACACAGCTTTTTGTGTCTATTTTCAGATTTGTAGGTCAATTGGCATTGGTAAAGTTGTAAATTGTCCCTGGCATGTAGGATAGTGCTAGTGTACAGGAGGATTGCTGGTTGGCGTGGACTCAGTTGCCTTTTTCCGCACTGTTTCTATAAATTATGTTTATGCACGTTTACATTAGCCCCCCCCCCCCCCTCCGCGATGAGGAGATGGGGCCCCTTGGTCTAGTATTTATTTAAAAATCTGTCATTATTGATTGGATCATGCACATGCAGATGAGATCAGTTTAACTTGGCATCATGTTCAGCAAAGACAATATGGGCCGAAGGGCCCATTCTTGTTCTATGTTTGTTCTCTGATTTCAACTCCCAATCAACATATTTGCTCATTAAATGGAGCTTCACAGGTGAAAGACTCAAACATGTGGAGAGGATGTTTCCACTAGTGGGAGAGTCTAGGACTAGAGGTCGCATCCTCAGAATTAAAGGGCGTTCAATTAGGAAGGAGATGAGGAGAATTTTCTTTAGTCAGACGGTGGTGAATCTGTGGAATTCTTTGGCACAGAAGGCTGTGGAGGCCAAGTCAGTGAAGGCAGAGATAGATAAATTCTTGATTAGTACGGGTGTCAGAGGTTATGGGGAAGAAGGCAGGAGAATGGGGTTAGGAGGGAGAGAATGATCAGCCATGATTGAATGGTGGAGTAGACTTGATGGGTCGAATGGCCTTATTCTACTCCTATCACTTATGACCTTATGACCTTATAACACACCAATTTCTGGTGATTTTGCTGGTCCAAAAGCAGGTGTAACATTAAACTCAGCATTTTGAGCTGAGCATGAAGCAAAGTTATGATCGCGTGTTTCAATGCAATTTATGAGCAGTTTTAGTATCAATTCTCAGGTGTCTTGTATTTTCAATTCTTTGAATGAATTTTTATCACAACAGTGGAAGTTAAATTGAAATGGCCCCACTGGCGCTTGTTTGTCAAAACACACCATCTGTGTGCTCCTGACAATGAATAAGCCTTTGGTGTTACTTAGTTTAGTTTAGTTTAGAGACACAGTGGAGAAACACGCCGTTTGGCCCACCTACTCCGCACCGAGCAGTGATCCCCGCACACTAACACAAGCCTACACACACGAGGGACAACTTACACTTCCACCAAGCCAATTAACCTACAAACCTGTACGTCTTTGGAGTGTGGGAGGAATCCAAAGATCTCAGAGAAAACCCACATAGTCACAGGTAGAACATACAAAGTCCATACAGACAGCAGCCATAATCTATGGTGCTGAAAGCGCTGTAAGGCAGCAACTCTACCGCTGCGCCACTGTGCCACCATTACTGAAGCTTGTTTCAGCACTACACACTCGAGGTAAATCAGAGACCAGTACTGGGAAATTACCCAGGTAGGTCCCTGTAACATATGCGGGTATCTGCCTCTCATATTACCATAAGACCATTCGACATAGGAGCATAATTAGGCCATTCAGCCCATCAAGTCGACTCCGCATTCAATCATGGACAATCTATTTTTTCCTCTCAACCTTTTTCCCCTGCCTTCTCCCCCTAACCTTTAACACCCTTACTATTCAAGAATCTATCAATCTCTGCTTTAAAAATACTCAATGACTTGGCTCCATAGCTGCATGTGGCAATGAATTCCAGAGACTGACCACCCTCTGACTAAAGAAATTCCTCCAACTTCATTTTGAAGATTCCCATCAAAATCCCACCAACACTCGTCCCACCTGCCTGCGCTTGGCCATAACCATTCTGGGCAAAAGATCTATCCCTCTCATAATTCTGTACACCTCTACAAGATCACTCCTCATCCTCCTGCACTCCAAAGCCTAGAGTCCTAGCTCGCTCAACCTCTCCCTATAACTCAGGCTCTCAAGTCCTGGCAACATCCTCATAAACCTTCCCTGTACCCTTTCCAAATTGACAACAGGTTTGCTATAACACGGTGACCAAAACTGAACACAATACTCTAAATGTGGCCTCACCAATGTCTTGTACAACTGCAAGAAGACCTCCCAACCGCTATACTGAATATTCTGACTGCTGAAGACCAATGTGATGAAAGCCTTTTCTTCTGGATCCACATCTTTTAGCAATTGCTTACCGTGAAGAGCCAAAAATCAGTGCACAGGGTCCGATTCAGCCCACTATTTTCTGATGGTTTCAAATTAATTTGGTCATTGCAAAGATAATACAAAGAATGGTATGGATCAGTGTGTCTTTAAGTTAGAATGACAGAGATCTATCCAATGAGAGTTCCAGTCAGAAAATCAATTGTTTTTGAAAGATTTATTTTCAAACTTAGCTTATGTTTTATTTTCTTCCAGTTTTAGAGATACAGCGTGCATGCAGGCCCACCGGGTCCATGCCCATCAGCGATCACCCGTACACTACTTCTACTCTACGCACTAGGGCCACTTTACAGAAGTCAATTAACCTGCAAACCTGCACATCTTTGGAATGTGGGAGGATACTGAAGAACTCAGAACAAACCCATACAGTCACGGGGAGAACGTACAAACTCCGTACAGACAGCACCCCTCGTCAGGATCGAACCTGGGTCTCTGGCGCTGTAAGGCAGCAACTCTAACGTTGCGTCACCGTGCCACTGTCCTTTTTAAAGTTTGAAAATTCACGTTGATAAGTTCAAAAGTGATAGGAGCAGAATTAGGCCATTTGGCCCATCAAGTCTACACTGCCATTCAATCATGGCTGTACTATCTTTCTCTCTCAACTCCATTTCCCTGCCTTCTCACCATAGCCCCTGACCCCCATAATAATCAAGAATCCATAAAGCGCTGCCTTAAAAATATCCATTGACTTGGCCTCCGCAGCCTTCTATATCTCTATAATGCTATATCTCTAAAGCTAAAAAAGATATAAAATATTGTTTGAGTCAAACAAAATGCTTAAATGCTGTTTAGAAATATATAATTCAGTATGCTATTAGTTCTCTGATACCGATGTTCAATTTCAATGTTATGTTGATGGCATAACCCACTTATTAATTCAATTTAATTTTCAAAACCAGAGTTATGTTTATGTTTTGCAACACATAATTGATAACTGCGTTAGTTCACAAGACGCATTGAGCTGGCAATTCATTAAAAGTCAGTGCGATAGCTAGATCATTACCTTCCTTTAGAAACACTTTCAGTGCCACACGCATCCAAAAATGCATTATTAATAAGAAAGATTAATCAGAAGGGGCTCCATCCATGAGGTAATGCAAATATGACATTTAAATAGGACTGTGCCTGTGAAAAAGGTATATCTCATACAAAATATTACTCATAACGAATTCTTATCTTTGAAGAAATGAATGAATAAATAATATATCCTGAGTTTCTAATTTTTTTAGTTTAGAGATACAGCGCGGAAACAGGTTCCTTCGGCCCACCAAGTCCGCACCGACCAGTGGTCCCCGCACTTAACACTATCCTTCACACACTAGGTACAAATCATATTTATACTAAGCAAAATAACCTACAAACCTGTACCCCTTTGGAGTGTGGGAGCAAATCAAAGATCTCAGAGAAAACACACACAGGTCACAGGGAGAAACGTACAAACTCCATACAGACAGCACCCGCAGTCAGGATTGAACTCGGGTCCCTGATGCTATAAGGTAACAACTCTACTGTTGCACCATCGTGCCACCCTCCATTATCTCTCCTCCACCAGAGCACCAGAGACTCTGGTTCAATCCTGACTATGGGTGCTATCTGTATGGAGATTGCACGATCCCCCCATGACTTGCAGGGGTTTTTTTTTTCCGGGTGCTCCGGTTTCCTCCCACATTCCAAAGACGTACATACATAGACACATAGAAAATAGGTGCAGGAGTAGGCCATTTGGCCCATTGAGCCAGCACCCCAATTTGATGTGATCATGGCTGATCATCCTTGATCAGTACCCCGTTCCTGCCTTCTCCCAGAGGTGAGGACAGTACAGAGCTGGTCTGAGGGGGGGGGGGGGGGGGGGGGGGGGGGGGGGGGGGAGCAGGGGAACAACTACAGGATTGTTTGGAGTCTGTAGACTGGGCAATGTTCAAGAACTCGGCAACAGACTTGAATGAATACGCCACAGTCGTTACAGACTTCTTTAAGAAATGTGTGGAGGACTGCATCCCTACAAAAACCTTCCGAGTGTTTCCCAATCAGAAACCTTGGATGAACTGTGAGATCCGCACTCTTCTGAAGACCAGACACCAGGCATTCATGTCTGATGATACAGTGGTCTACACGAAGTCCACATACGACCTTGGTAAGGCCATCAAAAAGGCCAAAAGTGAGTTCTGCTCCAAAGCTGGAGGACGAGACAGATGTTCGGCAGCTGTGGCGGGGACTGAATGCAATCACCTCCTACAAGGCGAAACCAGGAGGCAGTTCGGATTTCGGTGATACATCACTCCCTGATGAGCTCAATGCATTTTACGCATGCTTTGATAGGGAGAACACCGATGTGCCTTCCCGAGCCCCCATTCGCTGTGATGGTATTTCAGTCTCAGTCACCGAGGCCGACGTCAGGAAATCCTTCAGAGGGTTGAACCCTCGAAAAGCGCCTGGACCTGATGGCATACCTGGTCGTGCTCTAAAATCCTGTGCGGACCAACTGGCTGGAGTTTTTACGGACATTTTCAACCTCTCACTTCTGAGGTCTGAGGTTCCCACCTGCTTCAAAAGGGCATTAATAAAACCGGTGCCCAAAAGGAGCAAGGTGACGTGCCTCAATGACTATCGATGTGTGGCACTAACGCCTGTGGTGATGAAGTGCTTTGAGAGGTTGATCATGGCACAAATCAACTCCTACCTCGAAAAAAACCTGGACCACTGCAGTTCACTCACCACCACATCAGATCAACAGTGGACGCCATCTCGCTGGCCCTCCACTCCGCTCTGGACCACTTGGACAACAAAAACTCATATGTCAGGCTGTTATTCATTGACTACACTCGGCATTTAACACAATCATCCCCTCCAAGCTGGTTACCAAACTCGCAGAACTGGGTCTCTGCGCGTCCCTCTGTAATTGGATCCTCGACTTCCTCATTCACAGACCACAGTCTGTTCGTATTGGTGGAAAGTGTCAGACTCGATAACAATCAGCACGGGGGCACCTCAAGGCTGCGTGCTCAGCCCCCTGCTGTACTCACTCTACACTCATGACTGCGTAGCCGGTCACAGTGTGAACTCCATCATCAAGTTCGTTGTCGACACCACTGTTGTGGGACGTATCACTGATGGGGATGAGTCGGAGTATAGAAGAGAGATCGAGCGACTGTCCATATGGTTCCAGGACAACAACCTGGCCCTCAACACCAGCAAAACCAAGGAACTGATTGTGGACTTTGGAAGCAATAGGATGGGGACCCATAGTCTTGTTTATATCAATGGGTCGATGGTTGAAAGGGTCAAGAGCTTCAAATTCCTGGGCGTGCACATCTGTGAAGATCTTTCCTGGTCCGAGAACACAGATGCAATTATTAAGAAAGCTCATCAGCGCCTCTACTTCCTGAGAAGATTACGGAGAGTCGGTCTGTCAAGGAGGACTCTCTCTAACTTCTACAGGTGCACAGTAGAGAGCTTGCTGACCGGTTGCATCATGGCTTAGTTCGGCCACTTGAGTGCCCTGGAGAGGAAAAGACTACAAAAAGCAGTAAACACTGCCCAGTCCATCATCGGCTCTGACCTTCCTTCCATCGAGGGGATCTACTACAGTCGCTGCCTCAAAAAGGCTGGCAGCATCATCGAGGACCCACACCACCTTGGTCACACACTCATCTCCCTGCTACCTTCGGGTAGAAGGTACAGGAGCCTGAGAACTGCAATGACCCGATTCAGGAATAGCTACTTCCCCACAGCCATCAGGCTATTAAACTTGGCTCGGACAAAACTCTGAACATTAATACCCCTCCATCTGTTATTTGCACTTTATTAATTTATTCATTCATGTGTGTATTTACGTATATAATTGTAGTCAATGCCTACTATGTTCTGTTGTGCTATGCAAAAAAAGAATGTCATTGTCCTGTCAGGGACACATGACAATAAACTCTTTTGACTCTTTGACTCTTGACTCTTTGACTCTTGACTCTCCCCATATCCCTTTTTTTCCGCTAGCCATAAGAGCTCTATCTAACGATCTTTTGAATGCATCTAGTGAATCGGCCTCCACTGACTTGGCAGAGAATTCCACAAATTCACAACTCTCTGGGTGAAAAGGTTTTTCCTCATCTCAGTTCTCAATGGTCTACCCCTTATTCTAAAACTGTGGCCCCTGGTTCTGGTCTCCCCCAACATCGGGCACATGTTTCCTGCATCTAGCGTATCCAATCCCTTAATTTTATATTACTAAAAGTCTGATCTTGACCGCTTTTGGCTCGCTGTGCTGCGATTTCCGAGAGAATGCTGCCACCCACGGCTGTCATTTTTGGCCAGCTCGCTCAGAGCCCCCCTCAGCCTTCCTGGACCAGAGGATTTTTCCCATCGATGAAAAATCAGAGATATATTGATGTTTATTTTTAAATTCCCCATTCTCTCTGCTGCCCCTGCTGGAGGGAGTGGGTGGGATTATAAAACCAGGAAGTGGTGTGCCTCACTCAGTCTCTGCAAGATGGACAAACCAGAGGGGCACGTCTCTCTGAGCTCTGAATGCTCAACTCAACTGTGAGTGCCCTTAATGTGGTTCGAAAATGAAAATATGGTTGGTTTGAAGTAAAAAGGCACTGCCTGCAAATGTTTGTTTGAGGGGCTTAGGTTGAAGTTAAAAGACACTACTGCAAATGGTGGCTTGGGTGCTTTAGCCTGAAGCTAAAATACACTACTGCAAATGGTGGCTTGGGTGCTTTGGCTTGAAGCTAAAAGGCACTACTACAAATGGTGGTTTGGGTGCTTTGGGCTAAAATTAAAAGGCACTACTGCAAATGGTGGCTTGGGTGCTTTGGCTTGAAGTTAAAAGGCACTACTACAAATGGTGGTTTGGGTGCTTTGCGCTAAAATTAAAAGGCACTACTGCAAATGGTGGCTTGGGTGCTTTGGACTTGAAGTTAAAGGGCACTACTGCAAATGGTGGTTTGGGTGCCTTGGATTGAAGTGAAAAGGCACCACTGCCAATGGTGGCTTGGGCGCATTGGCTTGAGGTGAATGGGCACTACTGCAAATGGTGGCTTGGGCGCATTGGCTTGAAGTGAAAAAGCACTACTGCAAATGGTGGCTTGGGTGCTTTGGGTAAATTCCTGCATGCACTCTATATTGATTTTAGATAAAACGCTACCACTTACGGCTGTGATTTTTGGCCATCCTACTCAGTCCCCCTCCGCTCGGCAGGTGCAGAGGATTCTTCCCATCAATGAAAAATAAAAGTGTTATTAGTATTTAAAAAATATTGAGAATCTCTCTCCTGTCATGAAGGCCACTCCTTTTTCCGGTGGGAGGGGTTATAAAACCCGGAATTGTGGGTGTGGCTCAGTCTCTGCATGATGGGGGAGGGAGACGTCATGAGTCTGTCTGAGCTATGAATAAACTGAACACACTGAATGTCTACTGAACTGTGAGTTTGGTGTTTTGTGTGGTTTTATGGTGGTTTAACCCCACTTGAAATGGTATGAAACTGCATTTGCATGTGGTGGCCTTGCACCCTGCATGAAATGGTATGAAGCTGCATTTGAATTTGGTGGCCTTGCATCCTGCTTGAAGTGGTATGAAACTGCACTGAATTTGGTGGCCTTGCACCCTGCTGAAAGTGGTATGAAACTGCACTTGAGTTTGGTAGCCTTGGATCCAGCTTGAAGTGGTATGAAACTGCACTTGAATTTGGTGGCCTTGCACCCTGCTTGAAGTGGTATGAAACTGCGCTTGAATTCTTTGGCCTTGCTCCCGGCTTGAAGTGGTATGAAACTGCACTTGAATTTGATGGCCTTGCACCCTGCTTGAAGTGGTAGGAAACTGCACTTGAATTCGGTGGCCTTACACCCAGCTTGAAGTGGTAGGAAACCGAACCTGAATTTGGTGGCCTTGCACCCTGCTTGAAATGGAATTTCAAGGAATAGCCATGAGTCAACTGCCAGCCCACCAGCTGTGAGTGAGCTGCCAACACATCAGGCTTGAGGGACTGAGCTGCCACCCCAAGAACCCATACCAGCGCTCCAGAAAGCCCCCCTACTGGCCACCAATATTGGAATTGGTGGAGAGGTGGAATATTGCGTCGGGGGACCAGCCCTCCCATGTGAACATGGGACCCAACGGGTCCCACTTAGTCTTGTAATTTTATATGTTTCTATAAGATTCCCTCTCATCCTTCTAAATTCCAGTGAATACAAGCCCAGTCATTCCATTCTTTCATCATTTGATGGTCCCGCCATCCTGGGAATTAACCTCGTGAACTACGCTGCACTCCCTCAATAGCAAGAATGTCCTTGTTTAAACTGGGAGGCCAAAACTACACACAATACTCCAGGTGTGGTCTCAACAGGGCACTATACAACTGCAGAAGGACCCCTTTGCTCCTACACTGAAATTATCTTGTTTTAAAGACCAACATGCCATTAGCTTTCTTCACTGCCTGGTGTACCTGCATGCTTACTTTCAGTGACTGATGTACAAGGGTACCCAGGTCTCGTTGCACTTCCCCTTTTCCTAACCTGACAAATTCAGATAATAATCTGCCTTCTTGTTCTTGCCACCAAAGTGGATAACCTCACATGTATCCACATTAAACTGCATCTGCCATGCATCTGCCCACTTACCCAACCTATCCAAGTCACCTTGCATCCTCATAGCATCCTCTTCACAGTTCACACTGTCACCTAGCTTTGTGTCATCTGCAAATTTGCTAATGTTACTTTTAATTCCTTCATCTAAATCATTAATATACATTATAAATAGCTGCGGTCTCATTACTGAACCTTGCGGTACCCCACTAGTCACTACCTGCCATTCTGAAAGGGACCCGTTAATCCCTACGCTTTGTTTCCTCAACCAATTTTCCAACCATATTTGCCAACAAGTTCTCTATCCATGTCAGTACCCTACCCCCGATACCATGAGCTCTAATTTTGCCCACTAATCTCCTGTGTGGTAACTTATAAAAGGATTTCTGAAAGTCCAGATATACTACATCCACAGGCTCTCCCTTATCCATTCTACTTGTTACATCCACAAAAAATACCAAAAGATTTGTCAAGCATGACTTCCCCTTTGTACAGTAAATCCATGCTCCCCCTATTATTAGAACCACCTCATTGAGCACCCTGGGATACAGATCATCTGGCCTGGGGGATTTATTAGCCTTCAATCTACCCAACACCATTTCCGGACTAATTCCCTTCTGTTCCTCCGACACCCTAGATCCTCTGTCGCCTAGTACATCTGGGAGATTGTTTATGTCTTCCTTAATGAAGAGAGAACCAAAGTACCTGTTCAACTCATCTGCTATTTCCTTGTTCCCCATGATAAATTCATCTGTTTCTGCTTCAAGGGACCCACATTTGTCTTAACTATTTTTTCTTCTTCACATACCTAAAGAAGATTTTACTATCCTCCTTTATATTCTTGGCTAGCTTACCTTCATATTTCCACTTTTCTCCCCTTATTGCCTTTTTAGTTACTTTCTGTTAATCTTTAAAAGTTCCCCAATCCTCTGGCTTCCCGCTCATCTTTGCGATGTTATACATCTTCTCTTTTATTTTTATACTGTCCTTGACATCCCTTGTCCCTCTTATACCTTCTCCCTCAAATTTTACCTTCTCCCTCTCAAATTGCAGATTAAAACTTATCATATTATGGTCACTACCTCCTAATGGTTCCTTTACCTTAAATTTCCTTATCAAATCCGGTTCATTACACAACACTAAATCCAGAATTGCCTTCTCCCTGGTAGGCTCCAGTACGAACTGCTCTAAGAATCCATCTCGGATGCACTCCACAAACTCCCTTTCTTGGGGTCCAGTACCAACCTGATTTTCCCAGTCTACCTGCATGTTGAAATCTCCCCTAACAACCGTAGCATTACCTTTACGACACGCCAATTTTAACTCTTGATTCAACGTGCACCCTATATCCAGGCTACTGTTTGGTTAGACGGGTGTCAAGGATTATGGGGAGAAGGCAGGAAAATGGGATTAGGAGGGAGACATCAGCCATGATTGAATGGTGGAGTAGACTCGATGGGCCGAATGACCTAATTCTTGTAACTTGTAAACTTGTGACTTCTCTTGAAAGATCACCTGAAGGAAGCATTAATATGATGTTATAGAATGTAGAACTGTACAGCGCTGCAAAATAACCGTCGGGCCACAACATCTATGCCAAACATGATGCCACAATAAATTAATCTCATCTGCCTACCCATGATCCATCTCCCTCCATTCCCTGCATGTCCGTGTGCCCATCCAAACATCTCCTCAATGTCACCATCGGACCTGCCTCCACCACCACCCAGGGCAGCACGTTCCACGTACGCACCATCCTCTGCGTGAAAAGTTTCCCCCACGCATCTCCTTTAATTTTTGCTCCTCTCACCTGGAAGCTGTGCCCTCTAGTATTTGATATTTCCTTCCTGAGAAAGAGATTTTAACCGTCTATGCTATCTACACTTCTCATAATTTTATATACCTGTACGGTCTCCCACTCAGCGTCCGAGCGTGCCAAATAAAACAATCCAACCTCTCCTTGTAGTTAATTCCCCCGAATTCAAGCATCATTCAGGTCAAATGTTGCATCAGGTTATGGCAGTGGAACTCCATCTTTGCAAGCTCTTAAATATAATCACCAATATCTCAACTACCAGGAAATCAACCGGTAATGATCATTTAATGTGAAGTAAAATTGGAAGAGGATGCAAAATGTGTGGCCATCCTGACCGGCCACTTTGCTATTTGAGTTTGAGTTTAGTTTATTGTCACATGTACCAAGGTACAGTGAAAAGCTTTTGTTGTGTGCTAACCAGTCAGCGGAAAGACAATACATGATTACAATGGAGCCTTCCACAGTGTATGAGGGATTAACTGAGGGATTAACGTGAATATCAATTGTCTTTGACAGATTTCGTTTCAAAATTAGTTTCGTTTTTTTTTCTCCCAGTTTTAGAGATACAGCATGCAGAACGATAAAGTTCGATCAAGATAGTCCCAGGGTCTCCAATGAGGTAGATAGTAATTCATGACTGATCTCTAGTTGTTGGTATGATGGTTCACATGCATCATATGGTTCACAGCTGGGAAGAAACTGTCCCTGAATCTGAAGGTGTGCGTTTTCACACTTCTATACATTTTGCACGATGGGAGATGGGTGAAGAGGGAGTGGCCAGTGTGCGACTCTTCCGTGATTAGGCTGCTGGCCTTGCCGAGGCAACATGAGGTATAAATGGAGTCAATGGAAGGGAGGTTGGTTTGTGTGATTGTCCGGGCTGCGTCCACAATTCTCTGCAATTTCTTGCGGCCTTGGATGGAGCTGTTCCCAAACCATGCGTGTTGCACCCTGATAAAATGCTTTCTACAGCGCATCTGTAGAAGTTGGTGAGAGTTGTTAGAAACATACTGGACTTCCTAAGCCTTCTAAAGAAGTAGAGGCAATGGTGTGCTTTCTTGGCCATTGCTTCAATGTGCATGGTCCAGGATAAGTTGTTGGTGATATTTGTTATTGGTGGTAACCTCAACTAATTCCTCTGGCAACTTTTTCCATGCACCCACCACCCTTTGTGCGAACCATGTGCCAACGATGACACCTTCTCCTGTCTCCCATATTCCCCCTCCTCTTGAAACCCCCACTCCCCCCTCCCCTGCCGGCCTGCTGCTCTGCTCAACTAATGAAATAATGTGGTGGCCGGATATAGCAGCATAAATTCCAGGAGCCAGCTACGGATAGAGGATCTGAGATGAAACAGTATGGGATTAGAAACAGACTGAACAGCGCAATCTCAGAATTACGATACAATACGGTATGATATGATAGAACTTTATTCATCATAGGAGGGAAATTGATCTGCCAACACTCATAAAAACACACGATACATGAAACATGAAATTAAAGTGACGAGTGGAAAGGCTTGGGGAATGTGCAAAGATTGTGGAGGTGGGAGTCAGTCTCAGTCTTCCCTACGACAGAAAGGGGAGGAGTTGCAGTTTGATAGCCACAGCGAAGAAGGATCTCCTGTGGCGTTCTGTGCTGTATCTTGGTGGAACCAGTCTGTTGCTGAAGGTGCTCCTCAGGTTGACAAGTGTGTCATGGAGGGGGTGAGCTGTATTGTCCAAGATGCTCCACAGTTTGAGGAGCATCCTCTCCTCCAAGACCAACTCCCATGAATCCAACTCCACCCCCCCCCCCCCCAGGATGGAGCCAACCTTCCTGATGAGTTGCGCACACGCACCAGCCCCTGCCGTACATTCTCCAACCCTGATTGCAGAATGAGTCTTAATTTACGGGTGAGGACTCGCTGCTGGTGCCAATTAGCAATCAATATTCGACAAGTTTGTTTCTTCCCTGCTGGGCTCGTGCATTGAGGACTGCATTTCATATCAGGTTGCTTCCCTTCCCATTATATGTCGGTGATGCCACCACCGAGAACAGATGGCAAGTTAAAAAAAACAAAATCACACTCCCAAAACCATCTGCAAACAACACGTCAATTTAACTCCCATTGCAAAGTGGAATTTGCATCTAATTTTTGCTTTAATTCTTATTTAGCATGTGCTTGCAAATGAATGCATGACTTTTGTTGCCCAAGTATTATGATGAATTATCAGCACATGCCCACTTGTCGAGTTGTAAATTGAAAGGCACAGCAGTGTATTAAGTAGCTCTGTGGATATTCTTTCCCTTGCAGAATTATCATTGAATTTTCTTTTGGGATGTCATGCAGAACAGAAGGCTGTGGAGGCCAAGTCAGTGGATATTGTTAAGGCAGAGATAAATAGATTCTTGATTAGAGTCATAGTGTGATACATTGTGGAAATAGGCCCTTCGGCCCAACTCGCCCACACCGGCTAACAATGTTCCAGCTACACTAGTCCCACTTGCTAGCACTTGGTCCAAAACCCTCTAAACTCATCCTATCCATGTACCTGTATAATTGTGTCTTAAACGATGGGATAGTCCCAGCCTCAGCTACCTCTGGCAGCTTGTTCCACACACCTGCCACCCTTTGTGAGAAAAAGTTACCCCTCAGATTCCTATAAAATCTTTTCCCCTTCACCTTAAACCTATGTCCTCTGGTCCTCGATTCCCCTACTCTGGGCAAAAGCTATGCATCCACCCGATCTATTCCTCTCATGATTTTGTATACCTCTATAAGATCTCCACTCACCCTCCTGCGCTCCATTGAATAGAGACTCAGCCTACTCAACCTCTCCCTATAGCTCACACCCTCTAATCCTGGCAACATCCTCGTAAATCTTTTCTTAACCCTTTCAAGCTTGACAATATCTTTCTTACAACAAGGTACACAGAACTGAACACAATATTCTAAATGTGGTCTCAACAACGTCTTATACAACTGCAACATGACCTCCCAACATCTATACTCAGTACTCTGACTGATCAAGGCCAAAGTGACAAAAGCCTTTTGGACCACCTTATCTACCTGTGACTCGACCTTCAAGGAACCTTGCACCTGTACTCCTAGATCCCTACAACACTGCTCTACAACACTGCCCAGTGGCCTACCATTTACTGTGTAGGTCCTGCCCTTGTTCAACATCCCAAAATGCAACACCTCACACTCCTCTGTATTAAATTCCAACAACCATTCCTCTGCCCACCTCGCCAATCCTGCTGCAATCTTTCACAACCATCTTCACTATCTGCAAAACCACTAATTTATGTATCATCATACAGGTATCAGTTAAGGGGAGAAGGCAGGAGAATGGGGTTAGGAGGGAGAGATAGATCAGCCATGATTGAATGGCAGAGTAGACTTGATGGGACAAATGGCCTAATTCTGCTCCTATCACATGACCTTATGACCTTATGAGAACAATTTGGCAAGTCCTGGGTACCCAAATCCTGTTAGCTATATCATTGCAATTTTCTTCATGGAAAATAAACTCGTTTCATTTCAATGATTGCACATTTAGAAGATTGTATTCAGTTTGTGCAAACAGACTGGAGATTCACTTTATCCTCAGCAATAAGTGTTGGCCTATCCCTTGACACCCAAATCCTGCATAAAATGCTTAAATTGTCCAATAAAAACTGTAAATGTTGGATACAGGTAGCAGGTCAGGCAGCAAGTCTGCAAAGAGAAAATTAATCAATCTTTCATGATGAAAACTCATTAATCTGAAACGTTCTCTGCTTCTCTCTCCACGGACGCTGCCTGTTGTGTTGAGTATTTCCAGCATTACTACAGTCATATGCCAGCTTAGTTTATCACGTGCACCGAGGTACAGTGAAAAGCTTTTGTGCCGTGCTATCCAGTCAGCAGAAAGACAATACGTGATTACAATCGAGCCATTTACAGTGTATAGATACATGATAAGGGAATAACGTTTAGTGCAAGGTGAAGCCAGTGCAACTGACTTGAAAAATTATGATTATTACCAGAAGTAAAAGTTATTTGAAACTCAATTATCATTTAAAGCTAAACTTTATAAATTTGTGTATTGCCATTTAAAACCAAATTTAGCAAATCTATTTGTCACGTCAAACTTAATAGTCACTTGGGCCGATTGTATCTCTATGCATTTTGATGTTATTTCCACAAAACACACATTGGTCTTTATGTAGTCAGGTGCAGTGCACCAGAGGACTGCATACGTGCTCACAGAGATGATTCATTGAAAGGAGCTGGTTTCTGAAGTGTGTGGATTTGTATGGGTGGAAGAGGTTATTTCATGCAGCCACTGCAATGCCGCCAGAATACATAAAACAATAAAATCACTGCTTCAATTTTGGCCAGGATGAAAACAAAAACAAATGGTGATTTGTACAATAATGCTAAAGCAAGAACAAAATGGTGGCACAATGGTAGAGTTGCTGCCTTACAGCGGCAGAGATAAGGGTTTGATCCTTACTACAGGTGCTGTCTGTACGGAGTTTGCATGTTTTCCCCGTGACCTGCATGGGTTTTCCCTGGGAGTTCTGGTTTCCATTCAGACTCCAAAGACGTTCAGATCTGTAGGCTAATTGTAAAATGTCTCTAGTGTGTGTAGGATAATGTTAGTGTGCAGGGATCGCTGGTCAGTGCAGACTCAGTGGGCTGAAGGGCCTGTTTCCGTGCTGCATCTCAAAACTATACTCAGGTATACTGGGTGGCAAAACCAGCAGTGGCTGCCTCGCCAACAGTTTGTCTGTCCTTTCTTCTTTTTTGTTGTTTTTAGTACATGTTAAAAAGTGTGTGTTAGTGTTCCTTGGTTTGTTTTATGTGGGGGGTGGGGGGTTGGGTGAAACTTTTTTTCAATCTCTTCCCTCGACGGAGATACGATTTTTTTCTGTATCATATCTGCGTCCCCACTGCGGTCTAACATCGTGGAGTTGGCGGCCTTTCCTGGAGACCGACGGGTGCTCCAAGCCACGGGAGTCTGCGGGACTTTAACATCGCGGAGCTTGCGATCCCTTTGCCGGGGATCGAAGCTCCAACCGCGGGGGCCTGTGGACTTTTTGCAGTCTCTTGTAAGAAGAGGCCGACTCGAGAGCTCCATGCCGTGGAGAGTGTTTCAACTGCCCCAACGCGGGAGTTTCGATCACGGGGGCTTCGACTGGGTAAATTATCCAATATGTTGCACCCTATATTTGGAGATAAATATAATTAAAAACTTGAACAATGAATTCTGACTAACATGCTGCAGTTATCATTTGTGCATGAACTGCATCAAACCAGATATGCCAGCAGCATAATGAGTCACATCCTGTCCACTCCCTCTTCTCCCCTCTCCCATCAGGGAAAAGGTATATAAGTGTGAAAATGCACACCTCCAAATTCAGGGACAGTTTCTTCCAAAGATCATAGAGTGGATCAAGATAGTCCACTCGTCGAAAAAGCCGTAGTAGGTCATGGGTAATCCTCAATGCCATTTCCGTAACCAGCTTCCATCTCCGCTCCAATCTATGATCTTTGGTAATGGTGTCTCTTCTGGACCCTTCTCACTCAGGTGTTAGATAAAGTTAATTATTTCTCTTTTGATTACCTATAATTGTGCCGTGCTCTAAAACTGCATACGCTAGCTTCAGCTCCGAGCTCAATATGTATGAAATTGTTGCAATGCAGAACACAATTCTGAATCACTAAAGACCGATGCATTTCATTTGCTCAAGTGCGTGCCGCACGCATAACTGTCATGGTTCCTAATAGATCATATTGGGCGTCTAAAATCAAATTATAATCCGATGTTTCTTGATGCAGTTTCTTGATTGTGAATTAGGAATTTATGTTCTCAGGACATTTTCCCTCGAATTTTGTTTTGGGAAAATATATTTGGTTTCTATTTCAAATGGTTTACACCGTTAACTAATCACAACTGAAGTAAACTCATTTAAAAGCACATAGTTCCTGCAATTTATCATTTACGCATTAAAAAAAAAATATATATATATATATATATATATATATATATATATATATATATATATATATATATATATATATATATATATATATGAATACCAATTAGCAGAATATAGGGTAACCAGCTATGACCATGTGTAACTATTTATTTTACAGCAAAGAAATATTTAGATTTTAAAAGCAGGCATTTTAAGCATCGAATTACAGTAACGGTGCCTCAACATTAAGTGTTCCATTTCTCTACAAATCTCCAAAATGTTTCCCATAATTAAAAATATATTTCGAATTCCGTGTAATCATCTGTCACTTTTATTTATTCGATCCAAAATGAAAAGGCGAAATGTTAATAAAATGCTAATCATTACAAGATTTTTTTGATTGTTTGTAGCACGAATCTTCATGTTGTATTGTCATTTGGTTTTACGCGCATTGAAACGAGTAAAGAAAATAACTCTACTGGGCTAAGTGCAACGAGATTCGGAATCGCTGTATTTTTCACCCATTCAAACGGACCCCAAAACATTGTGTGCACCAATTTTAGAAACTGTCATACAAGTAATGAAAAGGGAAAATACACGCTTCATTCCCCTCTTTTCATTCATACTGGTGATTAATGCACCCCTGGATCAGTTTCAACGCGGGATGAAGTTAAGTACATAAACTGGAGCCAGGTGCATTAATCATCCTTGAACACTCACTGTTGTATTTCGATCGCCAATTGTACCCTCGACTGGACAGACTGAAGTGTGTATAGGAAGGAACTGCAGATGCTGGTTCAAACCGAAGATAGACACAAAATGTTGGAGTAACAGTGGGACAGGCAGCATCTCTGGAGAGAAGGAATGGGTGACATTTTGGGTCAAGACCCTTCCTCAGACTGAAAGTCACGGGAAAGGGACCTACAGTGAGGTAGTCATGCCGAGGATACGGGAAGAACTAAGGTGTGTGACGGAGAGAAAGGGTGGAAATCGTGGTGTGCAGAAGACTCGGGTGGCTGTGCCTAATGAAAACTGGTACGCCCTCTTGGGAACTGTCCGGGGAGACGATGTTTCCAGTCCGGGCGGCGGACGCATCGGTGGCTCAAATCCTAGAGATGGTACTCAACCGGCGTCGGGCAGAGCCATAGTGGTGGGTGATTCCATTGTCCGAGGAGTGGACAGGAGATTCTGTGCGAGGATGGTCTGTTGCCTCCCTGGTGCCAGGTTTCAGGATGTCACGAGCCGAATTCTGAACATCCTCGAGAGAGAGAAGGCGAACAGCCGGCAGTATTTGTGCACGTAGGCACAGACGACATCGGGAAGGAGAGGAAGGAGGTTCTCCAACATGACTTCAGAGAGTTGGGAAGAAGACTGAAATGCCGGACATCTAGGCTGGTTAGGACTGGATTGCTTCCAATACCTCGAGCTAATGAGGACAGGAACAGGGAGATAGGGGATCTGAATGTGTGGCTGAGGGGCTGGAGCAGGGAGCAAGGATTTAGATTTATAGACCACTGGGATCTCTTCTGGGATAGGGTGACCTGTATAAAAGGGATTGGTTACACCTTAACTTGAGGGGGACCGACATTCTGGCAGGCAGGTTTGCTAGGGCTACACGTGTGGGTTTAAACTAAATAGTAGGAGGGAGGGTTTGACAAATTGGGAGTATTAAGATGGAGTTGAAGCCGAAGTGGCTACAGGAAAAATGACAAAAGATTCTCAAATTAATGGGAAGGAAAGCTCGAGAAGGGACAACAGAGTAAGGTCAGGGCCAATTGCGAGTGGTGCAAGGGGGGGAGTGAATACGGAGGTCAAAGTGCTGTATATGATTGCGCAAAGTATAAGGAATAAAGTGGACGAGCTTGAGGCTCAGTTAGAAACTGGCAAGTATGATGTTGTGGGAATTACAGAGACATGGCTGCAAGAGGGCCAGGGCTGGGAACTGAATAGTCAAGGTATACCTCCTATCGAAAAGACAGACAGGTGAGCAGAGGGGGTGGGGTTGCCCTGTTGGTGAGGAATTAAATTCAGTCCCTTGCAAGTGGTGACATTGAAACAGGAGATGTGGAGTCAGTATGGATAGAACGAAGGAATTGTAAGGGTAAAAAGATCCTAATGGGACTAATCTACAGGCCCCCAAATACTAGCCTGGACATAGGGCACAAGTTGAATCAGGAGTTAAAATTGGCATGTAGTGAAAGTAATGCTGTGGTTAATATGGGAGATTTCAACATACAGGTCGACTGGAAAAATCAGGTTGGCACTGGACCCCAAGAAAGGGACTTTGTAGAGTGCCTTCGTGATGGACTCTTTGAACAGCTTGTATTGGAGCCAACCGGGAAGAAGACAATTCTGGATTTAGTGTAATGTAATGAACCGGATTTGATAAAGTGACCTCGAGGTTAATAAGCCATTAGGAGGCAGTGACCATAACATGGTCAGGTTTAATCTACAATTGGAGAGGGATAATAGTAGATCGGAGGTGTCAGTGTTGCAGTTGAATAAAGGGGACTATGGGGCCATGAGGGAGGAGATGGCCAAAGTTGACTGGAAAGATACACCAGCAAGGATGACAGTGGAACAAAAATGGCAGGTGTTTCTAGGAATAATACAGAAGGTGCAGGATCAATTCATTCCGAGGAGGGAGAAAGATGCCAAGGGGAGAAAGGGACAACCATGGCTGACAAGGGACGTCAGGGATAGTATAAAAATTAAAGCTAAGAAGAACAACGTAGCAAAGATGAGTGGGAAGCAAGAGGATTGGGAAATGTTTAAAGAGCAACAGAAGATACCTAAAAAGACAATACGAGGAGAAAAGATGAGGTACGAAGGTAAGCTAGCCAAGAATGTAAAGGAGGATAGTAAAAGCTTCTTTAGGTATGTGAAGAGGAAAAAATTAGTTAAGACCAAACTTGGACTTTTGAAGACCGAAAAAGTTGAATTTATTATGGGGAACAAGTACTTTGGATCTGTCTTCACTTAGGAGGACACAAACAATCTTCCTGATATAGCAATGGCCAGAGGATCTGGGGTGACAGAGGAATTGAAGGAAATCCACATTAGACAGGAAATGGTGTTGGATAGATTGATGGGACTGAAGGCTGATAAATCCCCAGGGCCTGATGGTCTGCATCCCAGGGTACTTAAGGAAGTGGCTCTAGAAATCGTGGATGCATTGGTGATAATTTTCCAATGTTCTATAGACTCAGGATCAGTTCCTGTGGATTGGAGGGTAGCTAATGTTATCCCACTTTTTAAGAAAGGCGGGAGAGAGAAAACAGGGAATTATAGACCAGTTAGCCTGACATCGGTGGTGGGGAAGATGCTGGAGTCAATTATAAAAGATGAGATAGCCGAACATTTGGATAGCAGTAACAGGATCGGTCCGAGTCAGCATGGATTTATGAAGGGGAAATCATGCTTGACTAATCTTCTGGAATTTTTTGAAGATGTAACTAGGATAATGGACAAGGGAGAGCCAGTGGATGTAGTGTACCTGGACTTTCAGAAAGCATTTGATAAGGTCCCACATAGGAGATTAGTGGGCAAAATTAGGGCACATGGTATTGGGGGTAGTGTGCTGACATGGATAAAGAAATGGTTGGCAGACAGGAAACAAAAAGTCGGGTTTAACGGGTCCCTTTCAGAATGGCAGGCAGTGACTAGCGGGGTACCGCAAGGCTCGGTGCTGGGACCAGAGCTATTTACAATATACATCAATGATTTGGATGAAGGGATTCAAAGCAACATTAGCAAATTTGCAGATGACACAAAGCTGGGTGGCAGTGTGAACTGTGAGGAGGATGCTATGAGAATGTAGGGTGACTTGGACAGGTTGGGGGAGTGGGCAGATGCATGGCAGATGACGTTTAATGCAGATAAATGTGAGGTTATCCACTTTGGTAGCAAACACAGAAAGGCAGATTACTATCTAAATGGCGTCGTTGGAAAAAGGGGAAGTACAACAGGATCTGGTGGTCCTTGTACATCAGTCTATGAAAGTAAGCATGCAGGTACAACAGGCAGTGAAGAAAGCGAATGGTATGTTGGCCTTTATAACAAGAGGAATCAAATATTGGAGCAAAGAGGTCCTTCTGTAATTGTACAGATCCCCAGTGAGACCACACCTGAAGTATTGTGTGCAGTTTTGGTCCCCTAATTTGAGGAAGGACATTCTTGCTATTGAGGGAGTGCAGCACAAGTTTACAAGGTTAATTCCTGGGATGGCGGGACTGTCCTATGCTGAGAGAATGGAGCAGCTGGGCTTGTACATTCTGAAGTTTAGAAGTATGAGAGGATATCTCATTGAAACATATAAGATTGTTAAGGGCTTGGACACGCTAGAGGCAGGAAACATGATCCCGATGTTGGGGAATCCAGAACCAGGGGCCACAGTTTAAGAATAAGGAGTAAGCCATTTAGAACAGAGTCGAGGAAACACTTTTTCTCACAGAGAGTGGTGAGTCTGTGGAATTCTCTGCCTCAGAGGGCAGTGGAGGCAGGTTGTCAGGATGCTTCCAAGAGAGAGCTAGATAGGGCTCTTAAAAATTGCGGAGTAAGGGGATATGGGGAAAAGACAGGAACGGTGTACTGATTGGGGATGATCAGCCATGATCACATTGAATGGCGATGCTGGCTCGAAGGGCCAAATGGCCTACTCCTGCACCTATTGTCTATTGTCTATTGTCGACATGAAACATCACCCATTCCTTCACTCCAGAGATGCCGCCTGTCCCGCTGAGTTACTCCAGCATTCTATGTCTATATTCAGTTTAAACCAGCATCTGCAGTTCCTTCCTAAGCAATGCCCTCTCCTTCATGCCATTTTTAGTTTTCAAATTGTGGATAATGCAGGCCATTGAAATATTGCTCTGACAGCAAGCAAACATTTGCTAAAATTAATTCCATCCTGGGCTGTTAGCCAAAGCTCTCATCAGTCCTCCTCAAAAAAGACAATGGTTGCATTCTCCAATTCCATTCTAAGTTAGTATTTCAGAAACTTTTCAATTACCATACCAAATAATTCCCTTGATAGTTTTCCTCATTTCTATTTTCAAAGTAAGAAACCAATCCGACCCAACTCCGCTCTATGATCTTTGCTGATTACACATTCCACGGAAGTCGGGTCGGGTTTGCTAAAATGGTGGACGTCCCGTCCCGTTCTGTACTACACGTTAGTCCATTGGATTTTGCAGGAGTGGACCATCTTGTTCCGCTCTATGACATTTGGTTTCTTCACAGCTGTTATCAGGCAACTGAATCATCCTACCACAACCAACGAGCAGGGTTAAACTACTATCTACCTCAATGGTGATCCTCAGATTATATTTGACCGGACACTGCTGGCTTTACCTTGCATTAAATGTTATTCCCTCGATTGTATGGCTCGATTGTAATCAAGTTTTGTCTTTCTGCCGACTGGTCAGCACGCAACAAAAGCTTTTCACTGTAGCTCGGTACAGGTGACAATAAACTAAACTGGAACTATTAAGATCAGCACAGGGTATCAGTCCAAACTGGGTAAATTATCCGATATGTTGCACCCTACGAAGATATTTGCAGATAAGAATAATACAAATCCTGAGCAATTATTTCTGACTATCATGCAGCAGTTATAATTTGTGCATGATAGGCAATGCCATGTATCAAACCGGCCGGAGTCCAATCCAATAATCTGCACTGATTTCCCGCACAATCTCTGGATCACTAAAAACTTACTGTAGGAAAGGAACCAGAGAACAGATCCTTGTGATGTTCTTACATAAGACAATCACTGGAAGACCACGAGGACTTCATTGTCCAGGAAGGTAACTTAATCAACTGCATTCCTTTGTGATAAAGCCAGAGAAAGTAATAATGCCAATAATGAGTTCCCTCCTGGCTGTCCATTGAAGGAAAATGAAATGGCCCCGTGTGTTTGTGTATATGTACTAATATTATATATATATATATATATATATATATATATATATATATATATATATATATATATATATATATATTAGTGCAATAATAACTATAATACTTCATATAGTTCTGAGCTTATGGAAGAGCTCAAAGATCCACGGAGGTTCAGTGTGTGTGTGTATATATATATATATATATTTGGTCTGATGAGACCAAAATTGAAGTTTTTGGCCTAAATGCAAAACGCTATATGTGGTGTAAAACTAACACTGCACATCACCCTGAACACACCATCCCCACTGTGAAATATGGTGGTGGCAACATCATGCTGTGGGGATGCTTTTCTTCAGACATGACAAAATGTGGAAATGTTTGGGGTATGAATACTTTTGCAAGCCACTGTGTATATATATACTAGACTAAGTGGGACCCGTTGGGTACCAGCATCATGCAGGAGGGCGGGTCCCTCAACACAATATTCCATCTTTCCACCAATTCCAATATTGGTGGCCAGTTGGGGGGGGGGGGGGGGGGGGTTGGGGCTTTCTGGAGTCCTAGTATGGGTGTTATGCGCTGAAGGGGCTGGTTTCCAGAGGGCTAGAATGGACATTGTGGGCCGAATGGATTCTTGGGCTGGCGGCTCAGTCACTCAAGCCTATTCTGCTGGCTGCTCACTCATGTACGGCTGGTGGGCTGGCAGTTGACTCATGGCTATTCCTTGAAATTCTATTTCAAGCAGGGTGCTAGTCCACCAAATTCAAGTGCAGTTTCTTACCACTTGAAGCAGGGTGCAAAGCCATTAAAGATAGAGAGTCGTGACCTCTCCCTCCTCCATGTTGCAGAGACTGAGCCACACCCACACTTCTGGGTTTTATAGTCCCTCCCCGCTTCCACCAGAAGAGGCGTGGCCCTCATGGTGTGATTGACAGGAGAGAGAATCTCAACATTTTTTAAACACCAATAAAATTTTATTTATAATCGATGGAAAAATCGTCGGAGGGGGATTCTGAGTAAGATGGCCAAAAATCACAGCCGTATCACAGTGGTAAAAATCACAACGGTAGCGTTATTTCTAAAATCAATATAAAGCGCAACCAGGAAGTGGGCAAGATTAGACTTTTAATTATATAGAAGGCAAGGCAACTTGAATTAGGCAAGGCAACTTTAATTAGGCAAGGCAACTTTAATTAGGCAAGGTAACTTTAATTAGGCAACACAGATTTAGCATTTCCAAACCAAAGGCAACAGACCTTCAGTATTTCCAAACCAAAGGCAACACAGCTTCAGTATTTCCAAACCAAAGGCAACACAGCTTTAGCATTTCCAAACCAAAGGCAACACAGCTTTAAACCCCTGTCTCACTGTGCGAGTGGCCCCGAGTTTTCACTCGTGGTGATCACGTAGCGGGAACGTCGGAACTCGCGCGTTCAACTTGTCCACTCGTGGCGCTAAAGGCAGGTACTCGGGAAACTTGTTAACTCGTGAAAAAAATCAAACATGTTTGATTTTTTCCACGAGTCAAATTAACTGTTCAAGTTAAAAATGGAAACATTTAAACTCGTTGCAGTAACGTAATGGCCCGTGCGTTTACCATAGTGTCTCGTGAGTCTATCGTGGGAACTTTTTTATAATCTGAAAGGGACTGAACCAAAGTAGTATAATATGTATATATACATATTATATATATTATATATATTTCAATTCCAACCCCGAAGCAATTGAGAGGCGATTTCTTGGGGCCGTGTAATTTAACGTGTGTCTTCGCTTTTAAAAGTGAAGCTATTTAATTGTTTACGCTGCGCTGTGTTTCGTGTTGGGGAGAGTGCTGCTGTACAATGCTTTCGATTTTATACTGCCCTCCCCCTTCCACAGAAAAATGCCTAAATTTTTCTTTGTGCCCGCTCTCCTGGGAGCAATCCAAACCAGGGGAACAATGAACCCTCAGAGGCTTCGTGTTCCTTGCTCCTATATATGGGCCTCGCTCGCTCGCAACTGTATGAGCGCTCGATCAACCAGACATCGGCCAACACAGAGGCCTGATTACTGAAAACAAAGTCAACTTGTACCAGACCTCATCATCTTCCTTCCGACAACCCGTAACCACGGCACCACACTTTCAACAGAAAACTTAATATTTAAAGAATATATTATGGGACATTGGATTGTCTGAAGAAGGGTCCGAGCAGAAACGCCACAATATGTGTGTGTGGCTGTGTGTGTGGCTGTGTGTGTGTGTGTGTGGCTGTGTGTGTGTCTGTGTGTGTGTCTGTGTGTGTGTCTGTGTGTGTGTGTGTGTGTGTGTGTGTGTGTGTGTGTGTGTGTGTGTGTGTGTGTGTATCTGTGTGTATCTGTGTGTGTGTCTGCTCGGTCGGCCGTCCGGCGGCCGCTCAAAGTCACCGGAGCTGCTTCCTTCCTCTGAAGTGGAGGCCAGCTGCTGTGTGTATCTCTCTCTCTATGTGTGTGTGTGTGTGTGTATGTGTGTGTGTGTGTGTCTCTCTCTCTCCCTCTCTGTCTATCTGTTTGTATCTGTGTGTGTGTTGCTGTCGGGTCCCGGCGGCCGCTCAAAGTCACCCGAGCTGCTTCATTCCTCTGAAGTGGCGGCCAGTCCTGCTGTCTGTGTGCATCTGTGTGTGTGTGTGTGTGTGTCTCTGTCTGTGTGTGTATCTGTGTGTGTGTGTGTGTGTGTGTGTGTCTCTCTCTCTCTCTCCCTCTCTGTCTATCTGTGTGTATCTGTGTGTGTGTCTGCTGTCGGGTCCCGGCGGCCGCTCAAAGTCACCCGAGCTGCTTCCTTCCTCTGAAGTGGTGGCCAGTCCTGCTGTCTTGTGTGTGTGTGTGTGTGTGTGTGTGTGTGTGTGTGTGTGTGTGTGTCTCTCTCTCTCCCTCTCTGTCTATCTGTGTGTGTGTGTCTGTGTCGGGTCCCGGCGGCCGCTCAAAGTCACCCGAGCTGCTTCCTTCCTCTGAAGTGGTGGCCAGTGCTGTCTGTGTGTACTCTCTATGTGTGTGTGTGTGTATGTGTGTGTGTGTGTCTCTCTCTCTCCCTCTCTGTCTATCTGTGTGTGTGTCTGCTGTCGGGTCCCGGCGGCCGCTCAAAGTCACCCGAGCTGCTTCCTTCCTCTGAAGTGGTGGCCAGCTGCTGTCTGTGTGTATCTCTCTCTCTATGTGTGTGTGTGTGTATGTGTGTGTGTGTGTCTCTCTCTCTCCCTCTCTGTCTATCTGTGTGTGTGTGTGTCTGCTGTCGGGTCCCGGCGGCCGCTCAAAGTCACCCGAGCTGCTTCCTTCCTCTGAAGTGTGTGTATCTCTGTGTGTGTGTGTGTGTGTGTGTGTGTGTCTGCTGTCGGGTCCCGGCGGCCGCTCAATGTCAGTCACCCGAGCTGCTTCCTTTTTAAAAATTATTTAAAATAGAGATCCATTGCAAAAAAGTATTTAAAAACATAAAACAACAAGAAATGCTTGGTTACTGGAGGATGCGCATTTTCCCATTGTAGGTCATATCAATAGATGCCGCCGCGCTGAAATAACTCAAAACCACAGGATGGAGATGTATTTTAACATTGTTGCTTTATTAAAACATACCTTCATTCACGGTTGGCTCAAGAGTAACGGGAGAGGAACTTGGTAACTCGGGAGAGGAACTTGGAACATCGCAGCAATGACATACCCGTGGGAACTCGGTTACACACTTGATCATAGACTTGAAGTCTCGTGCACAGCCACGAGTCTGTCACTCCGGGTACCTCGCGGGTCAACTCGCACAGTGAGACAGGGCCATTAGCATTTCCAAACTATATTTTGAAACCACATTAAGGGCACTGACACGTCAGTAATACCACTCACAGTTTAGTAGACATGCGTTCAGTGTTATTCACAGCTCAGACTGAGAGACATGACCCTCTCTCTCCCCCCCATCATGCAGATACTGACTGAGGTACTCAACACTTCCGGGTTTTATCGTCCCTCCGGAAGGGGCATGGCCTTCAGGAAAGAGAATCTCAACATTTTTTAAACACTAATAACACTTTTATTTTTAATCGATGGGAAAAATCCTCTTGTCCTGAGCAGCAGAGGGGGACTCTAAGATGGCCGATAATCACAGCCGTAAGTGGCAACGTTTTTTTCTAAAATCAATATACAGAACAGGAAGTGGTCAATATCAGACTTTTAGTAATATAGATATACACATACTCACAAATACACATACTGTATCTATGTTCTGTATATACCTACTGAACTTTTTTTCTCATTTATTATATTGTTTACAGTGAACTATGTTTACATATTCTGTTGTGCTGCTGTGAGTAAGACTTTCATTGTTCTATCTGGGACATACAACCATAAAACACGCTCTTGAGTCTCTTGACTCTTGTGTTACTTTCCTGGTGAAAACAAAAACACATTTTCAGGCCCTGTGGGTCAATGAGACATGAATCTCGATCCATCGTCCTTACCTGCTTGATTGGTAGTGACGTTCACGGACACAAACTGCCTGGGGATGGGGCTGAGCTCGGACACTCCGTTCACTGCTTCGATCTCGAAGGTGTAGTTTGTGTGAGCCAGGAGGTCCACCACCATCACGGAGGTATTCCTCAGTCGCGCCTCCTGTGGGATGTAGCGGACTGCGCCACCACACTCGCCGCACTCCGCCAGATCCATGCCGCACCTCCTGCACACCACCACGTACATCAAGTCCTTCCTCCCGCCCGCGTAGGCTGGGGGGCTCCAATCCAGGATCACGCTGGTATTGTTGATGTTGGAGATTACGTTCAGTGGGGCCGAGGGAGGTCCTGGAATCACCAAAGAAAACAATCAGAATCACATTTTATTTGCCAAGTATGCTTAGCGACGTACAAGGAACTTCATTTGCCATACAGTCAGACTAATAAAAAGCAACAGAACACACAGAATACATTTTAACATGAACATTCACCACAGTGACTCCTCCGCATCCCTCACTGTGATGGATGGAGAAAAAAAGTTAAATCTGTCCGTTCAGTGGTCAGGAGCCTCTAACCTTCCGTTGACAGGATGATCTTACTCCCGTAGCCGGCGGCGGGCCACCTCATCAGAAAGATCAAGCTCTTGCATTGGGGGGAGTCTCAGCTCCCCAGCGCCGGGCGATCTACACCGGGTCGGGGCTAGTCGAACATCGTGCAGCTTTTGGAGCTTCCCGACGTCGTTCTCTTACCCGAGATTGCGAGCTCCTTAATGTTAACGTCCGCAGGCCGCAATTGGAGCGTCGATCCCAGGCAAGGGATCGCAGGCTCTGATGGTAAGTCTACATCCCCGTGGTGGGGCTCAAAGTCAGTCCCAAACAAGGCCTCCTGCTCCATGATGTTAGGCCGCAGAGTGACTGGAGATACTATCCGGAAAACAATCGCATCTTCGGCAATGTAAGAGATTGAAAAAAAAGTTTCCGCTGGGCCCCCTGCCCACCTCCCACATAAAACAAACCAGAAAACATTAACACAAACTTTTAAAACATGCTAAAAATAATAAAATAAAAGATGAAAAGGACAGAAGGACTGTAGGCGAAGCTGCCATCGAAGCGCCATCCGGTGGTATTTTGAGAAAACAATGCACACGTGTGCTGTACGTTCCCCAGATTAACATCTCACAATGAAATCCTTTTTACAGTGATAGAGCCCAGAAACAGGTCTTTAGCCCAACCAGCCCATGCTATAGAGTCAGAGATGGAAACAGGCCCTTCAGCCCAACATGCCCACACCAGCCAACATGTCCCAGCTGCACTAGTCCCACCTGCCCGCGTTTGGTCCAACTCCATCCACACCTGTCCTATCCAACTGTTTCTTAAACGTTGGGATAATCCCAACCTGAACTACCTCTTCTGGTAGCTTGTTCCAAGCACCCACCACCCTTTGCGTGAACCAAGTGGCGACCAAAGTGTTAATGTGCGGGGATCCCTGATCGGTGTGAACTCGGTGGGCTGAAGGCCTGTTTCCATGCTGTATCTCTAAACTAAGGTAAACTAAACTATGCTGTGGGGCCCCGTGATCAAATTGACCAAAAAAAATGAATATTATACAGTTATGATATATTTTGATTCATTATTATTGCTGTCCTGAAATAATAGCATTTAAAATGTGTTGCAACATTCTTTTTGTAAATAACGTTGTAAGTTGCTATTTTAGCCTTTGTCACTGGTGCAAATAATTTTAATACTGCCAACGTTTACCTGCGGAGAAGGAGTGTATGGCATTGGTTAGCCTTCATTCCTCCCACACTCTAAAGACATACAGGTTTGTAGGCTAATTGGCTTGGTATAAATGTAAATTGCCCCAAGTGTGTGTAGGTATAGTGTTAAGGGCCTGTCCCACGTGGGCGTCATTTGCACGTCACGCAGATCGCGCGCGAAGATTTTGTACATCCCAAAATCCCACCGTGCACGACCGCGCATCACTGCCTACGTCACCATGCACCATGCGCTTCACGCTGGGCGCCGTAACATGTTTTATGATGTCGCGGAAATGACGCGCAAATGACGCCCAAGTGGGACAGGCCCTTTAATGTGCAGGTATCGCTGGTCGGTGTAGACTCGGTGGGCCGAAGGGGCTGTTTCCACACTGTATCTCTAAACTAAAGTAAACTAAAGAGGACCATTGTCCCATTTGTCTTCTTAACCATATTATCTACCTGTGATGCAGTTTTCAAGGAACTTTGGAATTACACACTAACGTCCCTCTGTTCCACAATATTATCCGCAGAATATTATCTGAAGAAGGGTCTCGACCCGAAATGTCACCCATTCCCCCTCTCCAGAGATGCTACCTGTCCTGCTGAGTTACTCCAGCATTTTTCATCTATCTTCGGTGCAAACAAGCATCTGCAGTTCCTTCCAACACACATCATTCATGGTCTATGTCCCAACCTCACTGGTGTAATGATGGTATCACCCAAAATGTATCATACAGTTATGAGGAATTAGGCCATTCAGCCCATCAAGTCTACTCCGTCATTCAGTCATGGTTGATCTATCTCTCCCTCCTAACCCCATTGTCCTGCCTTCTCCCCATAACCTCGCACACCCGGACAAATCAAGAATCCATCTATCTCTGCTTTAAAAATATCCACTGACTTGGCCTCAACAGCCTTCTATGGCAAAGAATTCCACAGATTCACCACCCTCTAAAGACATTTCTTCTCATCTCCTTCCTGAAAGAACATCCTTTAATTCTAAGGCTATGACCTCTAGTCCAAGTGGAAACATCCTCTCCACATCCACTCTATCCAAGCCTTTCACTATTCTGTATGTTTCAATGAGGTGCCCCTCATTCTTTTAAACTCCAGTGAGTGCAGGCCCAGTGCCATCACGCGCTCATTATAGGATAACCCATGCATTCCTGAGATAATTCTTGTATCAGCTGAAGCTCGTCTAGATTAAATTCCATTGACCATTTCTCAGCCACTTTCCCCCATCACACTAATGTCACCTGGCAACCGGCAACCCGAACAACTAGCCTCCACCCTCTCAACAGCTCCACCAATCTTGGTGGCATCTCCATCCATTCATTGGTGGCAGCAGTCTGGACCCGGTGAAGTAGGTCAAATGCAAGGGCACTTTCTGTGTCCGTGTGCCTGCAGTGCAAATGCCGACACGCTGAGAGAGAAGGGCAAGTTCTTAACCCACACTCCTGCCAGTCACGCACAAGCATCAAACGGTCTCAAAGTCCGGCAGAGGTAAGAATGGTTCAGTTTAGTTTACCAGTGCAGTTTAGTTCATTGTCACATGTGCCGAGGGACAGTGAAATGATATTTGTTGCATGCTAACCAGTCAGCAGAAAGACGATACATGATTGCAATCCCTCCATTTCAATGATGAGGGAAATGACGATTAGTGCATGGTAATGCCAGGATAGACCGAGGGTTATCACAGAGGTAGATAGTAGTTCAGCACTGCTCTCTGGTTGTGGTGGGAATTATTCAGTTGCCTGATAACAGCTGGGAAGAAACTGTGATCAGGCAACTGAATCATCGTGAATCAATGCTGCAGTGCCCACTATGTTTTAGCTTTGTGCCATCCATTAACTGCAGATCGCCTGCTGGCATCGGCAGCTGGATGGCAGATGTTATCACAACAGATGTGTACAAAATCATGGGAGGAATAGATCTGGTAGACTCACTGAGTCTCCCGCCCAGGGTAGGGGAATCGAGCACCAGCGGACATAGGTTTAAGGTGAGGGGGGGAGGATTTTATAGGAATCTGAGGGGTAACTTTTTCACACAAAGGGTGGTGGGTGTACGGAATGAGCTGCTGGTGGAAGTAGTTGTGACATGGACTATCGCAATGATTATGAAACATTTAGGCAGGTACATCGATAGGACAGGTTTAGAGGGATGTGGGCCAAACGCAGGCAGGTGGCCCTAGTGTAGTTGGAGCATGTTTGGTCAGTGTGGGCAAGTTGGGCTGAAGGGCCTGTTTCCATGCTGTATGACTATGACCGTCCATTTTCAAGGATCTTTGGAATCGCACACTAATGTCCCTCTGTTCCACAATACTCCGCAGAACATTATCTGAAGAAGGGTCTTAACCCGAAATGTCACCCATTCCTTCTGTTCAAATGGACGAATGACAGCAAACTGCATTATCAGCGTGTTAACTTTTCTCCTTCCCGGTCCCACTTGAAGCTGGAAAATAAATGTCAACTGAGGACACAGGAGGACAAGTGCTTACTTACTTGTACAGGCCATTGAGGGTGGGTCATTGTCTCTTCTGAAGTAGTTCTCCATGCAGTGACACACTGCAGACCCCCTCTCATGGGTATAACTGTGGGGGGGACACTTGCTGCAGTAGGGACTAAACGGTGAAGCCTTAAAGAATCCTGGTAGACAAGCTGCAGAAATTAAACAAAAGACAAGCATTTCAATCAGTGGGTAGAAACACGGAACCGCACATGTTGGTTTTTTCAAAGAAAGGCACGAAGTGCTGGAGTAACTCAGCGGGTCAGGCAGCACCTCTGGAGAAGATGGAGAGGTGATGTTTCTGGTCGGGTCACTTCTTCTGACATTTTAATCAGCTGAATCATATCTCTGCCTAAAATAACAAATGCAACTTTTGAATTGTCAAATTCATTCCATTTCATAGAGTCACGGAATTGTACAGCGTGGAAACAGGCCATTTGGCTCAACTCGTCCACAACAACCAACATGGCCCATCTACACTCGTCTCACGTGCCTGCGTTTGATCCATATCCTTTCAAACCTGTCCTATCCACATGCCTGTCCAAATGTTTTTTGATTGTTATGATAGTACGTGCCTCAGCTACCTCCTCCGGCAGATCGTTCTATGTACCCATCACCCTTTGGATAAAAGAAAGTTGCCCCACAGGTTCCTATTAAATATTTACTCCCTCTTCTTAAACCTAGAGTATGTCCTCCCTCTCTAAACTGGAAAACTCTTCGTAAACTTGATTCAGTTTAACTGTAAAATGAGTTTGCATATTGCAAGTATAGAATACCATTAGAGACCTGCAAGGCATGTATTACAAACTCCAGGGAGGAATGTCAAAAGCCCTGTGATGAAAGGATGGAATTATTTCCCTGTGTATTTACTGAAAAGGAAGAAGACTTGCCCATGTACCTTGAAAGTTCCTGCCCAAATGTCTTTTAAATGTTGTGATAGCACCTGCCTCAACTACCTCCTCAGGCAGCTCATTCCATACATCCACCACCATCTATATGAAAAAAGATGCCCCTCAGGTTCCTGTTAAATCTTTCTCTTCTCACCTTGAACTTATGTTCTTGATTCCGCTACTCTGGATAACAGACTCCACCCTGTCTATTCCCCCCAAGATCACACCTCATCTTCCTGCATTTCAGATTTAGAGCTACTTGGGTCCAATGTAGGCAGGTAGGACCAGTGTAGATGAGCAATCTAGGCGAATATGAGGGGGTTGGGCTCAAAGGCCTGTTTCCATGCTTATAACTCTATGACTGTAAATGCCAGGGCCATGGTATGTTACTATGTGCAATGGTGACATCCCTGCTTTCCTTCAGTTACTTTCCCCTTGCGTCTGCCTTGCCTATTACCACTGAGCAACACTCCTGGAGGAGTTGCCTCTATGTAATGGATAAGAGAGCAGATGGATGGAGATAACCAGGAGTTGGCAAAGCTTCTATGTACTCGCCACCCTCTGTGTGAAGAGGTTCCCCTGCAGGTTCCTATTAAATTGTTCCCCTCTCACCTTAAACACATGAACCCTGGTTCTTGATTCCCCATACTCTAAGTAAAAGACAATGCATTTACCTTATCTATTCTTCTCGTGATCTTTACACATCTATAAGACCTCTATTTACACCTCTACCCCTCATTCTCCTGCACTTCAAGACTTGATTGAAATCATATATAGACTAGACTAAACTAATCTAGACTAAACTAATCAAGACCAAATTAAAATAAACTAGACAAGACTAAACAAGACTATCTAGTTTATATAGTCATGTGTGGGGTGGAAGATTGCAACCTTCACGTGGTCCGCCCTGTTTCGACTAATGCAATTAATTCGACTTGCACAAACGGAAGATCAAATACAACAAGTTGTCCAACAACTTTAGGCTGTGCATGCCACTCGAAAGAAGAAGAAGAAGATAGTCATGTGTATATATGGTCTATGGTCTATATACACACTGCACTTTTTTCTTCCATTTTGTATTATGTTTACATATTCTGTTGTGCTGCAGCAAGTAAGAATTTCATTGGTAGACAAAAGTGCAGGAGAAACTCAGTGCGTGCAGCAGCATCTATGATGCAAAGGAAATAGGCAACGCTTCAGGCCGAAACCCTTCTTCAGAATTTCATTGTCCTATCTGGGACACATGACAATAAAACTCTTTTGACTTGACTTGACTCTTGACTAGAATAGACTAGACTAGACTAGACTAGACTAGACTAGACTAGACTAGACTGGACTAGACTAAACTTGCTAATCATGCCATCTCCTTGGATTCCATGCGATCCAACCTACCATGTGGAACCTTATCAAATGCCTTGCTATTTCCCTGTGGACAAAATCTATACTTTACCCTCATTAACTTTAATGGTTACTTCTAAACTCAATCAGATTCGTAAGACACAATGCCCCACGTACAAAACCATGCTGACAATCCCTAATAGCCCCGTCTATCCAAATGCGTACATATCTTATCCTTCAGAATACTCTCGAGCATTGTACCTATCACAGATTTGTAGGAAAGAACTGCAGATGCTGGCTCTGTCCTGGGCCGCCTCCACTGACAGATCGAGGCCAAACACAAATTGGAGGAACAGCACCTCATATTCTGCTTGGGCAGCTTATAAACCAGCGGTATGATATATGATCTCTCTAACTTCAAGTAACCATTGCTTTTTCTCTCTCGCCATCCCTCCCCCACCCTAGTTCTCCAACTAGTTTCACTGTCCTCCTGATTAATTTTACTGTTTGTATGCCTCGTTGTCACCATCCCCTCAGCCAACAATGAACCATTCTATGTTTCCTTGATCAGTGTCTGCTTTAATCTGTTCTTTTCACACCTTACGTGCTCTTTGTACTCTTCGAAAGCTCTAGTTTCTCTCTCCCCTGACTCTCAGTCTGAAGAAGGGTCTCGACCCAAAACCTCACCCATTCCTTCTCTCCAGAGATGCTGCCTGTCCTGCTGAGTCACTACAGGTTTTTTGTGTCTATCTTTGCCTACCACAGACGTTAGGCTCTCAAGAAGCACAACGTTATCCAACCTTTGGTGTTTTGACATCTCACCAACGTGCTGAACTACTTATCTACCTCTTAGGTGACCCTCGGACTATCCTTGAACGGACTTTGCCGGCTTCACCTTGCACTAAACGTTTATCCCTTATCATGTATCTATACACTGTAAATGGATCGATTTACATGTATTGTCTTTCTGCTGACTGGTTAGCACGCAACAGAAGCTTTTCACTGTACCCCGGCACACGCAACAATAAACTAAACAAAATGTCTAATGATGATTCATACATCTCAGCCAGGTTGCCTGCGATTTCTTCTCTAGTTTCCCACAATGTCCCCAGATATGTCAAATCAGGCCCAAGGGATTTATCTACCGTCATATGACTTAGAATATACAGCAACTCCTCGACTGTAATACGGGCTGTCCTCAAGACATCTCCATTCACTGTCCCAAGTTCCCCGGTGTTTCTCCACGGTAAAAACAGAGGACAAATATGCAATGAGGACCTTGCCCATGACCTGCGACTCCACACAGAGAGGACCGCTTTGATTTCCGAGGGGCCCTTTTCAGTCTCTAGTCAGCATTTTACTCTTAATGTACATAAAATCTCTTTGGATAATATTATCTCCCAGCGCTATCTCCTGCCCCCTCTTTTTGCCCTCCTGATTCCCTTCTTAAGAATGCTCCTCAGTTCCCAAAACTTCTCCATGGATTACGTATGATCCCAGCTATCTACGTCTGTACCATGTCTCCTTCTTTTTCCTGACCAGAGTCTCAAATTCTCTCGTCATCCAAGGTTTCCTGACTCAGCGAGCCGAAGAGTCTGTTTCTATGCTGTACCTTTCGATCAATTCAATCAATCAACATACACGCCATAAAACGAATGAAAGCCCAGGCATTGTCATCATTTAAAGAAATTTAATGATTTAATAGACGCACAGTCTTTTGCCCAGAGTAGGGGAATCAAGAACCAGAGGACATACGTTTAAGGTGAGGAGGGAAAAGATTTAACAGAAACCTGAGGGGTAACTTTTTCACACAAATGCTGGTGGGTGTATGGAACAAACTCCGGAGGAGGTAGTTGAGGCACGGACTATCCCAATGTTCAAGAAACATTTAGACAGGTACATGGATAGGATAATTTTGGAGAGATATGCACAAAATGCAGTATGGTTGGGACTAGTGTAGATAGGACATGCTGGCCGGTATGGGCAAGTTGGACCCAAGGGCCTGTTCCCACACTGTATCACTGTACGACTATGACTCCATAACTGTATTGTTTTTGCCATTCATACATATCTCTCACATTCAAATTCATTTTGAACACACGATACATGCTGTTAGTGAAGAGTTATCGATTATGTCACCTGGGATCCCAGTCTATAGTGTTAAATATTTCCCACTGTCTGCAGTGCAAAATATTTTAAATGGGGGAGAGGAAGTAAAATGAATGGCATTAAAAAAAATCAATTAAATATTTTCCTATAAATGATGACAATTCCTGCCTTCATTTTGTTTTACATATGCTGCATGTATGCTGAAACAGAGCTAACATGAAGGAACTATTCTCTCATTGAAATGAAACGTTCATGATCAGTTTCCATCGTGCGGAATGGCGTGACTTTTCATTAACTAACCCAGATTGCTTCTCGCCTACTTCTCGTACAAGAACTAATTTATTTTGAACAAATTCCGCCCCGAACTCTCTCCTGCGTATGCTTACAAAATCCACTTTTGCCGCAAGGTCCACCACAGTCAAAACCTATTCAGATCGATATTAACCTGCTTGAAAGGAGGGCCAACTTCAAGCCTCTGACGGAGGCTCTCTCTATCAAGTACGTGAAAGGAAAACGCCATCTACTGCCCTCTGCCTCGCGCTATGATGAGTCCACGGCAGTGAATTAAACCGAACTACTTCAAGGCTGACCTGTAACTAAGAATAGTCTGGCAAGCTCATTATTTTTTAATTACAATCCTGGGGGAAAAATGAATCTCTGCATTAAAGTCAATGTCAGTAGCATGAACACTTTAAAGAGATATTGTATTTTGATGAGTTACAAAATTAGAAACAGCTCAGCCATTTAGGTTCATTCCCGAGGTCATTTAATTAGACCTCATTCATTTGATGGTACATTCCTGGCAATGCTCCATATCCAGGGGTGATCTGTCAGTGGAATCTTTGGCACTGCCTGGGCTTCTTCACAATTTGGGTCATTTATCAGATGGCATCATGTGCAGTCTGTACCCCATGCAAGCTGATATTGTACATTTGCCGAATTTTGTCACAGCACCAAAGGCATCAAGCATAAAGTAATGAGTTGATTGAATAATTCTCAATTTAGTATGAGGATGAGACCAGATGAAAAAGTAATGTCCCCTGAAATTTTCAAAAATATTGCATTCTGTTCTTCATATAAAACTTAATGACTCACATCCGACATGAGCAAGTTAGATTACAAGCTTTAAGGCTACTGAAGGATCAAAGACCATTCCAATGCCAAAGCATACCATGGAAATAAAATAGTTAGCAATTAAGTTATTGTGAAGGATTTGGCTCCGATCTTTAGATCCAGACAAACAGATCACATAATTCCAACTGGAAAAATGTGATTTATGTAATATTGCAATCCTAGCACAATTTGTCATTATGAAAGATATTGATGAAAACATGGAACAATGTTTTTGATTGTAGCATGGAAACAGGCCTTTCAGCCCACCAATTCCATGCTGACCATTGATCACCCACTCATACTAGTTCTATTCTATTCTGCTTGTTGAGTCTTTTTTCACAGCGGCTCTTTCTAGCCACAGTCCACTGATATATCTCCTCACTGGAGACCCTCGGACTATCTTTAATCCGACTTAGTTGGAATTTATCTTGCACTAAACATTATTCCCTTCCCTAAACATTCCCTTCCCTAAACATTATTCCCTTCCCTAAACATTCCCTTCCCTAAACATTATTCCCTTCCCTAAACATTATTCCCTATACAGTGCACAGATGCATGATGAAGTCCTTGTATAGTCCTGTGTAGTCCTTCCACTGACTGGTTAGCATGCAGCAAAAGTGGGTCTCGCCCCGTCACGTCATCCATTTATTCTCTCCAGAGATGCTGCCTGTCGTGCTGAGTTACTCCAGCATTTTATGTCTATCTTCGGTCTAAACCAACATCTGCAGTTCCTTCCTACACTAAAGCTTTTCACTGTACCTCGATAAACAATAAACTAAATTAAACTAAATATTTGCATTGATTTTTCTAGATTTGTTCGTGATAAACGTCAAACGACTTTGTAAAATGTGGTCTGAAAGTTAAATCAGTAATATACCTGACAAATAACAATGTTCTATCTTGAGTGAATAATTCCACTAGTTGATGTAAATAGACCATATGTCAAAGATTAGATATAAAGGCGGAAACCGGGCTAGCTATGTGATATATTAAGATACACACATTATACTCTGCCTGGAGGTTGTGTCGGGCCAAGGACAAAGTGGGGCCGACAATGCGGTCAGGCTGAGGTGGATGGGCTGTGCCGCTGAGAACTAAGAGGATCCAGTGTGGGGGCGCCATTGAGAACAAAGGTGTAGGGGGGCCGCCGAGGACTAAGGGGGTGGGGGGCCGGGACAAAGAAGGAATGTGTACTTTATGCAACTTTGTGGCGAGTCTTTTGCGTACTTTATACCTCATAATGTCATAGGTAAGAGGAGCAGAATTAGGCCATTCCGCCCATCTAGTCCGTTATTTAATCATGCCTGACCTATCTCTCCCTCCTAACCGCATTCTCCTGCCTTCTTCCAATCACTCCGACACCTAGCTAGGTACAAATGGCAATAAAGTATCATCATCGTCAGAAATTCAACTCAATTGATTGTAATCGAACCACACTGCAGAAGCAGAGTACAATGTATCCACAGTTAGCTCATCACCAAGGACAAATTTCAATGCCCAGAGATTTGAGAGAAAACCGGAAAGTATATTTATATTTAAAAATAAATCACACTGTGTTGACATTTGAAGAGAGGGAAGTGCACCCACAGATAATGAGCGGTTCTAATTTACTTGGAAAATCAAATATAACTTTGGAAAGTTCTTTGTGGGTCAATTCGATCGTGAAAAGTCGAGTTTGTTATCATCTGCACAAGTATGGTGAGGTACAATGAAAATCTTGTTTGCAGCAGCATTAGAGGCACATGGACTCAAAAAGCACACAAAAACATAAATGAAATGTAAATGACACATAAATTCACCAAGTCAGTGAAATTCTGTGCAAAGAAAAAAAATGAGTGCAATAATACACAATTAGAAAACAAGTCCATGATATAATATAATGAAAAGGTACTGCTGATGCTGGTGTATACCAAAGATAGACATAAAATGGTGGAGTAAGCAGGCCAGGCAGCATCTATGGAGAATATGGATATGGGACCTTCTTCAGAGTGGAAGACATGGTCTGTACTGTTCTGTTGTGGACGTAGGATTAGGGGTTTGTTCAATGACCTGATGGTTACAGAAAACCGTTCTCCCATATCACCTCTTGCACAATCATGGACTAGTTTTGTATTGGTGTATTGTTCCTGAGCCTGGTGACAAGGGACGTTTGGACCTCCTGCCTGACAGTAGCAGAGACAAGGGCATTGCCCAGATGGTGGGGATCTTTGACGATAGATGCTGCCTTCAGGAGGCAGCACTGCATGTAGATGCTTTGGATGTTGGGGAAGTTTATGCCCATGACTCCTTCAGTCTATTCCTTTCCTCTGCATCGGAATTCCTGTGCCATTCCGTGATGCAACCAGTCATGATACTTTACAGATAGACACAAAGTGCTGAGGTAACTCAGCGGGACAGGCAGCATCTCTGGGGCGAAGGAATGGGTGACGTTCAGGATCGAGACCCTCAGTCTGAAGAAGGGTCAGCCCAAACCTTCACATTCACCCATTGCTTTTCTCCACTGGCTCTTGAAAGACCAGAGTGTTCAGTAATACCAGAAAATAACATTTGGCGCAGCACGTAAGAAAATAGAAAATAGGTGCAGGATTAGACCATTTGGCCCTTCGAGCCAGTATCACCATTCAATATGATCATGGCTGATCATCCAAAATCAGTACCCCATTCCTGCTTTTTCCCCATATCCCTTGATTCCATTAGCCCTATGAGAGACCTGCTGCCTCACAGCAGGAGGCCCAGGTTTCGACCCTGACCTTGGGAGCTCTCTGTGTGGAGTTTGCCCGTTCTTCCTGTGACCAAAGGTGGTCAGGGGGTCTTCAGGGATTATGGGGTGAAGGTAGGGGAATGTTAGGAGAGTGTCCAAGTTAGGAGGGTGCCCCCGAGTGTCTAGGGAATGGAAGTTAAAGTGGTATAATATGGAACTAGTATGAACAGGTGATCGATGGTCAGTTTGGACTGGGTGGGCTGAAGGGTCTGTTTCCATTCTGTATCTCTAAACTAAACCAAACAAGGAGATATTTTTAAGTAGGAAGGAGCTGCAGATGCTGGTTTAAACTGAAGATAGACACAAAATGCTGGAGTAACTCAGCTGGACAGGCAGCATCTCTGGAGAAAAGGAATGGGTGACGTAACCCGATACAGCGGGCCTGTTTCCGCGCTGTATCTCTAAACTAAACTAAACTAATGCGAGAGAGGTAATCTGAATAGAGTTTAAAATATTCCCTCCAATCTGCGGAATGGCAGTGAAAAGAATCAGGGTGAACATGGAACATAGAACAGGAATCCTTGTATGCCCACACATGCAGACCACGATGCCAAGTTAAACCGATCTCGTCTGCCTGTACATGGTCCCCATCCCTCTATTCACTGCAATTCCACGTGACTATCTAAAAGCCTCTTAAACACATCTTGGAGTGTGATTGTAAAATGTGCGGAGCTGATGGCAGAGGAAGGGGCACAGCCAGTCTGAAAAATGCTGAGGGGCTCAGGTAATATCGACGCAAGCACGTGATGGAGGAAATTTACTGGGAAGTTTGCAGTCTGAAGAAGTGTCCCCCCCCCCCCACCCCAAAACGTCTCCCATTCCTTCTATCCAGAGATGCTGCCTGTGCATTACTCCAGCATTTTGTGCCCATCTTTGGAGGACATTTACAGTTATTCAACATTGTTTTTTGCACATTTCTGCAGCGTGATTCATGTATGAACTTCAAACAAAAGTAATCAATGCTATTATATCAAAACGAACTGGTCAAACATTTTGATCTTTTAGAGTCACTGAGTCATAGAGTGATACAGTGTGGAACAGACCCTTCAGCCCAACTTGCCCACATCGGCCAACTAATCAGCTACACTAGTCCCACCTGCCCGCGTTCGGTCCATATCCCTCCAAACCTGTCCTATCCATGTACCTGCCAAGCTGTTTCTTAAATGTTGGGATAGTCCCTCAACTACCTCCTCTGGCAGCTTGTTCCATGCACCCACCACCCTCCGTGTGAAAAGGTTACCACTCAGATTCCGAGTAAATCTTTTCCCCTTCATCTTAAACCTATGTCCTCTGGTCCTCGATTCACCTACTCTGGGCAAAAGACTCTGTGCAACTACCCGATCTATTCCTCTCATGATTTGATACACCACAATAAGATTCCCCTTCATCCTCCCGTGCTCCAAGGAATAGAGTCCCAGCCTCCTCAACCACTCCCTATAGCTCAGACTATCTAGCCCTGGGAAACATCCTTGTTTATCTTCTCTGTACCCTTTCCAGCTTGGCAACATCTTTCCTATAACATGGTGCCCAGAACTGAATACATTACTCTAAATGCGGCCTCAACAATGTCTTATACAACAGCAACATGACCTCCCATATATATGGTATGGTACATATATGGTTTCCCATTATATGGTAAAGCTCCAATAATTTGGTACCCTGGAACATGGCAGTTCTTGGCACGAATGAAAACATCTTCTTAACATCTACTCTATCTTGGCCTTTGTTATCATGTAGGTTTCAATGAGATTCCCCTTGTCCTTTTAAACTCCAGTGAGTACAGGCCCAGAGCCATCAAACACCTCTTATCCATTAACCCATTCATCCCCGGGACCATTCGTGTAACCCGCCTCTGGACCCTCTCCAACGGCAGCATATCCTTCCTCAGATATGGGGCCCGAAACTGCTCCCAATATTCCTAATATGTTCTGACCAGCGGCGTTTACAGCCTCAGCATTACATCCTTGCTTTTACATAAAATCCTCTCAAAATGAATGCTAACATTGCATTTGCCTTCCTTATTACCAACTCAAGCTGCATATTAATCTATCTCTGCATTCCACACCAAAAGCTCCCAAGTCCCTTTGCATCTCTGATTTCTGAATCCCTTTCCCATTTCGAGGATAGTCTATGTCTCTGAGTAGAGCCACTCACCTATAAACACCGTCATTGGGTGACCCTGTGATTTCAGTCCATTGTTATTTTAATTCTCCAACCCGCCCCACCAGTGTCTTCTCTGTCCTTGGCCTCCTACGCTGTTCCAATGACGTTCAACCTGAACAACACTTATACAGTAATTAATAACACGAAGGGGGCAGCATGGACGCACAGCCGTAGAGTTGCTGCCTTACAGCACCAGAGACCCCGATCCGATCCTGACTACGGGTGCTGGCTGTACGGAGTTTGCACAATTCTCCCTGTGACCGTGTGGGATTTCTCCGGGCGCTCCAGTTTCCTCCCACATTCTGAAGACATACAGGTTTGTAGGTTAATTGTTTTCAGTAATAAATTGCAAATTGTCCCTGATGTGTAGGATGGTGTTGCACCATCCTGGGGATAGTGTATGCTGGTTGGCGCGGACTAGGTGGGCCGAAGGGCCTGTTTCTGTGCCTTATCTCTAAAGTAAGCTAAACAAAACTGCTTCAGGATAGGCACAACATGCTGGATTAACTCAAAGGGACAGGCAGCATCTCTGGAGAAAAGGAACCCTTCTTCCGACCTGAAACATCACCAATTTCTTTTCTACAGAGATGCTGCCTGACCCGCTGAGTTAATCCACCATTTTGTGTCTACCGTAGGTATAAACCAGCATCTGCAGTTCCTTCCCACACACTATGCTGCAGGATAACTATCTGAGCATGGAATGGAGTGATGCAGAACAAATATACAGGGATTTAAATATTTAAGAAACAACTGCAGATGCTGGAAAAATCGAAGGTAGACAAAAAAGCTGGAGAAACTCAGTGGGTGAGGCAGCATCTATAAAGTGAAGGAATATGCAACGTTTCAGGTTGAGGCCTTTCTTCAGACTGATGTTTGGGGGGGGCGGGAAAAAGTAAAGAAGAGGCAGAGATAGTAGGCTTGTGGGAGAGCTGGAAAGCGGAGGGGAATGAGGGCGAAAGCAAGGACTACCTGAAATTGGAGAAGTCAATGTTCATACCGCTGGGGTGTAAACTACCCAAGGGAAATATGAGGTGCTGTTCCTCCAATTTGCAGTAGGACTCACTCTGGCCATGGAGGAGGCCCAGGACAGAAAGGTTGGATTCGGAATGGGAGGGGAAGTTGAAGTGCTGAGCCACCGGGAGATCGAGTTGGTGACAAAATACCTCATTTATCATGGATCCTACACTGGTGAGGTTAGAAGCAGGGGCACCCGTGGAGTTGCACTCAGGGTGCCAAATATTCAAGGTAACCTTTGTTTCATTAGGGGGCTGGGGAATATATTGACGCAACTTTCTATCAACAGATTAGATAGATCACAGTTAAAGCTGGGGTTAAATTACACATGATCTGTGGAATGAACATGGTTGAGAGAATGCAAACAACGCTTTTAGGTTAGTTGTGATGATCTTGGAGCTGATGGAAGCTGCCTGGAAATCAATATTCTTGCTTCACAACTTAACAACAATTTGAATTATTGGTTGTAGATTTTTGCAACAATCTAAAGATTACCGATGACTTTACTAGGTAGTACACAAGATACAAATATATAGTTTGGCTACTCCAACCTCCCGCACCATATAATCAGGTGTGGCTGACCAGGCTGTAACCTCTGTCCAGACAAGCCTGCCTGGGTTGATGGAGCTTTGCGAGTCAGAGGAGCAGCCGTCGGGAACAAAGGAGGACCCGGCGTGGGGTGACCACCGTGGGGGGTGGAGGGGAAGAACTAAGGTGGACCCGGCATGGGATACTTTGTAACTTTGTAACTTTGTCCGTGCCCTTTATGTGGCAACTCTTTGCATACCTTGGGTATACAAAACAAATAATTTCACTGCGACTCATCACATGTGACTTCTTCTTATCGAGTCCACACACAAGGGTGAACTTGCTCTCTCGTATTCCCTTTCCCTAACCATTTTCTCCAGAATTGCTGCCTGAACCGCTGATTTACCCCAACATTTTATGTCTGCCTTTGGTATAAACCAGTATCTTCTTATAACATTTATATTATAGCATTGTCTTCAAGAGTGCTTGTATACAAAAACAGTGATGTAATGCTGAGGCTCTATAAAGCGCTGTTAAGGCCACATTTGGGATATTGTGAGCAATTTTGGACACCATATCTGAGGAAGGACATGCTGGCTCTGCAGTGGGTCCAGAGAAGGTTTACAAGAATGGTCCCATGAATGAGTAGGTTAACAAAGGATGAGCGTTTGTCGGCACTGGACCTCTACTTGCTGGAATTTAGGAGAATGAGGGGGGACCTCATTGAAACATACAGAATAATGAAAGGCTTGGATAGAGTGGATGTGGAGAGGATGTTTCCGCTAGTGGGAGAATCATAGCCTCATAATTCAAGGATGTTCTTTTAAGAAAGAGATGAGGAGACATTTTAGGTGAATCTGTGGAATTCTTTGCCACAGAAGGCTGTGGAGACCAAGTCAATGGATATTTTTAAGGCAGAGATAGATAGATTCTTGATTGGTATAGGTGTCAGAGGTTATGGGGAGAAGGCAGGAGAAAGGGGTTAGGAGGAAGAGATAGATCAGCCATGGGTAAATAGCGGAGTTGACTTGATGGACCAAACAGTCTAGTTCTATTTCTTTCACATGACCTTATGACCTTATCACTTTTTTCACTTTTAAGCAAAGTTTTAGTTTTAGTTTTATGGTTTTAATAGTTTGATTAATTGTGCTCTAATGCCAGCAAGGAAATGCATTATTAGCTTAGTTTACTTCCTTTTTTTTTGCTAATCAGAACCTATTTTGCTGCAATGCAACTTGAATGTAGGAAACATTTAATTTATGACAAAGTTTGGCATATGCTAATCTGCCAAGGAGCTTCATTGAATGATATAATCAAGCAAAGAAACATGGAAAGAGATTCTTGCTATTCAGATTCCTTACTAGAGTCATAGAGTCATGCAGTGATACAGTGTGGATACACGCCCTTCGGCTCAACTTGCCCACACCGCCCAACAATGTCCAAGCTGCACTAGTCCCACCTGCTTGCTTTTGGTCCATGTCCCTCCAAACTTGTCCTCTCTATGTACCTATATAAATGTTTCTTAAACATGGTGATAGTCCCAGCCTCAACTACCTCCTCTGGCAGCTTGGTCCATACACCCAACATCCTTTGTGTGAAAAGGTTACCCATCAGAATCTTATTAAATCTTTTCCCCTTCATCTTGAACCTATGTCCTCTGGGCCTCGATCCCCCTACTCTGGCCAAGAGACTCATGAAACAACCCGATCTATTCCTCTCATGATTTTATACACCTCTGTAAGATCACCCTTCATCCTCCTGCGCTCCAAGGAATAGAGTCCCAGCCTACTCAACCGCTGCTATAGCTCAGACCCTCGAGTTCTGGCAACATCCTCGTAAATCTTGACCATACAGAGAATAAGATTTTCTCATTCATTAATGGAATCTTAAAACTCACAGACTTCCACTTAGCCTGACCACGGGTGCTGTCTGTATGGAGTTTGTATGTTCTCACCATGACCATGTGGGTTTCTACCAGGTGCACCGGTTTCCTCCCACACTCCAAAGACGTGCAGGTCCGTAGGCTAATTGGCCTTTGTAAATTGTCCCTTGTGTGTGTAGGATGGTATTAGTGTATGGGCATGGTCGGCATGGACACAGTGGGCCGGAGGGCCTGTTTCCACACGGTATCTCTCTAAAAAAAGATTTGGTACTAACGTAATTAATAATGATGGGAGGTTGATACAGTTATTGACGAGGTCTTAGTTGGGCCAAACAAATTTCTACAACTGCAGGACGTTTTTAGCTCTGTGACTATTCAAAGAGACTGGCATGAAGAATGTGTAGGAGGAAACTGCAGATGCTGGGTTACACCGAAGATAGAAAGAAAATGCTGGAGTATCAGGGTCAGGCAGCATATCTGGAGAAAAGGAATAGGTGACGTTTCGGGTGGAGTCGTGCACCTGAAACGTCACCCATTTCATTTCTCCAGAGATGCTGGCTGACCCGGTGTTACGACTCCCGAATGCAGGTACTTCAGAGCCGCGTAACATAGTCAAAAACCAAGCTCAAGTTGAAGAAAATAGTCTTTTATTTTGTTAAAAGCCAAACCTGATTCAAACAACCCAGTCAAGGACAAGCATAAACTAATAAACAAAGATAACAGTGCTCCAGCCAGCCTCGCAATGGGCCGTCGAACTAGAATCTCTAACCTGCCTAAATGGAAATAACCCTTAAACAAAATACACGAAAACCCTCAGGTCAGCCCTTATCCATCCCTATTCAATATTAATTGACAAATGTAGGTAATAATACACAAAGTTCTATGCCATGTGTGGCCAGGCCTCCTGCAGTTCAAACCACAGTCTGTTCATGAGTCAGGGTCGACAAAGAGAGAGAGAATTCTGGGAGCTTCTGGTATTTAAGCTCCCGATGAGTCACCTGTCACCTGACGCAGCTTGGCCAATCGGGTACAGGAGCCCTTAACCCCTTGATTCCTGACTCCCAGCCATGGGGCCTGCACTCAGGAGAGAAACAAAAGAGTTAAGTACATAGCATTCACCAGAGGGGGGGGAGGGGGGGTAAAGTACCTAACATCCAGTATATTGAGGGGTAAAGTACCTAAGGAGCGAAGGAGATAGGCGACACCCTTCCAGTATATTGAGTCTGCCTTGAGCATGAGAAGTGTATGTTTTACCAGATATCATTAGAAAGGGTGTGCGATTGGATCACTTTTGGATCTAACCTCCGCAATATGCTTTCAGAGACAATCCCGACCCATGCATCGTGCATCAACGCACCCTCACTGGGCCACAGTTTTTAACAGCTGGAGACAAAGTGACATCACTTGGGATTCAAGCCTGAGTGTCAAAGGTGAGAGGTGAAAAGGAGACAACAGGCTGTCGGATAAGGAGGGGTGGTGTGACACATAAAGCTGGGGGGGGAGGGGGGGGGGGTTGGGGGGGATGGGCAGAATGGGACTGGGTGGAACGGGTAAGGAAGGGGGATAAAAGGGAAATTTGGGACATGGATGGGAGATGAGGGGACAGAGAGGGGAATAGGAACAGGATAGCTAAGGTGCTGGGCAGTCATAGAGTGATACCGTGTGGAAACAGGCCCTTCAGCCCAACGTGCCCACACCAACCAACAATGTCCCAGCTACACTAGTCGCACCTGCCCGTGTTTGGTCAATAAGTATATGAACATACTTGGTCAATAAACTTATTAATTCATTCGTTAATTCATATCCCTCCAACCCATCCTATCCAGTTGAGCGGCGGTCGAGTTGCTGCCTTAGAGTGAATGCAGCGCCGGAAACCCGGGTTCGATCCTGACTATGGGTGCTGTCTGTATGGAGTTTGTACATTCTCCCCGTGACGTGCATGGGTTTTCTCTGAGATCTTCGGTTTCCTCCCACACTCCAAAGACAGACAGGTTAATTGGTTAAGGTTAATTGGTACAGGTACAGGTTAATAAAGACGTATAGGTTAATTGGCTCGTTAAATGTAATAATTGTCCCTAGTGGGTATAGGATAGGGTTGGTCGACGTGGACCCGGTGGGCCGAAAGGGCCTTTTTCCGTGCTGTATCTCTAAAAAAAACCCCAAAAAACCCTACATAAATCCATGTACCTAACTGTTTCTTAAATGATGGGATAGTCCCAGCCTCAACTACCTCCTCTGGCAGCTTGTTACATACACGCACCACCCTTTGTGTGAAAAAGTTACCCATCAGATTCCTATTAAATAATTTCACCTTCACCTTGACCTATGTCCTCTAATCCTCGATTCCGCTACACTGGGCAGGAGATTCTGTGCGTCTACCCGATCTATTCCTCTCATGATGGTGGGAGAAATGTGTGCGCAGCGGGAGAGACAGGGAAACAGAGAGACGATGTACAAAACTGTCATTAAAATGAGAGTGTTAATGGGAGCAGCTACATTTAGGAAGGGAGAGGGTAAAGGGTATATTAATGATCTTGAATAATATCCTGCGATGAAATGAAAAAAGGCAAGTGAAAGCCTCAGGCTGAGTGGGAAAATATTCTACTTTACTTTCAAACTTGTAAAGAATTAGATTTTTGAAATTCTAATACAATTCTCACATTACATTACGTGGTTTTCACTCCAACCAAGGTTGAGTGGTGCTTTCTGCATTTTGCAGTTTTGCTCAAACATTGTCATTAAAAAATTGTCATTAAAAATTGTCAATATTCACTGGAGTTTAGAAGGATGAGGGGCTATCTTATAGAAACATATAAAATTATAAAAGGACTGGACAAGCTAGATGCAGGAATAATGTTCCCAATGTTGGGCGAGTCCAGAAGCAGGGGCCACAGTCTTAGAATAAAGGGGAGGCCATTTAAGACTGAGGTGAGAAAAAACCTTTTCACCCGGAGAGTTGTGAATTTATGGAATTCCCTGACACAGAGGGCAGTGGAGGCCAAATCACTGGATGGATTTAAGAGAGAGTTAGATAGAGCTCTATGGGGTTGTCGAATCAAGGGATATGGGGAGAAGGCAGGCACGGGTTATTGATTGGGGACAATCAGCCATGATCATAATGAATGGCTGTGCTGGCTCGAAGGGCCGAATGGCCTCCTCCTGCACCTATTTTCTATATTTCTATGTTTCTATGTTTCTAAAATGATAGTGCTAATGGGACACAATTCTAATCGCATAGATATGCAGGAATTGGAGGGGTATGGATCACATGCGGGCAGAGACAATTAGGTTAACATAGCAGGGACATGAGGATGAAGGGTGATCTTATAGAGATGCACAAAATCACAAGAGGAATAGATCGGGTAGACGGACAAAATCTCTTGCCCAGAGAAGAGGAATTGAGAACCAGTGGACAGAGGTATAAGGTGAGGAGGGAAATATTTAATGGGAACCTGAGGGTAACTTTTTTAAGACAAAGGGTGATGGGTGTATGGAATGAGCTGCCGGAGGAGGTTGTTGAGACGGGGACTATTGCAACGTAGACGGTACATGGATAGGTTTAGAGTTACGGACCAGGCGCAGGCAGTTAGGATTAGTGTAGATGGGACATGTTTGACGGTGTGGGCAAGTTGGGCCAAAGGGCCCGTTTCCACGCTGTATGACTCTATGGCTCTATGACATTGTGGGCAGAAAGGCCTGTTCGACATTCTTATTCATGAAACCGGACAAAAGAGGAGATAGATAAGAAATATTGCCAAGTTAATCTCACCATCTCAAGCATCGAAAGCTCTCCAGGTATAGAAACTACTTTTATAAATCTGGTCCAGCATGTTGACAGTGTTTTATCTATATTGGCCTTTTACAGATAAAGGCACAAACAACCTGTCAGTAGCTACCAGCTGTTTGATGATTTAGCACACTAAAAGCTCGACCTCAGCAAGAAAATAAACTTGCAGCTTTGGTTAAACTGAACCTGATTTAGAATACACGAAAGCTGCTATCCAAACAGGTCTCTGCAAAGATAACTGCCTACATTCAACCGAAGGCAAAATGAACACTCCCTTCGGACTTTATAGAGATACAGTGCGGAAACAGGCCCTTTGGCCCACCGACTCTGCGCCAACCAGCACAATAACATGCTCTCAACACCAGCAAAACCAAGGAACTGATTGTGGACTTTGGAAGGCGTAGGATAGGCACCCACAATCCCGTTTATATCAACGGGTCGATGGTGGAAAGGGTCAAGAACTTCAAATTCCTGGGCGTGCATATTTCCGAAGATCTCTCCGGGTCCCAACACACTGATGCAATTATAAAGAAACCACATCAGCGGCTCTACTTCTTGAGAAAATTACGGAGAGTCGGTATGTCAAGGAGGACTCTCTCAAACTTCTGCAGGTGCACAGTAGAGAGCATGCTGACCGGTTGCATCGTGGCTTGGTTCCGCAACTTGAGCGTCCAGGAGTGGAAAAGGCTGCAAAAGGTTGTAAACACTGCCCAAGCCATCACCGGCTCTGACCTCCCAACCATCAAGGGGATCTATCGCAGTCGTTGCCTCAAAAAGGCTGCCAACATCATCAAGGACCCACACCGTCCTGGCCACACACTCATCTCTCCGCTGCCATCAGGTAGAAGGTACAGGTGCCGGAAATCTACAACATCCAGGTTCAGGAACAGCTTCTTCCCCACAGCCATCAGGATATTAAACACAACTTCAAACAAACTCTGAACTATAACAGCCTATTGCACTTTATATGTTTATTCATGTGTGTATATATGGTATATGGTATATGGACACACTGATCTGTTCTGTATTTATGCCTACAATATTCTGTTGTGCTGCGGCAAGCAAGAATTTCATTGTCCTATCTGGGACACATGACAATAAAACTCTCTTGACTCTTGACCCCCGTACCCTAGCCAACACACAGTAGGAACAATTTTACAATTTCTACAACTTACCGAGAAATGTACAATTTCTACAATTAGCCTACAAACCTGCACGTCTTTGGAATGCGGGAGGAAACCGGAGCACCCGGAGAAAACCCACCACGGGTTACGGGGAGAATGTGCAAACTCCGTACAGGCAACACCCGTAGTTGGGATCGAACCCGGGTCACTGTAAGACAGCAACTCTACCACTGTGCCACTGTGCCGCACATTTCATAGCAGGAAGTTAGAGAGATAAAAAGGGAATAAACTACGAGGAATATAGTTTATGGAATAAGCTTAGGAACATGATAATAACTTTCCATAACAGTTTTGGGAAGTGTAATAAAGGTCCATGTAAAGGGATCCTGGTTATACACAGGGTAGCTGCTGCATATTTCTGAATTAGTTTACTTATGACCTTATGAACTTATGACGTGTACTTCCAATGACTTTGGCACAAACGTAAGCCCAAAACAGCAGACATTATTTGAATGGCATGTAAAGAAATCCCACGTGCACAGATTTCAGCAACGTATTTTCTGAGCGCACAGCATTCCGTTCCTGAGACAAAGGAAGAAATCCGTCACAGTTTCTACATGGTCGCCTTTTCTTGTGAGGCAATATTTGTTGTGATTTAGACTTGAAGGGAACTCGTGCCATTCAACGAGTATTTTAATCAAATCTTTGGATCACTGATCTTTGCGCACTCTCTCCCACTCATTTTAACACATGCCACACAACACACCGGCTAGATTGCACATCTGGGGTCAATACAGTACCCAGGGCATAATGGGGAAGCATGGCTAATTAAAAGTTCTGCCTGGAGGTTCAACAATGTGCTGCCTCCTCCCACTGTTCTTTTAATTTCTGTATTCCCTCGTCATGGTTCAGCTTTCTGGATTAATAAAGCTCGCACACCATGGCCGCGATGTAACTTCATTATCACCTCTAATGAAGACTTGACGGTCAGCAAGATGGAGAAATCCATTCCGATTTCCACGGGAGATAAGCTTCTGCGCGGCTGAACCCACAAGGTCAATCGGTCCCTTTGCCGACAGTTGGGGCCGTTGCGATGAACTCCCAGTCCGGGGAAGGGAAAGTTCATCCTCACCTCCGCCCCGGTTGACCCGAGGGATTGCACCTCGGAAACCTTTCTGTAACCCATTGCCAATGTCCATCAGGTTCCTGACGCTTGCGATACCAGGTCCCTTCCTTCAAATAGCAAACCTGCAATCCACTCCAGTGTCTGCTTCAGTGTAAACCCACGCTCCACACAAAACGATAGCCTTGTTGTGATTAGAGTCATAGAGTGATACAGGGTGGAAATAGGCCCCTCTGCCCAACTTCCCAATATCGGCCAACATGTCCAAGCCACTCAAGTCCCACATGCCCGTGTTTGGTCCATATCCCTCCAAATCTGTCCCAGGCATGCACTTGTCTAACTGTTTCTTAAATGATGGGATAGTTCCAGCCACAACTGCCTCCTCTCGCAGCTTGTTCCACACACATACCGCCCTTTGTGTGAAAAAGTTACCGCTCAGATTCCTATTAAATATTTTCCCCTTCAATAGACAATAGAAAATAGACAATAGGTGCAGAAGTAGGCCATTCGGCCCTTTGAGCCAGCATCGTAATTCAATGTGATCATGGTTGATCATCCACACTCAGTACCCTGTTCCTGCCTTCTCCCCATATCCCCTGACTCGGCTATCTTTAAGAGCCCTATCTAGCTCTCTCTTGAAAGTATCCAGAGAACCGGCCTCCAACGCCCTCTGCAGCAGAGAATTCTACAGACTCACAACTCTGTGGAATAAGTGTTTCCTTGTCTCCGTTCTAAATGGCTTACCCCTTATTCTTAACTGTGGCCCCTGGTTCTGGACTCCACCAACATCGGGAACATGTTTCCTGCCTCTAGCATGTCCAAACCCTTAACAATCTTATATGTTTCAATAAGATCTCCTCTCATCCTTCTAAACTCCAGAGTGTCCAAGCCCAGCCGCTCCATTCTCTCAGCATATGACAGTCGCACCATCCCGGAATTAATGTTGTAAACCTATGCTGCACTCCCTCAATAGCAAGAATTTCCTTCCTCAAATTAGGGGACCAAAACTGCAGACAATACTCCAGGTGTCGTCTCACTTGGGCCCTGTACAACTGCAGAAGGACCTCTTTGCTCCTATAACTCGACTCCTCTTGTTATAAAGGCCAATATGCCATTCGCTTTATTCACTGCCTGCCGTACCTGCATTCTTACTTTCATAGACTGATGAACAAGGACCCCCAGATCCCGTTGTACTTCCCTTTTTCCGAACTTGACGCCATTTAGACAATAATCTGCCTTCCTGTTTTTGATACCAAAGTTGTTCACCTCACATTTATCCACATTAAACTTAATCTGCCATGCATCTGCCCACTCACCCAACCTGTCCAAGTCACCCTGCATTCTCAGAGCATTATCTCCACAGTTCACACTGCCACCCAGCTTTGTGTCATCTTCAAATTTGCTAATGTTACTTTGAATCCCTTCATACAAATCATTGATGTTTATTGTAAATAGTTGCGGTCCCAGCACCGAGCCTTGCGGTACCCCAGAAGTCACTGCCTGCCATTCTGAAATTGACCCGTTAATCCCTACTCTTTGTTTCCTGTCAGAACTCCACCCCCAATACCATGTGCCCTAAGTTTGCCCACTAATCTCCTATGTGGGACCTTATCATATGCTTTCTGAAAGTCCAAGGTACGCTACATCCACTGGCTCCCCCTTGTCCATTTTCCTAGTTACATCCTCAAAAAGCTTCCCCTTCGTAAAACCATGCTGACAGATACTGTTACTGCTATCCAAATTTGCGGCTATTTCATCTTTTATAATTGACTCCAGCATCTTCCCCACCACTGATGTCAGGCTAACGTCCATAATTCCCTGTTTTCTGTCTCCCGCCTTTCTTAAAAAGTGGGATAACATTAGCTGCCCTCCAATCCACAGGAACTGATCCTGAGTCTATAGAACATTGGAAAATTATCACCAATGCATCCACGATTTCTAGAGCCACTTCCTTAAGAACCCTGGGATGCAGACCATCAGGCCCTGGGGATTTATCAGCCTTCAGTCCCATCAGTCTACCCAACATCATTTCCTGCCTAATGTGGATTTCCTTCAGTTCCTCCGTCACCCCAGATCCTCTGGCCACTACTATATCAGGAAGATTGTTTGTGTCATCCTTAGTGAAGACGGATCAAAAGTACCTGTTCAACTCATCTGCCATTTCCTTTTTCACCATAATATATTCACCTTATTCGGTCTTCAAGGATCCAAATTCAGTCTTAACTAATTTTTTCCTCTTCACATACCTAAAAAACCTTTACTATCCTCCTTTCTATTCTTGGCTAGTTTACCTTCGTACCTCATATTTTCTCCTTGTATTGTCTTTTTAGTTATCTTCTGTTCCTCTTTAAACATTTCCCAATCCTCTTGCTTCCTGCTCATCTTTGCTACGTTGTACTTCTTCGCTTTAATTTTTATACTGTCCCTGACGTCCCTTGTCAGCCATGGTTGTCCCTTTCTCCCCTTGGAATCTTTCTTCCTCCTAAGAATTAACTGATCCTGCACCTTCTGTATTATTCCGAGAAACACCTGCCATTTTTGTTCCACTGTCATCCCTGCTAGTGTATCTTTCCAGTCAACTTTGGCCAACTCCTCCATCATGGCCCCATTGTCCCGTTTATTCAACTGTAACACTGACACCTCCGATCTATCCTTCTCCCTCTCCAATTGTAGATTAAACCTGACCATATTATGGTCACTACCTCCTAATGGCTCATTAACCTCAAGTTCCTTTCTCAAATCCGGTTCATTACATAACACTAAATCCTGAATCGCCTTCTCCCTGGTAGGCTCCAATACAAGCTGCTCTAAGAATCCATCACAAAGGCACTGTATAAAGTCCCTTTCTTGGGATCCAGTACCAACCTGATTTTCCCAGTCTACCTGCATGTTGAAACAATCACACCATTACCTTTGCTACATGCCAATTTTAACTCCTGATTCAACTTGCACCCTATGTCCAAGCTACTGTTTGGGGGTCTGTAAAAGTCCGATTAGGGTCTTTTTACCCTTACAATTCCTTAGTTCTATCCATACTGATTCCACATCTCCTGTTTTAATGTCGCCCCTTGCAAGGGACTGAATTTCATTCCTCACCAACAGAGCTACCCCACCCCCTCTGCCCACCTGTCTGTCTTTTCGATAGGAGGTATACCCTTGGATATTCAGTTCACAGCCCTGGCCCTCTTGCAGCCATGTCTCAGTAATTCCCACAACATCATACTTGCCAATTTCTAACTGAGCCTCAAGCTCATCCACTTTATTTCTTATACTTCGCGCATTCATATTCAACACTTTGACCTCCGTATTCACGTCCCCCCTCGCACCGCTCGCAATTGACCCTAACCTTACTCTTTTATCCCTTCTCGAACTTTCCTTCCCATTAATTCGAGAATCTTCACCTTAAACCTATGTCCTCTGGTCCTCAATTCACCTACTCTGGGCAAGAGATTTTGTGCATATATCCGATCTATTCCTTTCATGATTTTATACACCTCTATAAGATCAACCTGTAAGATTAAAACCTACTTTTGTAATTTAATCTAAGTTTAGTTTAGTTTAGTTTAGAGATACAGCGCGGAAACAGGCCCTTCGGCCCACCAAGTCCGCTCCGCCCAATGATCCACACTCACTGACACTAGTCCAATTTACATTTATACCAAACCAATTAACCTACAAACATGCACGTCTTTGGAGTGTGAGAGAAAACTGAAGATCCCGGTGAAAACCTACGCAGGAAGAATGTACAAACTTTGTACAGACAGCACCCGTGGTCGAGATCGAACCTGGGACCTGGGTCTCTGACGCTGTAAGGCAGCAAACCTACCGTTGCCCACCGTGCCGCCTTTAATATTTGAGTTGAATTAGCTGGTGTAGCATTATTATAAGGAGCGAGGGTTCACCCATTGCCTGTTAATTGACATCATCTGGCAGCTGAATGGGGCCGCTCCACTTCACTGAAGATACAAATCGATGACACGGAAGCCAAGCAAAACTGATGAAGGGATTATCCGCAATTCAAAGGCAAAAGGTCTTTATGAAAAAGCGTTTGGTTGCAGTTTGAGTTCGAGAGCTAAAGATGAGACAGAGGGCATTTTATGAAGATGAGGAATGGGTGATGTTTCGGTTCAAGGCCCTTCCTCAGACTGACCCGAAATGTCACCCATTCCTTCCCATCAGAGATGCTGCCTGTCCCACAGAGTTATTCCAGCTTTTTGTGTCTATCTTCAGTTTAAACCAGCATCTGCTGTTCCTTCCTACACAGAGGACATTTTAGGTTGACAACGAAAGACACAAAGTGCTGGAGTAACTCAGCAAGTCAGGCAGCATCTCTGGAGAATATCGATCGGTGGTGTTTCAAGTTGGGACCTTCCTTACAACCATTCTTCAGTCCCAATTTGCATGGTCACCTGCACATGTGCCTGTACATGCAGCTCCTTGTATCTTGATGTATTATGCTGACCGGGCCTTTTACATAAAAAGCTGATTAGCTTAGAGATTAGTGACACAGCACGGAAACAGGACCTTCGGCCCACCGAGTCCGCTCCGTCCAGCGATCCCTGTACGCTTGCCCTATCCTACACATTAGGGACAATTTACAATTTTTACCCAAGCCTATTAACCTACAAACCCGCATGTCTTTGGATTGTGGGAGGAAACCAGAGCAAACCCGGGGAAAATCTACGCAGTCACGGGGAGAACGTACAAACTCCGTACAGACAGCACCCGTAGTCGGGATCGAACCCGGGTCTCTGGCGCTGCCAGGCAGTAACTCTACCATTGCTCCACCATGCTGCACTATTTGAAGGAATCAACGTGAACGGATGTGAGATAGAAAGGTGAAGGGGATAGATGGGGGAGGCTGGTGGGGAGGAAGCTGCAGCAAAGGTGAGCGGAGGCGACTGGGCTGCATTGTGCTGGAAGCTTGATGTTGTGCTACTGCTGTAATGAAGCCGTTCCACTGAACTGATCTCACTGCATTAGTTATTTTTAGCAGGATTTAAAAAAAACACACATATTGCCTTTTACACTAACCAAGAATAAATTGGAGGAACAGCACCTCATATTCTGCTTGGGCAGCTTACAACCCAGCAGTATGACTATTGATTTCCCAAACAGACAGACTGTCTCTGTCTCTCTGTCTCTCTGTGTGTCTCTCTCGCTCTCTCTCTCCCTCCCTCTCCCTCCCTCTCCCTCCCTCTCTCTCTCCCTCTCTCTCCCTCCCTCTCTCTCTCCCTCTCTCTCCCTCTCTCTCCCTCTCTCCCCCAAGTCGTTGTACTTGTTTCACTGTCGTCCTGTTGAGTTTCACTCTCTGTATAACTCGTTGTCACCTCCCCCAGAGCCAACCTTAGACCACTGTGGGCTCTACCTTTCCTTAATCATCGTTACGTTTTGCATATCTTTCATTTGTTTCAACTAATTCACTCATTTCATTCATGTGTTCTATAACTCGCTACATCACCGTCTATATCTCTCGTTTCCCTTTCCCGTGACTCTCAGTCTGAAGAAGGGTCTTGACCCGAAACGTCACTTATTCCTTCTCTCCAGAGATGCTGCCTGACCCGCTGAGTTACTCCAGCATTTTGTGTCTATCTTCTGTATGGGAAGTTTGATGTAGCGCAGTTGCTGCAATGAAACTGTTCCACTCGACTGATCTCACCACATTAGTTATTTTTAAACTGGATTTAAAAACAAACCCAGATTACACTAACCCAGAATAATCAGATCAGTTAATAGGCACTGAATGATGCTTTCAAGAGAGAGATAGATAGGGCTCTTAAAGAAAGCGGAGTCAAGTGATATAGGGAGAAGGCAGGAACGAGGTACTGATTGTGGATGATCAGCCATGATCACAGTTGGCTTGGAGGCACAAATGGCCTACTCCTTCCTGTTCCTATTGTCTATTTATCACAGCTCCTAATATCTTCTTATTTCACCCCCTCCATGACACACTGGTCAACCTGAGGAGCACTTTCAGCAACAGACTGGTTCCACCACGATGCAGCACAGAACGCCACAGGAGATCCTTCATTCCTGTGGCTATCAAACTGCACAACTCCTCCCACTTTTGTCATGGGGTAGACTGACTCCCCTTTCCCCCACCCCGCCCCCACCTCCCCGATTTTGCACATCCCCCATCCTGGATTTTCATATCGGTAATTTAATGTCACGTCAGGTCACTTAAATGTCATAACTACTATAATACACATGACACGTTCAATGCCTTGTAACTGTGTCTTATCTATCTATATTACTAAAAGTCTAATCTTGACCACTTTTGGCTCACTGTGCTGTGATTTCCGAGAGAACGCCACCACCTGCAGCCGTCATTTTTGGCCACCTCCCTCAGAGCCCCCCTCCGCCTTCCTGGACCGGAGGATTTTTCCCATTGATGAAAAATCAGAGATATATTAATGTTTTTTAAAAAATTGCCATTCTCTTTACTGACCCTGCTGGTGGGAGGAGGGAGTGACTATAAAATCCGGAAGTGGTGTGTCTCACTCAGTCTCTGCAAGATGGAGGACGCCAGAGGGTCACGTCTCTATGAGCTCTGAATAACACTGAACACATGTCTACTCAACTGAGAGTGTCCTTAATGTGGTTTGAAAATGAAAATATGGTTGGTTTGAAGTAAAAAGGCACTGCCTGCAAATGGTTGTTTGGAGGGTTTGGGTTGAAGTAAAAAGGCACTACTGCAAATGGTGGTTTGGGTGCTTTGGGTTGAAGTTAAAAGGCACTACTGCAAATGGTGGTTTCGGTGCTTTGGGTTGGTTATTAGTGTTTAAAAAATGTTGAGAATCTCTCTCCTGTCAATCACGCCATGAAGGCCACACCTTTCCGGTGGGCGGGGGAGGGGTTATAAAACCCGGATGTGTGGGTGTGGCTCAGTCTCTGCATGGGGAGGAAGAGGTCACGACTGTCTGAGCTGTGAATCAACTGAACACACTGAATGTCTACTGAACTGTGAGTTTGGTGTTTAGTGTAGTTTTATGATGGTTTTATGGTGGTTTCACCCTGGTTGAAATGGTATGAAACTGCATTTGAATGTGGTGGACGTGCACCCTGCTTGAAGTGGTATGAAACTTCACTTGAATTTGGAGGCCTTGCACCCTGCTTGAAGTGGTAGGAAACTGCACTTGAATTTGATGTCCTTGCACCCTGCTCGAAGTGGTAAGAAATTGCACTTGAATTGGTGGCCTTGCACCCTGCTTGAAGTGGTAAGAAATTGCACTTGAATTGGTGGCCTTGCACCCTGCTTGAAATGGAATTTCAAGGAAAAGCCATGAGTCAACTGCCAGCCCACCAGCCGTAAGTCAGCTGCCAGTACATCAAGCTTGAGGGACCAACGGTGGTTTGGGTGCTTTGGGTAACTTCAAATGTAGTATAGTAACTAATTAAAGGTGTATCGTATTTCATGGGTGTGTGAGTACCATTACTTGAAATTATACCAGCACCCCCCCCCCCCCCCCCTCCGCTTTCCCTGCTCCCACCCCCATCATGGTGGGTGCCCATTTTCTCCCAGCACCACAGCTATCCTGCTCCTATTCTCTCCGTCCCCTCCCATCCTCTCCTCCCAGATTTCCCTTTTATCCCCCCTTCCTTACCCTTCTGCCCAGTCCCATTCCACCCATACCCCACACCAGCTGTACGTGTCACACCCCCCCCCCCTCCTGATCCAACACCCTTTTGTCTCCTTTTCACCTCTCACATTTAGCACTTACTCCACTGTTCTGCCAATTGCAAGCATCCCCACCTGTATCCACCTATCACTCGCCTAATCATTTACTCCACCACATCTGCCTATCAGCCCCCCCCCCTCCTTCCACCTGTATCCACCTATAACTTATTAGACTTTGCCCCAATATCACCTCTCTTTTCCAGCTTTCTGTCCCCTACTCCAACAGCCTGAAGGATCCTTACATAAAACCTTTCTGTCAATTTCTGGAAATGGAGCGGAAAAGACTACATAAAGTTGTAAACACTGCCCAGTCCATCATCGGCTGGAAACATCATCAAGAACCTACACCATCCTGGCCACTCACTCATCTCCACGCTACCTTCAGGTAGAAGGTACAGGAGCCTGAAATCTGCAACATCCAGGTTCAGGAATAACTGCTTCCACACAGCCATCAGGCTATTAAACTCAACTCAAACAAAACTCAGAACATTAATAGCCCAATGCACTTTATCTGTTTATATGTGTGTGTATATATATATATATATATATATGTGTGTGTGTGTGTGTGTGTGTGTGTGTGTGTGTGTGTGTGTGTGTGTGTGTGTGTGTGTGTGTGTGTGTGTGTGTGTGTGTGTGTGTGTGTGTGTGTGTGTGTGTGTGTGTGTGTGTGTGTGTGTGTGTGTGTGTGTGTGTGTGTGTGTGTGTGTGTGTGTGTGTGTGTGTGTGTGTGTGTATATGTATATGTATATACACATACAATGGTATATGGACACACTGATCTGTTCTGTATTTATGCCTACTATATTCTGTTGTGCTGAAGCAAAGTAAGAATGTCATTGTCCTATCTGGAACACATGACAATAAACTCTCTTGAATCTTGAATCTTAAATCTTGAAACCTTCCACAGACACCTGACGCAATGAGTTCCGGTAGCCTTCGGTTTTAACGCAAGATTCTAGCACCTGCGCTCTCCTTTACTTTAGTTTAGGAAATAGACCACAGAAAACGGCCATATGGCCCCCTGAGTCCATGCTGACCAGCAATCCCTGCACACCAATACTATCCTACACACTGGGGACAATTTAACTATTTTGTTTTAACCAAAGCCAATGGACCTACAAGCCTGTACGCCTTTGGAGTGTGGGAGGTAACGGGAGCACCCGGAGAAAATCCACTCGGCCACAGACAGAACGTACAAACTCCGTGCAAACATTATTGCCAGGAAAGATTAAGGAAAATGTCAACTTTTTAATATATTAAAGTTACGAAGGTAACCAGGGAAAGAGTACAATAAGTTAGGGACCCATCTGTTCAAGTCTAAAGTCTAAAGATATTGCAGGTTAGAGGTCTGTGATCAGAGGGAATGGGATGAAAGGCGTCAGTTCTTTTCTTTTATTCAACAATAAACACAGAGTGTTGGAGTAACTCAGTGGGTCAGGCAGCACCTCTGCAGAACGTGGAGAGAGGAGGGGAATGAAGACACTACTAGAGAGCGTTCCTAACCTACCATCTACCATCAGATGATCTTTAAGCAGACTTCTCTGGATTTTATCTTGTACAAACGTTATACCCTTTTTATTGGGTCAAAAATAATTTATTTAATTACGATCACGACACAAAACCAAACCGTGGTGACACACCCACCACCACAGTACAAAATCATCAAATTATTCAGACACTCAATTTCTAAACAACCATGTTACAATCCTTATAATATACTAAATAACTACCATACAACTAAGTCGCTCTCTTACACCACCCGGACAAGGACGCATTTGGCTCAGGCAAAGCCCTCTTCCGCTTGTCGCTATGACCCATAAAAACATAGAAACATAGAAAATGGGTGCAGGATGAGGCCATTCAGCCCGTCAAGCCAGCAATGCCATTCATTGTGATGATTGATCGTCCCCAATCAATAACCCATGCCTGCCTTCTCCCCATATCCCTTGATTCCACCGCCCCCTGGAGCTCTATCTAACTCTCTCTTAAATCCATGCAGTGATTTGGCCTCCACTGCCCTCTGTGGCATGAAATTCCACACATTTACAACTCTCTGGATGAAAAAGGTTTTTCTCACCTCAGTCTTAAATGGTCTCCCCTTTATTCAAAGACTGTGGCCCCTGGTTCTGGACTCGCCCAACATTGGGAACATTTTTCCTGCATCCAGCTTGTCGCAGATGACCAGTTTGCCCAGGCAACGTTATACCCTTATACTGTTTCCCTACACTGTGGATGGCTTTTTGGTAACCATGTATAGTCTTTTCACTGACTGGAAAGTATGCAACAAGAAAGCTTTTCACTGTACCTGGGCACACATGACAATAATAAATTAATGTAAACAATGTAAACTGTCCCTAGTGTGTGTCGGATAGCGTTAATGTGCGGGGATCGCTGGTCGGCGCGGACTCGGTGGGCCGAAGGGCCTGTTTCCGCACTATTTCTCTAAACTAAACTAAACACTATGTGTCTATATTCACTCAATGACAATTGTTTGCATGACCAATTTCAGGGCTGAATGCCATGATCTTTTTTTGAACTCCATACGAATGGACAGAAGAAATAATGATGTAAACTCACAGATAACCAATGGCTCTAAACTTAGCGTCTGCTGGGACCTAATTACAATAGTGAATATCATTAATTATAGGAGCCCTGGGCTAAAACCAAGTCGCCTCTTCCATTGACGAGTCCCGCTTCATACACTAAAAGCCCAGCTACCGAAGCAAAGACCTCATTTTTAGGATTATTATTCAGCACCAAGGTGTTGTACTTACCCTGCATTTAACATAGAGACTCGTCCAAGCGAGCTGACAGTGGAATGATCAGCCTTGAATAGATCTGAGCCAAAACCAAAGGCAGCCAGTTTTAGGCAGAATCATAAAGGAGGAAGGGGACGGTCGTGAGAGGGCCCCCCTCTAACATCGGGGTCGTGGGGTGGAGGGTACTGCACCGAGGAGTCCCTTGCAACCTGTTTCTCTCGTGGTTCCCAGACTCGCCAGCCGCCTGCCACCTTTGTGGGCTGGGAGAGTCTGTGTTCCACCTGTACATGGAGTGTAAACAAAAGTGCTGGAGAAACTCAGCGGGTGCAGCAGCATCTATGGAGCGAAGGAAAAATGGAGTGTGTAAGGCTGCAGCCCCTGTTCCAATATCTAATGGGGCTGCTCCTTGCCTTCTGGCCGCACTTTACACCCACCATCCTCATCTTTGGACACCCTGTGCGTAGGGGAGAGGGTGGGGTCGAAAATGTCCTGGTCGGGTTGCTGGCCATCTGAGAGTCACGGCGCCAGGCGGAAGAGGGCTCTGCCCGAGCCGGCTGCCTGCCCCTTTTCTGGGGTTGCGTCTGTGCCTGGGTGGTACAACAGATATAGTACACCTTGTCCACGGGCACCCTGGGGGATTTCCGGGCCCACCCGGCACCGTGGGGGATGGAAGCTATGGTCAATAAGGATGGGGAAATAGTTATTTAATATTTTAAATTTAAGAATATTTCTTTTACTTCATATCACGGTGGTGGGTTTGTTTGTATTGTTTTGTATTGTACATATTATTTTTGTAAATAATCGATTTAAATTATTTTTGGGGGAAAAAAGGAGAGCTTTATGAACGACAGTATGAGGACCTGAACAATTAAGATGCAGCTATAATAGTGAATGAAGCTGGAGAAAGCATTTAGACTTTAGACTTTGGAGATACAGCACAGAAACAGACCTTTCGGCTCACCGAGTCTGCGCTGACCAGTGATCACCCATTACATTAGCACCATTCTACACACTAGGGAAAATTTACAATTTCACCAAAGCCGATTAGTTGACAGACCTGTACGTCTTTGGAGTGTGGGAGGAAACCGGGGCACCCGGAGAAAACCCACCCGACCGGTGCTCCGGTTTCCTCCCACACGTCAAAGACGGACAGGTTAATTGGCCTTGGTAGAAATAAATTGTAAATTGTCTCTAGTGTGTAGCATGGTGCTAGTGCACGGGTGATCGCTGGTCAGTGTGAAGAGAGTCAAGAGTGTTTTATTGTCATATGTCCCAGATAGAACAATAAAATTCTTACTTGCAGCAGCACAACAGAATATGTAAACATAGTACTCTGTAAACAATGGAATCAATGAGAAAGAAAGATTTAAAAAAAAACTATAAAAGTGCAAAAAGACTAAACCAATGCTCCCAAATCTATGTATTTCAGAGCTTATTTGGAGGTTGGAGTGTTTAATAACTTGATGGCTGCAGGGAAGAAACTGTCCTGAACCTGGACGTTACAGTTTTCAGGCTCCTGTACCCTTTTCCCAATGAGCGTGTGGCCAAGGTGGTGCGGGTCTCTGATGCTGCCGGCTGCCATTTTGAGACAGTGACTATAGTAAATCCCTTCGATGGTGGGGAGGTCAGAACCCATGGTGCACTGAGCACACGGAGAACTCGGTGGGCCAAAGGGCCTGTTTCCACGCTGTATCTCTAAATTCTCAAGTAAAGTCTAAAGCCTTCCAGAAATAACAGCTGCAGTGGGCGGCACAGTGGCGCAGCGGTAGAGTTGCGGTCTTACAGCGCTTGCAGCACTGGGGACCCGGGCTCGATCCCGACTATGGATGTTGTCTGCACAGAGTTTGTACGTTTCCTCCCAAAGTCCAAAGACGTACAGGTTTGTAGATTAATTGGCTTGGTAAATGTAAAAAATGTCCCTAGTTGGGTGTTGGATAGTGTTGATATGTGGGGATCGCTGGTCGGCGCAGAACAGGTTTGGTAACATCTGGAATTATAAACCGGCTTATTATCATCAGCAAGCACTCTCGCCACACCTGTACCTTTAAGATGTGCCTGTTGGACTTGTTCTCTTAAAATTCAACCACAGAATTGCTGAATACACAGAAAATGTGTACACAGTACATTGGGTGTGAGTACGTGCACATTACTGCACTCAATTAACTGCTCTCTCAGCAAGGTAGAAACTGCTCTTGTCTTGTAGGCTTGCTCATTACGTTCTTCACAAGAGAATGACCAGAATTTGGGGGGGATTGATCATGGCATTTAAATGTTTCTTTATTAATAGATTTTCATATGGATGGGACCATTTGCTTCCTTCCGTCGTAGTAATGCCATCATTGCAATGTGCAATTACAGTATCTCTTAGATGAGGATGCAGAATGCAATTGATCACAGTAGCTGAGAAATCTGCACAGCAGCTTGTTCATGTTGTACCCTGGCCGTGCTCTTAAATTCACGGCAGATGTTTTACTGATGAGGTAGAGGAGACCTGAGAACATAGAGCAGTAAACAGGCCCTTCGGCCCGAACATGATGTCCAAGATAAACTAATCTCTTCTGCCTGCAAGTGATCCTTATCCCTCCCTTCCCTGCTTATCACTGCATCTATCTAAAAGTCCCCTAAATGCCATATCTGCCTCCACCACCACCCCTGGCAACGTGTTCCGGGCACTCACCACAATCAGTGTAAAAACCTGCCCCTCACCCATCCATCCATCTATCCATCACGCTGATCTTGTTATCTTCCAGTTTGGTAGTCATTCCATTTGCGCAAAAATAGTTTCCAATAGCGCTACGATTTTTCGCCAGTTCACTCACCATTCTCCTATGCTGCGATTGCACCAAGTTTCGTTCCAATCGGTTTAATGTCGTAGAAGTTAGCGAGCTTTCAAATTCTTAAAATCCGCGCGTGCGCAGATCGATCTCTTCTCCTGCCTTCCAGCGGCACGCGGATTAATCTCTTCCCCTGTCACTCCCCGGGATGGTCTGCCCCTTCCTGTGCCATTGCATCTTTACTGGAGCTGATGATGGCCTGCGGAGGTTTCCAACTGGACTTTCGGAGGGATCCGAAGCAGCCCCGCCCCAACAGCAGCCCAATGTGGGACACCCGACCCAGCCCAGAGTCGGAGACCCAGCCCGAAGTCGGAGATGTCGCTGATGTAACGGAAAGCGGAGACTCTGATCCCGGCGGAAGAAAACGACCGGCGACCAGCGCCCGCTGTGAGTCCCCATTGCATCGCTAATTCCAGACACTACCCCTCTGGTCCTCTGCGCTGGCTCCTCTCCCCCTCCCCTGTGATGCCCCCTTTCTTCCCATCTTTTATCCGAGCTCACTCGCCCCCGCCCGCACACCCCTCTGCCCCACACAACACCCCCGCTCACACACCCTCCCCCCCACAAGCCTCCCTGCCCACACCCCACCCACATCCCCCCCACACACACCCCTCCCCACACCACCCCCCCACACACCAACCGCCGTCTGCCTGCCCCCACAACCGCCGCCCCCAAAACCCACCTCCCCCCCACACACCCCGCCTCCCACACCCACAACCCCCCCACCTCCCCCTCTGCGGTTGGAGAAGGCACTTTTACTGCCCCTTATCGGGGCAATTGCGGATGGGCAATTAAATGCCGGCTCAGCCTGTGAGGCTCACATCCCTAGAAAATCAGGATGGTGTGTGACTTGGAGATGAACCAGTAGGTGGTGATGTTCTCATGTCCCAACTGCCCTTGTCCTTCTTGTTGTTGAAGGTGATAGGTTGGAAGTTATTATTGAATCAGTCACATCCAGTAACTGTAGCATATTTTGAAGTTGGCACTCACTGCAGCTACTATGTACTGGGTGAAGGGTGTACGTTTTTGGGGTACACCCTTCACCAATCAAGTAGGCTTCTTTGAACATAACAGAGTAGAGTTGCTGCAGTACGCAGCGGTAGAGTTGCCGCCTCACAGCGCCAGAGACCCGGGTTCAATCCTGACTATGGGTGCTCTCTGTATGGAGTTTGTATGTTCCCCCTTGTGACCGAGTGGGTTTTCCCCGGGTGATCCGGTTTTCTCCCACACTCCAAAGACGTGCAGGTTTGTAAGTTAATTGGCTATGGTAAAATTATAAATTGACCCTGGTGTGTAGGATAGTGTTAGTGCATGGAGTGATTGCTGGTTGGTGTGGACTTGGTGAGGCTAAGGGCCTAATTTCCGTGTTATATCTATAAAGTCTAAAGTCTAACTAGAAGATATTGAGCATCTTGAGGATCGTTGGATAATTGTTACCCACTCATGTGGGTAAGTGCCATAATATGAAATCATATTCCTGATTTATGTCTTGTAGATGATGGAGAGCCTTTACAAAGGGTCAAGGAGATACCCAATTTCTCAAGGTTAGATACAAGAAAATGCATATGATGAGTAAATCAAAGGGCTGTAGTAACTCAGCAGATCAGGGAGCAGCTCTGGAGAATGTGGATAGGCAACGTTTCAAGTCAGGAATCTTTCTCAGGCTGATCGCAGTGTTAGGGGTGGGGAACTGGAAGAGAGGAACTTCCTCCTGCATTCAGTCTGAAGAAGGGTCCCACCTGAATTGAAAAGTAACCTATCCATGTTCTCCAGCGATGCTGCCTAACCCGCTGCATTACTCCAGTACTTTTTTCTTCTCTCAAGACATTTTTGGTCAATGGTGAACTACGGTGGTGTTGGCAATGGGGGAAAGGGGATGCAGAACTTGCAAATCATCAGTCTGCAGAAGGGACTCGACCCAACATATTATCTGTCTATTTCCCACCACTCCACTGACTAGCTTGTTGGAAACATTCCAAGGTTTTGGAAAGAGAAAAGGGATCATAGACATAGAGTCATAGTGTGGAAACAGGCCCTATGGCCCAACGCCCTCACCAACCAACATGTCTCATCTACATTAGTCCCACCTGCCTGCATTTGGCCCATTTCCCTCTAAACCTGTCCTGTCCATGTACCTGTCTAACTGTTTATTAAACGTTGCATTGGTCCCAGCCTCAACTGCCTCTTCTGGTAAAGCAGCAAGCTTGTTCCATACACACCACCCTCTGTGTGAAAAAGTTACCCCTCAGATTCCTATTAAATCGTTTACGCGTCACCTTAAACCTATGTCCTCTGGTCCTCGATTCCCCTTCTCTGGGTAAGAGACTCTGTGCGTTTAACCAATCTATTCTCATGATTTTAAACACCTCTATAAGATCACCCCTCATCCTCCTGCACTGGAGTCCCAGCCTACTCACCCTCTCCCTGTAGCTCAGACCCTCGAGTCCTGGCAACATCCTCGCAAATCGTCTCAGCACCCTTTCCAAATTAACAACATCAAGAGAACGTTCCGGCTTTTTAGTTGTTATTCCTTTTACTCACGACGCAAGAGGAGGCCATTTGGGCCATCGTCTACACCGGCTCTCCCTGCACGCCCATTTGGCCCATTTTTCCACATCTTCCTGCAACCTGCTCCCTCTCGCACACTCACTCATCTCCCCTCTGATTCTCCTCTCACCAACTACACCAGAGGCTAATGAACCTTCTGCATCAACTCAGTTTATCCCTGTCCACAGGTGCTGCAAACCGTGCTGAATCCTTCAGGAAAGATTGTTGTTTAACTTCACATCTCCAAGCCACCACTGTACAGTATTATATTTCTGTTATATATAGATGGAGGGTCATTAGTAGAGAGCTCGCTTTTACACTCAGGAGACAAGATTGATTCACACCTGATAAAATAGCTTCAGAAATAAAGTCATTGAGTAACGTAGAAACTCTTGTGTACAGCAATCTCTTGCAAACACAGTTACCAAATTACCAGATCGTCTGCTGCCAGATCTATGGCGGCACGGTGGCGTGGCGGTAGAGTTGCTGCCTTACAGCACTTGCAGCGCCAGAGACCTGGGTTCGATCTCGACCACGGCCGCTGTCTGTACAGAATTTGTCCGTTCTCCGCGTGACCTGCCATGGGTTTTCTGCGGTTTTCCTCGGTTTCCTCCCACATTCCAAAGCCGTACAGTTAATTTTACTTTGGAGTCACGTGAGTGACTACGTGAAGAAGGTCGTCAGTCCGCTTGCACGTCATTACGTCTGAAGCATGCGCCAACGACTGACTGGCAGGCACGTCGCGTCCTTCTAGCGGTAAGTTTTAAAAACCCAGGTATGTGTTTTCAAAAACTACTCTGAGGTCGTGTTGGCGGATTCGTTATTTCTTGTTTTTATAGCAAGTTAGAACCCTAACCACGTCGAAGGTGAAGAGATGGTCGGCGGGGAAGCCGGCTACTGAAGACCGCGGAGGTGCGGGTAGCGGGCGACTGTCCCAATCACCTTCCATGCCGCTAGCGGTGGAACCAGCGGCAGCAGACTTGGTGCCTGAGGAGAGCACCGTGGCAGTCCCGCCGGGGCGCAAGGCCACTCACAAGTCTGCCAGGCCCGTAGACTCAGACGAGTCCGGGCCGGAGGGATCCCCTCCTTCACTGGGAAGCGTCTATGGGCGACTTTCCCAGATGGAGCACCTATTGGAGAGGTGGCTCCAGACTGATACGCTCCAGAGGAGGGAGCAGTATCAGCTCGGGTCTCCACGGGAGCCCGCGCCAGCAGCACCGTACACAGGGCTGCGAAGTGTCTCCCTCTCTGGAGAGGGGAGTACACAGAGTCATTATTATCCTGACTCAGAGCAGGGAGGCACATCAGGTGAACACTCCCGGGGGCATGGGGCCGAAGTGCTTCTTCTGGCATCCAAATTTGCCATCCCAACACCAACAAGAGCACCCCTGGACGAAGAGCTGGCCACCACGATAAACTACCTGGCATCTCATCAGCTCAAAGACCTGGCTATGGAGGAGACCTACAACAGATACCACACTCCTGCCAACTGTGCCTCCCTTAATGTGCCGGCTGTCAACCACTCCATCTGGGGCCATATTGGAGCGGGAGTAAGAGCCGAGGAAGTCAAGCTCCAACATTTTTTTAAATTATTGGCCTCAGGCATAACGGCCTTTGCGAGGTCCGTAGATGGGGGGCTGCTGACGGAGTCACAGCAGGACGCTGTGGGGCTTCTCTGTAACGCCCATTTCAAAATAAATTGTCTGTGTAAAAACGCAATACGGCCGGCACTCAATCCTAAATTTGCTGTGCTGTGCAAGGCCAGCAACGTCCAGCCAGCTAATTATCTATTTGGGGCAGACTTGCCGAAGCAGGTCCGTGAGCTGGATGATGAGGCCAAGACCATTCGCCTCATGAGCCGAGCCCAAACAACACCCAGGGGCACATCCCACCGGGCACACCCTTATGCCTCCTTTATCACCAGGCGAAACCAGCCTAGGGGCTCCGGGACAGGAGGAAGACTCGAGCTGGAAGCACCAAAGTCTTTTTTAGGGGTAGGCCCGGTGGGCACCCACCATCAGCCCCCCTTTCCAAGCCACGAGGACGGAAGCCAGGACCACACCGCCAGTAACGTCTAAGGTAGGAGAACCTAGTTCCTTGTGGAACACCTTACACATCACTCACTCACAAGTTGGGGGAAGATTGTAACATTTCTTGAATTAATGGAATGGGATCACAGCAGACCCATTCATACTGCACAGTATACAAGGTTTCAAAATTGAGTTCCTTCTTGATTCATCACCACCCACACAAAATTTACCAAACTGCACATATGTGTTCTCACAACAGGAAATATTCCAGGTACAAGCTGAAATTCAGGTTTTACATACAAAAGGGGCGATTCAGAGGTCGCAACAGGAATCGCACCAATTTGTATCCAACATATTCACCAAGCGGAAAAGGGATGGAAGATGTCGTATCATCCTAGACTTGACGGAACTCAATACCTATGTGCAGTATAAACATTTAAAAATGGATAACTTTGCCACAGTGATCCAACTGGTTTACCAAAGAATGTTATACGGCATGCATTGATCTAAAAGATGCATACCAGGCACGGAACTCACTATCAAAACATGGAAGGGACTGGGGGACAGGGGACACACCATTTTTTGGCGGTCGCGCTCGCATACACACACACACACACACATGCGCGAGGCTTTGCAGGCTAAATGCAGCTTAACTCTGCCTGTCTCGCTGGGTTAACTACAGCCCTGACTGGACTGACGGGACACCAGTGCTGCTTCTGCATGCTGGCCATATTTCCCGCAAGCCCAGGCAGGTTCACCTGGCGGGACAGGCAGAGTGAGCTGGGTTTAGCTCTGCTTCTCAGCGCTGGCTGTGGTCCTGGGGGCGCCGCGCCTATCTGACTCCCGACCTCTCTGGCCACCCATGGGTGGGGGGGGGGGGGGCACTCGGGTGGGGACGGGACAGCGCCGGAGAGCTGGCTACGATCGATCCTGGCTGCGGATGAGGCGCAGGTCTGTACTGCGTCTCCCTCCTCCAATTACCGCACTCTATCCTCAGTCCCACCCCCCTCCGACTACTTCCTCCTCCAATCATCGCGCTGAATCATGTCCCGCCCCCATTGCCTGCTGACTGACGTCTCTCTCGTCCAATCGGCGCCCTCGATCTGCAGTCCCACCTCCACTGACTAGCGGAAAGCGGAGATTTTAAAATACGGATGACAAAAACCTGGGGGGGATGTCCCCCACCTTGCAAAACATGGGGGGGCGGACATGTCCCCCCTGCACCCCCCCCCCCCCCCCGGGGTTTCCGCCCCTGCATACTATTCAGTATCCATTCACAGGGAGCACAGGAGATATTTGAAATGTAATTGGATGAGGCAACTGTGGCAATTCAAAGCAAGGCCTAATGGGCTGACTTCAGCTCCCAGACTATTTACAAAATTACTAAAACCAGTTCTGGGGCTACTACGAGCTCAGAATCACATGGTTATTGCTTATTTGGATGACATTTTAATAATTGGAATCAGCGTCTGTTTAAGCGACCAAACTCATGTTTGAGAGATTGGGGTTTCTAATCCATCCAGTTAAGTCAAAATTGACTCCAACCAGGGTAATCAATTACCTGGGGTTCACAATTAACTCAATTCATATGCCGGTGACACTGCCAAGTGGCAAGCAATCAGAGTTAATGGAGGCCTGCAATAAGCTAATTGTTATACAGCAGCTAACAATCAGACAAGCAGCAAGTGTATTTGGCAAGCTTGCGGCAGCTTTTGAGTAACTGGTGATTCACTTGTGGCAGCTTCTGGGTAACTGCTGTACGCTTTGGACCTTTGCACTATCAAAATTCACAATGTGGAAAGGAACAGGCACTCAAATCCCACGCAGGCCAATTCGGAAGACCTATGCAATTCCCACCAGAGGCCATTGCTGAATTACACTGGTGGGCAATGAATATACATCACTGCTCTAAGGAAATTCTAATTGATACACCATCGGTAATCTTACAAACCGATGCAAGTGGCCCGGGCTTGGGAGCAACAGATACCATCTCCAGCTGCGGAGGTAGATGGAATGTGCAAGTCCTTAATTCTTCAGCAATATGGTATTAACTACTTAGAGTTGTTAGGAGCACTCTATGGACTAAAGGCTTATTGCAGCAACATGCATCATGTGCATGCTCAACTACAGATTGACAACAAAATGGCGGTGGCATATGTCAATCACATGGGTGGAATAAAGTCTGTATCTTGTGACAAATTGGCAAACCTTCTTTGGCATTGGTGTATTGCAAGGAACATTTGGGTCACAGTAATCTACCTACCAGGTAGATACAATATGGTGGTGGACACTAGATCACGGAAATTCAATGATAACACAGCATGGATGTTGAATCATGGCGTGTTTAACGACATTGTCGCCCGATATGGCATGCCGGATATTGACTTGTTTGCATCCAGACTGAATCACCAGTTACCCAGGTTTGTGCCATGGGAGCCAGATCCAGGAGCAGTGGCAGTCGATGCATTCACACTGCATTGGGGAGGAATGTTCTTGTACGCTTTTCCTCCATTTTGCCTCATGAGCCGATGCTTGGTAAAAATAAAGCAAGACAATGCCACAGGCATTTTGGTAGTGCCAGACAGGCCTACGTAATCCTGGTTCCCACTAGTCCTGGGAATAATGACACAGCCTCTCATGGCAGTCCCCCAAAGCAGGGATCTGCTGGTACACCCAGTAACGGGGGGCAACCACACACAACATGACTGAATCAATTTATTGATTTGCAGATTCTGAGGAGACCATACCTGGGACTCGGACTGGCTGACAGGGCAGTGGATGTCATAACAGCGGCCTGGAGAGACAGTACACAAAGGCAGTACGTCTATCATATCAAGAAGTGGGAGATGTACTGCCATGTCTCCAACATATCATATGATACAGTGTGCATCACGGATGTTCTGGAGTTCCTATCTAGTTTATACTATGAACATAAATTAGGATACAGTGCCAACAACAGTGCCAGGAGTGCACTATCTTCATATTTAGTGCTGGGAACGGGGCACCATCCGGTAGGAACACACCCCTTAATTATCAGGTTCATGAAGGGAATATACAACTCAATACCACGGTATACGGACATTTGGGATGTGAGCGTGGTGCTAACACTGCTTCGCCAGTCGGCACCAGCCACCTCCTTATCCTTAAGCAAGCTCACCCTCAAGGTGGTCATGCTGATGGCGCTGATAACGGCGCAACGAGTCCAGATGTTGCACAAGCTACGACTGGACAACATGACCACCAATGTAAACACCATAACCTTCATCATCAATGACTTAATCAAACAGAGCAGGCCGGGGGTACCAGGGCCCAAGCTTGAGTTCCTGGCATACCCCGAAGATCCATGATTATGTGTAGTATCACACTTGCACCAGTACATAAAAGTCACAAGGAGCCTCAGAGGCTCTGAGTTAGCTGTCCTAATCAGCCACAAGAAACCACACCACAGGTTATCAGTACAAACCATCTCCAGATGGTTAAAGGAGGTACTGACGGGTGTAGAAGTGAATACTGACACTTACAAATCTCACTCCACCAGGACTGCATCAACTTCGGCAGAGAGGGCTATGGACGTTCCCCTTGACAACATCCTAGTGGCTGCAGGATGGGCCAAAGAACGGATGTTCCACAGGTTTTATAATAAACCAATTGCCGGACCGGGGGTGTTTGCACGTACCATTTTAGACTCTGTTTTATAGTTTCCCCCCCAGGTTGGGCGGGGTCACTACTATTTTGTTTTTCACATTAAAGCATCAGTACTGTTATCTAACTATGTTATGTCTGAATGCATTATTTTTTTCTCACTCATCCATGGTCAATCCATTCAGTGTGACGCCTGAACTAGAACCGGCGTGAAATCACAGAGCTTTGAAATCTTCACCTAGTCACTCACGTGACTCCGAAGTAAAACAGTAAGATTAAATGAGAACTTACTAATTTGAAGTTTGATCTTGATTTTATGAGGAATTACGATGAGCGATTACGTGCCCACCGCTCCCAACCCTCATATTATCAGGTCATCTGGTAGTTCTAGCTCTCCAAATCTTACTATCTGCAGGTCAACCTCTCTTATCTGTGATTTCACACCGCTGCTTTGAAGATTGATGCGCAAGCGGACTGACGGCCTTCTTCACGTAATCGCTCATCGTAACTCCTCATAAAATCAAGATCAAACTTCAACATGGTAAGTTCTCATTTAATCTCACTATTTACATAGGTAAATTGTCCTATCCTTGTGCAGGGTAATGCGCAGGGATCGCTAGTCGGGCTCAGCAAGCTGAAGGGCCTGTTTTCACGCTGTATCTATTATTCATTAGAGCAGGCACACGCACACAGGGGAAAATCAGTCAAGCGAGTTACCTTCTTTGGGGGGGGGGGGGGGAAAGCACAATTTCAACTCATATCTGGAGAAAGAGACAAAGGGCGTTGGGAATTGGATTTACCACAAGAAATGCAGGCAATGGTGACGGGAATGTTAATGTTTTAATTTTATCTTTTAGCGGGACACTAAGTTTCTCCTTCCAATGCCGAATTATACTTTAGGTGCTTTAAAGATACAGCGCGGAAACAGGCCCTTCGGCCCACTGAGTCCACGCCGACCACTGATCACTAGCACTATCCCACACATAATTTACAATTTGACCAAAACCAATTAACCTACAAGCCTGCATGTCTTTGGAGTGTGGGAGGAAACCAGTGCACCCGGAGGAAACCCACATGGTCACGGGGAGAACATACAAATTCCGTACACAGGATCGAACTTGGGTCTCTGGCGCTGCAAGCGCCGTAAGGCAGCATCTCTACCACTGCACCACCGTGCCTCCCCCCCACTGCGCTGTAAATTTCCAGCTTTTGCAGTTTCTGTTCAAATTCATGCCTATTTAAATCTCCGAGCTGATGCTGATCTCATAATTTCTGAGATATTCTCAAAATGGCCCATCCGTCAACTGGTGAAGCAAGGAAAAGCCGAACCAATTTGGTAATCCATTACGAAAGCATCCAGGTGTTTACACAACAGACCTTAATTGATTGCCAACATCACATGAAACACCAGCTTGTGGAAATATTGCAGTGCCAACGGACTGAATATATTCAGAGCTGTTAACACAATTTTCTGGAGTCAGTACTTGCGACCCCCACACTGTAGAGTCAGCTCACATAATTTTGTTTTCCACGCAATCCAATATTTCTTTTAATTTGCTCAGAGAATGAAATCCATCAGTCCAGCTGTTGTCTGTGCAAACCACTGCTGATGGATCTGGTTGACTAAGAATGGAAACAAGCCTAAAGAGTTAGGACATTATTCAATCGCTCCAGGGAAATGTAGATTTTCATTGCGCATGAAGAAAAGTATCTTTTCTGATACAACTGTAAGTTCCACCGTGCTCTCCGGCAGTGATTTCGAGATATGCTATTTTGAAGCCACAAAGTAGCAACAAAACGATTTCAGACGGAAAGTTTAGTTTAGTTTGTATTATTGTCACGCATGCCGAGGTACAGTGAAAAGCTTTTGTTGTGTGCTAACCCCAATGCATGATACCAATCAAGCCATTTACAGTGTGTAGATACATGATAATGGATAACGTTTAGTGCAAGATAAAGCCTGCAAAGTCCGATCAAGTCTGAAGAAGGGTCTCAACCCGAAACGCACCCATTCCTTCTCTCCAGAGATGCTGCCTGCCCCACTGAGTTACACCAGCATTTTGTGTCTACCAAAGTCCGATCAAGGATAGTCTGAGGTAGATAGTAGTTCAGCACTGCTCTCTGGTTGTGGTAGGACGATTCAGTTGCCTGATAACAACTGGGAAGAAACTGTCCCTGAATCTGGAGGTGTGCATTTTCACACTTCTACAAGGAGTGGTCAGGGGAGAAGAGGGAGTGGTCAGGGTGCGACTTGTCCCTGATTATGTAGCTGGCCTTGCCGAGGCACCATGAGGTATAAATGGTGTCAATAAAAGAGAGTTTGATTTGAGTGATGGTCTGGGCTGCGTGCAAAATTTGCTGCAATTTCTTGCAATCTTGGATGGAGCTATTCCTAAACCAAGCTGTGATGAAACAAGAAACTGCAGATGATGGTTTACAACAAAAAGACACAGTGCTGGAGTAACTCAGCGTGTCAGCAGCTCAGCCGGTCAGGTAGCATCTCCGGAGAGCATGGATTGGTGTTGTTTCGAGTTGGGACCCTTCTTCAGACTCAACCCGTCTTCAGACAGGGCCATTTCTGAAACTGGAATAGCCTATCCAGGCTAGTCCAAAGGTTCAAAGGTTCATTATTAGTCACATACACCAATTGGTGTAGTGAAATGCGTATTGCCATTGCAGCACATTAAAAAAAAGAATACAACATAACGATAATTAAGAAATTTAAACATAAAAAACATCCCCCCACAATGTTTCCCATTATGAGGGAAGGCACAAAGTCCAATCCCCATCCCCATGTCCACCCATAGTTGGGCCTATTGAGGCCTCCGCAGTCACCTTTACGGCGGCCCGATTTTCCAGGCCGTTCCTGCCGGATGATGGTGCTCCGGCGTCGGGAGAATCCTTACAGCGGCTTGGGAAACCAGGAACGGCGTTTCCTTACCGGAGACCGCGGCTTCCGAAGCCGACAGGCCGTGCTGGATGGAGATCCACCACTGGCGATCTCGGCGAGAGATCCCAGGCTCCCGGTGTTAAAGTCAGCTCACTGCCCGCAGCTGCCCACCCCCCATCCCCCACATAAAAAAGACTAGAGCTCCAAAAACAAAGCACTCAACTCACAAAAATGTTTTAAAAGAGGTGAGAAAACAGACAGCTGCAGGCTGGGCAGCCATACACATACAGGACGGCGCCCCTGGTCCAATTTGCACATGTATCAAAACATAATCTCCCCCCTGCAATCAGTCTGAAGAAGGGTCCTGACCTGAAACGTCACCTATCCGTTTTCTCCAGAGTTGCTGCCTGACCCTCTGAGTTAGTCCAGCATCTTTGGTATAAACCAGCATCTGCAGTTCATTTTATCACCTATTTGCCCACGTTTGACCCATATTGCAGCCCATAAGTGTCTTTTAAAAGCTGTTTTCATTATAAGGCCAATGATAGAAAACGTATCTGTTCATACCAACCATTTACATTGAGAGCAGATAATTTGATTAATTATTGACCAGTAAAATGCTGCAGTTCAGTTTCATCAAAAAAAAAGTAAAATAATAGATATTGTTTTAACAAGCGAATGCAGTTCAGTTTTTGAATGCAACATCAAACAGATCTTTCAATTAAGCTGCTTCACCAGCTTCTCTGCTTCAAGGGCACACTGAAAGATCAGAGAGAGTAGGCTTGAAGCTGTAAAATAACACAGAGCGTGCAATCTCCACATCACAGCACAGAGTGGTCATGCAATTGCAATTAACCTTCTGCTGACTGTCGGACATGATAAACGACAACGTGGATGACACTTTCAGAAAGTCTGCGGTGAACAGAGGAAAAGCTCTGTGATCAGTATGTCATAGTCACAGAGTCACAGAGCCACAGAGCTGTCCCACTTTGGCTATTTTTTAGGCAACTACAGGCGACTAAGCAGTCGCCACACGGTTTTGCCTGTATGGTCGTGAGTCATCTCTTCAGTCGCCCAGAGTCGTAGCGTTTTTCTGGTCACCGTTGGATTTTGAAAGGTTCAACACCTTTCGGCGACAGTCGTCAACCATGGGCTTGTCGTAGCTTGTCTTCTCCTGACGTAGGTGCTGTCGTAGGTTGTCGTCGGTTGTCACCAGGATGACCTAGGTTGTCGCCAGGTGACGTGGATTGTCGCCGGTGCTGACTTCAGTGAATTCTATTGTCGGAGTCGCCGGCAGTCGCCGAAAGAAATTGCCTAAGTGGGACAGGCCTATTAGACCAGTCACTGGTTTTTCGGCAACCTACTACGAATATGAGTCGCTGGCAGTCACATAAAAAAAAAATCGCCTCGTGGGACAGGCTCTTTACAGTCAGAGACACAGGGACACAGAGACACAGAGACACAGAGACATGCAGTGTGGAAATAGGCACTTAGGCCCACCTTGCCCACTCCGGCCAACATGTCCCAGTCCCTCCTGCCTACTTTTGGTCTATATCCCTACAAACCCGTTCTATCCATGTACCTGTCTAACTGTTTCTTAAACGTCGGAATAGTCCCGGCCACAACTACCTCTTCTGGCAACTTGTTCCATACACCCACCACCCTTTGCGTGAAAAAGTTACCCCTCAGTTTCCTATTAAATCTTCTCCCCTTCACCTTAAAATCACCCATCATCCTCCTGTGCGCCAGGGAACATTTTCAAGAAACTTTTCATGAAACCATAGCACGCGGGGAACACCGACATGATCACAAGGAGAACGTACAAACTCCGTACAGACAGCACCCATTGTCAGGATCAAGCCCGGGTCTCTGGCGCTGTAAGGCAGCAACTCTACCACTGCGACACCATGCCATGCCCATGTAGATGTTAAAGTTACAAGTGGTATGCAATGTAAAAGGCCTGTCCCACTTAGGCGATTTATTCGGTGAATGCCGGCGACTGTCATCGTCGTAGCAGGTCATGGAAAAAAAACGACGACTGGATCCTCCCATGACAATGTCTGTGACAAGCTGCTGCAACCTACCACCTAGTTGACATCAAGCTACGGCAAGCTACTGACAACCGGCGACCCATGAGGATGTCCACCTATGACCACCCATACGACAACCTACGACCACACAGGCGACAACCTACGACAACCGAAGTCAACCTACGTCCACCCGCGACAAGCTACGGCCCCGTCGACAACTGAAGACAACTGAAGACAATTCAGTCGCCGGTAGACGTAGGTAGTCGCCAATGGAATTCACCGGACAGCATCGGTGACAACCTATGTCACCTGGCGACAACCTACATCAGGAGAAGTCAAGCTACGCTCATTGGCGTCAAACCACTGTCGCATAAACATTTTGAACATGTTGAAAATCCAGCGGTGATCAGAAAGACGCTTCGACTCTTTGGGCGACTGATGAGACTATTCACGATTATACAGGCGACACCTTGGCGACCGTGTGTCGACAACCTAGTCACCTTTAGTCGCCTAAAAAATAGCCTAAGTGGGACAGGCCCAGAACCAGGGGTAAGCCATTTAGAACGGAGATGAGGAAACACTTTTTCACACAGAGTTGTGAGTCTACGGAATTCTCTGCTTCAGAGGGTGGTGGAGGCTGGTTCACTGGATACATTCAAGAGAGAGCTAGATAGGGCTCTTAAAGATAGTGGAGTCAGGGGATATGGGGAGAAGGCAGGAACGGGGTAATGATTGGGGATGATCAGCCATGATCACATTGAACGGTGCTGGCTCAAAGGGCCGAATGGCCTACTCCTGCATCTATTGTCTATTGTCTATTTACAAGTTACCACATTTTTTTGGGTAAAACGCAGCCAAATAATGAATCTGGTATTAAGCTGAATCATGATAGGAATTGCCCTGTCCAACTTCCCCATGGCAAAATCTGTGAATATTCACTTTGTCCATGCCACGTGATCTTGTGGACCTCAGTAAGAGGTGGGGAGGTGATGGTGTAGTGGTATTATCACTGGATTAATGACCCAGTAAGCTAGGGCACGGTGTGAATCCCATCACAGCACATGGTGACAAATTCAAAGATAACCTGAGCCTCCTACTCTCTGGGACCCATCTGTAGTCGCCTAAAAAATGGCCTAAGTGGAACAGGCCCTTGAGATGTTACAACAGTCACTACACTTCAAGCTTCGATGAGGCCTTGAGATGTCCTGAGCTCTAAAAAAACACAATTTAAATGGAAGGTACTTCTTTATCTTCAAGTCCCATTACACATTTGCATGTCCTAATTCCTTTCCATTTGTGTATAATTACAGATACTTTTTTTTTGCCCAGTATGCAATACCTCACACTTTTCGGTATTAAATTCCACTTACATTACATAATTGTATAACTGATTTAAATCCTTTCATAAATCATTAACTGCATCGGTTATAGCTTTGCTTCAATGTCAAAAGGTAAAAGGAAGAAGGAATTAATTTAATCTGCCTTTCCCAGCTATTATTGGGCTTAACATTAATGTTTTAAGAATACTGTCTAAACCTTTTCTATTTACCAGGCAAATCCAAGACCTATTGTCCTCTTGTCCTTTGTAATTCACTTCCCAATCAAAGCAACTCAGCAACTATCTTCCTTCAAAACCCTCGGAGAAATCTTCCTCTGTCAGGGCGTCTTCAGATTTAAGTTTAGTTTAGTCCAGAGATACAGCGCAGAAACAGGCCCTTCGGCCCACCGGCCAGCGATCATCCCCGTACACTAGTTCTTTCCTCCACGCCAAGGACAATTTACAGAAACCTATTAACCTACCAACCTGTACATCTTTGGGACGTGGGGAGGGGGAAAGCAGAGAACCTGGAGAAAACCTACGTGGTCACGGGGAGAACATACAAACTCCTTACGGACAGTACCGGTAGTCAGGATTGAATCCATGTCTCTGGTGCTGTAAGGCAGCAACTCTACCGCTGCGCCACTAAGCCGCCCCAGGCATCTTCTGGCTTTTACCACAGATTTTGTGCTGATTATGTTATTATTATTTTGTGCTTATTATTACAGCGTGGAAACAGGCTTTTTGGGCCGCCGAGTCTGCGCCGACCAGTGATCACCCCGTACACTAGCACAATCCTGCATAGAACTGAGTTACTCCAGAATTTTGTGTCTATCCACCTATCACTTGCCAGGCTTTGTCCTGCCCCCACCTCTCTCCCAGCTTTCACCCCCACACCCCACTTTTTTTTATAAAGCAGCATCTGTGATTCCTTGTGTCTTTAGCCAGTGCAATCACTTCCGAAGCTAAACTCCTCCAATCCAAGCAACACCCTGGTGAATCTCCTCTTCTCTCGCTTGGGGTCTTACCATCTTATGGCCCTGTCCCACATTCATGACCTAATTCACGACCTTTTTTACTTGTGGACATTTTTCATCAGGCTAGAAAAACGGCCCGACCTACTTGATGCCACGAGTACCTACGACTAGCATCACGACCTACCTACGACCTCCTACGACCTCGTGACGACCATGCTGCGAGTATGAATCAAGGGCAAACTCGGCAGAGGTCGTGAATTAGGTTGTGAAAGTGGGACAGGCCCTTTATCCTATCATATTTTATCCAATGTTATCCTATCTATTCCCCTCATGATCTTATGTACCTCGAAAGATCATCCTCGACCTCCTGTGCTCCAATAAATAGTCCCAGCCTAAATCTAAACGTTTTCAAGTAAAGCACTTGAGATGCACTTGTAATCTGGGATCTTTCCAAATCCCTGTCATCAACCTAAGAAAATAGCTCTCTTCAATTGCAAAAAAATCGCTGCAAATTGGAAGGCACTCAACTTGCAAACGTCTCTCATTAGCATGTGTAGGAAGCAGGTGCAGATGCATGTTTACAAAAAAGATAGGCACAAAATGCTGGAGTAACTCAGTGGGTCAGGCAGCATATCTGGAGCAAAGGAATGGGCGATGTTTCAGTTCGAGACCCTTCTTCAGACTGAGAGTCAGGATGGAGGGAGATACAGAGATAAGGAAGCGTAAAGTGTGTGAAAACTAGAAAGAGATGAGGCTCGAGGAAAATGTGGAATAGATTATTGTTAGCTCGGAGAAGGTGGCAACAAAGCAAACAGAGATAAAATATAACCAGGGACAATCAGACTGGTCGGAAAAATCAGCGGCTTGGAGGAAAGAGTATGTGCACGTGTGAGGTGTGTGTGTCGAACCACGGAAATTCCCTTTTATCAGCCCAACTCAAGCAATTTAAAGAGCTAAGAAATAGCTCTTTGGGCTAACAGAATCAAGGGATATGGGGGAAAAGCAGGAACGGGGTTCTGATTCTGGATGATCAGAGCCATGATTGTATTCACTGGCGGTGCTGGCTCGAAGGGCCGAATGGCCTACTCCTGCAACTATTTTCTATGTTTCCAATTTACATTGACATCTCAAGGCCTCCTCGAAACTTGAAGTGTAGTTACTGTTGTAACATCTTAAGGGCCTGTCCCACAGGCTATTTTTTAGTAGACTACAGGCGACTAGGCTGTCGTCACATGGTCGCCGGGGTGTCGCCTGTATGGTCGTGAGTGGTCTCCTCAGTCGCCCAAAGAGTCGTAGCGTCTTTCTGGAGGAGGATGCTAATCACGACGAAGGGTCAAAACTCATGGAAAACGTAACCTGCATGACCCCCTTGCCGTTGCTGCACACTTGGTTACGCTCCAATCTGCCGCACTATCTGAGGGACAGATGCATTTTGTCACATAGCCAATACAGATTTTCATTACAAACACTGGTGCCGTTTTTTCTTATGCATGAAAACAGAGGCGTCTGAGAAGCGGCTGGTGATCAGCTGCACTCCAGGCAGTCAATTGCCCTCCCTTCACCCCTTCAGGGGGAAAAAAAAGCGAGCAATCTATCATTTTAATCTAACTTCATCAGCCTGTGCTGTCGGAGTGAGGTCTCTCAGCCACAGTCTCGTCATCCTTCAATGGCTGATAACCCGACGCACTCCCAAACTTTCCAGGAAAAAAAACAGAAGAAAAATTGATCTATCTGTTTTTTTTTTAAAAGCCCCAAAACATTCCTTTGGAGAAAATAACTCAAATGAGCATTGATGGTAAACAACCCAATTTGATGAGAGGTGGAGGCTACACATCAAGGAGTGATGAATTACTTAATTATGAATGATGTAAATAGACACCTAATGAGTGTCACAGGCGTAAGTGAGTTATATGCTCTGTGTTACAGCTAGCCTTTCTTCGATGGCAACGAACAATGACGGCTCAAATTAAATTCATATCAGATATCCAAGCAGAGCTCTCGCTGCCCCATTAAAGCTGCTGCTTTGGGGAAAACATTAGCGATGAAAATATCAGGCACCAAGAGCCCAGCAACCAGCATTCTGTGGACTTCCACTCACTTTTTCTTAGAAGAATACCTCCACAAAACAGATGCAAAAGGTAGTCGGCACAGTGGCGCAGCGGTAGAGTTGTTGCCTAACAGCGTTTGCAGCATCAGAGACCTGGGTTCAATCCTGACCACGGGTGCTGTTTGTACGGAGTTTGTACGTTCTCCCTGTGACTTTTCCGATATCTTTGGGTTTCCTCCCACGCGCCAAAGACGTTCAGGCTTGTAGATAATTGGCTTTGTATAAATGTAAATTGTCCCCAGTGTGTAGGATAGTATTTGTGTGTGGGGATTGCTGGTCGGTGCCGACTCGGTGGGCTGAAGGGCATGTAGTCAAGCATTGCTGATTTCTCCCTCTGCTTAAAAATTCTAAGACATCATGAGTTTCGAACAGATCAGATACAGATACAGATACATTTTATTTGTCACGTGTGCCAATTGGCACAGTGAAATGAAATCACCATACAGCCATACAGGAAAAAAATAGTAAGATTAAACGAGAACTTACCAGTTTGAAGTTTGATCTTTATTTTATGAGGAGTCGAGTTGAGGGACTACGTGAAGAACCCCGTACAGCCATTGGTGCGTCAATCTTCAAAGCAGTGGAGTGAATTCACAGCTAACAATGACTGAACTACCAGCTGAGATCAATGAGGGTGGGAGCGGAGGGCACGTAGTCCCTCAACTCGACTCCTCATAAAATAAAGATCAAACTTCAAACTGGTAAGTTCTCATTTAATCTTACTATTTTACTTTGGAGTCACGTGAGTGACTACGTGAAGACTTCAAAGCACTGTGATTTCACGCCGCAGACCCAAATCCGGCATTCACACTGCATCGATTGACTCAAAAGTCATTAACAATCAATAATGCATCAATAATAACATTTGTTAAATGAATAGCAGTTTATTTACAAACAAAATCATAACAAACCCCTCTAACTCAGGGGGAAACTATAACAGAACTCAAAACAGAATCAGCAAACACCCCCAGCCTTGAAATCGGCTTGTGATAAAACCTTTGAAAGGTCAGCTCACTGGACCATCCTGCGGCCGCGAGGAGATGGTCTATTGGCACGTCCATCGCCCTTGCCGCGGAAGTTGATGCCGCCCTGGTGGAATGAGATTTGAATTTATCAGTATCAATTCCTGCACTTCCCAGGACCTGCTTCAGCCACCTTGAAATTGTTTGCACCGACACCTTACTGTGTGGTTTTTTGTGACTAATAAATAATGCAGACTCTGTTCCTCTTAGAGCTTTAGTAATCTCAATGTAACAAGATAAATGTGAGACTACACACAAGCGATCATCTGTGGGGTATGCTGAAAACACAATCTTACATCCTGTCATGCCTCTTCTACTATGTTTAAGCAAATCACAGACATAAAATATAATGGCATCTGCGGACACATGCATTCTATCTAGCCGTAGCTTTTGCAATGTTTGTACACATTGGGCTGAAACCAACGCCATAAGCATGACCACCTTCATGGTTAGTTTGGCTATAGATAGGCTTGTAACTGGAGCCCACTGGCGAAGAAGCATAAGAACTTCACTCACATTCCAAATACCGGCATACCTGGGTTTACGAGGATTAGAATTGAAAACTCCCTCGTGAATCGAGAAACTAACGGATGTGTCCCTACTGTATGCAATTCAGAATTCAGGGGTAAATAAGAAGACCCATAAGAAGTAACTTAATTTTTGGTCGAAATAAAGAGTTGACAAAAACTCCAATACGTCTGTGATCCCTGCAGTTTGATATGAAATATTCTGCTGTAGACAGAATTGCTCCCACTTCCTTATCGAGGTGATGTATTGCTTCTGTGTACTATCCCTGCAGGCCGACGTGAGAACATCCACAGTATGATCAGACAGTCCTCTCCCAGGTATGGCCTCCTTAAAATCTGCAAATCAACAGATCAATACGATCATGTAAAGGATGTTGATCCCCAGTTACTGGATTCACCAGTAGATTTTTATTCTTGGGAATACTCATGTGAGGCTCATCTAGCCATTTGTAATACAACAGGAAACTATACTTGTGTAGGCCAATCTGGCACTACCAATACCCCCGAAGCGGAGTCCTGCTTGATCTTTTGCAAACATCTGCTGATGAGACAGAATGGAGGAAATACATACACAAACATTCCTCCCCAATGCAGCGAGAACGCATCCACCGCTACTGCACCAGGATCTGGTTCCCACGAAACATATCTGGGCAACTGATGATTTAATCTAGATGCAAACAAGTCAATATCTGGCAATCCATACTGAATAATCACTTGGTTAAATACATCCTGATTTAACATCCATTCTATGTTGCCATTAAATTGACAAGACCCAGTGTCAGCTACAGTTTTGAATCTTCCTGGCAAATAAATTGCTGAAAGGCAGATAATTTGGTCAATACACCAGTTCCAAATCTGGTTCGCCAGTCTATCACAAGACTGTGACTTGACTCCACCCATGTGGTTTACATATGCCACTGCTGTGGTGTTGTCAATCTGAACCTGCACATGCAACTCCCTCCTGGTAGAACAATAAGCTTTAAGCCCATACCAGGTTCCCAACAACTCTAAATAATTAATCCCCCTTAATTGAAGAAGGGATGTCTCATCAACATTCCATCTGCCTCCACAACTAGAAGACATATCTGTTGCACCCCAACCCAGTGCACTTACACCAGTCTGTAATATCATTGAAGGTGGTTCCACCAAAACCTTCCTAAAACTTTTTGAAACATTTACTATCCACCATTGTATGTCAGAAATTGCCCCAACTGACAACTGCATAGGCCTATCAAAATGGCCCCTTTGTATTCTCAGTGCCTGTTCCTTTGATCGTTGTAATTGTTGATAATGTAGAGGACCATACTGCACAGCTGGAAATGCTGCAACAAACTTCCCAATTAACCTGGCTACTTGTCTAATTGAAGGCCGTTGTTCTCCAACGAGATTAACACAGTCCTCAATTAACTGATCCAATTTATCCCTGGGCAAAGTTACCAACATGTGATTTGAATTAATGGTAAATCCCAGATAATCAATAATTTGGACTGGTGATAATTTAGATTTATCTGGGTGAACGACAAACCCCAATTGTTCAAAAGTGAATTTAACAACTTAAACTGATGATTGAGCTTCAGCATGAGTCTTTCCAACAATCAGAATATCATCTAAATAGGCCATTACCACATGTCCCTGAGCTCGGAGTAATGCTAACACAGGTTTTACCAATTTAGTAAATAGTCTAGGAGCTGAAGTTAATCGATTAGGCAATGCCTTGAATTGCCACAACTGAGTCATCCAAATAAATTTCAAATATCTTCTATCATCACCATGAATTGACAATGAGTAATACGCATCCTTTAAATCAATGTTTGCCATATAACACCCTTTGGACACTAAATGTTTGGCCCTGGTAAAGCTTTCCATTTTGAAATGCCTATAACAAACAAATTTGTTCGAACTCGTTAAATCCAAAATAATTCTACATCCCCCAGTCTTTTTAGATCTGGGAAATATACTTGACACAAATTGTCGACTTTGATAGACTGAAGTCTCAATTACCCCTTTCTTATATAATGACTGAATCTCTGCTTGAATAAGCACATTTTCCTCATCTGAAAACATAAGTTTCCAACTAGGAACATGTTGATTAGATAGACTGCCATTAGAGTAAAATTCAATTTTCACCCCTTCAATGCTGCTAAGTATAAACGAATCTGATGTCAACTCCTGCCATTGTTTGAGAAACAATTTTAACCTTCCCCCAATTTCAACAGCAACATCAGTTAATTCATTGTCTGTCAATGGTATATTTCTTACCTGCATCTGTCCTTGCGGACCTTGTTGTCCACGACCTCTTGTAGAGAAAGGCACCTTCCCCTTCATACCGGTGGCAGCCTGCCAGTTCCGATATTGAAGACCTGAACGGCTCGTTCCTTCTCCTGCATCCACACTAGTGCCTTTCCGATACGGATAAAACCTTTTGCCTTGTTTGCCAGCCGGCTTAATGAGGGCCATGGTTTTAACATCTTCATGACAGTCTTTTACCCTTTTTGCAAGGTTACCTCCAAACAGCAGATTTAGTGGTGGTACACTGGTCGGTTTGCACAAACTCGCCAAGTTAGGATTAATCACTGGCCTTATAGCGGCCCTCCTGATATTATTAATTTGAAAAAATGCACTACAAAGGAATCCAAGTGCATCCTGGTGTGCTTCAACCATATTGCTTGTATCAATAACTTTCACCACAGCTGTGACACCTGCTGACAACAGTTTAAGCACTTTTGAAATTTCATCTCCTGGGCCCTAGCTGGCATACCCATCTGTGACCAAATTTGGTGATTAACCACCGGTACCTTCAGGAGATCACAATTAACAGGAGCTTCATAGTTTTTTGCTGCTTCATCCATAGCTAGCTCCTGTAACTGGTAGGAGAGCATCTACTGAATTGCTTCAGCCAATTCTATGTCAATCGCCTCTCCTGCCTCTCTAGGCACAGCAAACTTCAGCAATGTTCGGAATTACCTCCAACTGAACTCCTTTATTGCTGTCCCCACCATAGAATCAGTGTCAGCGAACTGCACTGATGGAACATCCTCCTCACAGGCAGGATAGTCCTGCAGCCCTGTAACAGGTGCTGCTAGCACAGGCTCTCCCACAGGCTTGGGCACCACTCCTCCTCACGGAGCTGGTCCCTGTCTTTGCAATAAAATCTCGACCTGGGAGAGTCGTGAGCAAATGGACTCTCCTATGGAGGGTATAACCTCCAGGCCCGACTCAGGGTCCACGGGCCTATCAGACTTGCCAGTGGCCTTCCGCCCTACTGGCAAGCCTCCACTGCTCACAGGCAGTGGGTCCGCAACCACTGGCTGTGTAGCCAGCACCGGACCAGGTGAACCAGACGGGCCTCCATCAACAACACTCTCCTGGTCACTTTTCTTCCTACCTCTGGAGCGCCTCGCCGACACCTTCTTCATTTTCTGCAACATTTCTACAACAGACCTTCAACCGTTGCAGAAATTGACCACTGGAAAAATTTAAAAAACTTACCTTGCGTTTTTAAACTTACCGCTTGGAGGAGTGCTGCTGCTCCAACCGGCCGACTGCACCAATGCGTCTGACGTCATGACACACCAACGGCTGTGCGGGCTTCTTCACGTAGTCACTCACGTGACTCCGAAGTAAAATAAAGAACACAACACAGAGTAGATAGAAATTCAACATAAAACATCCTCTCACAGCAGGATCAAAGTTTCCCAGTGAGGGAAGGCACCAAAGTCAGTCTCTTCCCAATGTTCCCACTGTTCCCCCGTGGTCGGGGCCTCCCCGAGCCCTCCGCTATCGCCGCTGCGGACGGCCCGATGTTCAGGCCCGCTCGCTGGGGTGATGTAAGTCCGACGTCGGGGCTGGGGGATGTCCTCAGCGGCCTGGACCCCGAGTCGGCCCCCTCCTACCGGAGTCCACGGCTCCCAAAGTCCATGGGCCGCGCCAGGTGGAGATGCAACGCTGGAGGCCCTCGGCAAAGGGCCCAGGGACTCCATGGAGTTGTTCAGCGCCGCCCGCGTTGGGAGCTCTCCCCAAAACCAGAACTCTACGATGTTGGAGCAGCGGACCAACGCTCTGGAGCTCCAAATGGCGACCCAGGTAGGCATCGCCCGCTCCGCAGTGACTCCAGCGCCACCTCTGTTGCAGCTCTGGTCCGGTTCCCGGTCCCCGGCAGGAAAGGCCGCTCCGATCCAGGAGGTAGGCCGCGAACAGCCAGAGGAATCAATTGGAAAGTCTGAAGAAGGGTCTTGAAACGTCACCCATTGCTTCTCTCCAGAGCTGCTGCCTGTCTCGCTGAGTTACTCCAGCATTTTGTGTCTATCTTCGGTGTAAACCAGCATCTGCAGTTCCTTCCCACACAATTAGAAAGTCGTGGTTGGACCGGTCAGTAAGGAATGACTGGTACCAGCCAGTCAAGCAGAGAGGAGACCACGTGCGAGGTGAGAGGTGGGAGGGAATGCAACGAGTCCTAGATTTCAATCCAATGACAATGCAAGGAATAAGAAGCTGTGCAGAATGAAACCCAAGGGAGCCTGACAGACTGGCAGCGCACAATCAGTTTCAGCTGGTACCAAACTCTATCCCACAAATCACTTCCATCTGCCAAGCTCGAAAAATATATGTTTCAGAGTCACCACAGATAAACAGGTACCGTGCCCCAGTTATGCAGCGACAGACCTGTCCCACCAATATTGTACCCCAGTGTCATACAGCGACAAATCTGTCCCCACCAGTACTGTACCCCAGTGTCATACAGCGACAAACTTGTCCCCACCGGTACTGTACCCCAGTGTTATACAGTAACAGACCTGTCCCCACCAGTACTGTACCCCAGTTATACAGCGACAGACCTGTCCCCACCGGTACTGTACCCCAGTTATACAGCGACAGACCTGTCCCCACCGGTACTGTACCCCAGTTATACAGCGACAGACTTGTCCTCACCGGTACTGCACCCCAGTGTTATACAGTAACAGACCTGTCCCACCAGTACTGTACCCCAGTGTTATACAGTAACAGACCTGTCCCCACCAGTACTGTACCCCAGTGTTATACAGTAACAGACCTGTCCCCACCAGTACTGTACCCCAGTGTTATACAGCGACAGACTTGTCCCCACCGGTACTGTACCCCAGTGGTATACAGTAACAGACCTGTCCCACCAGTACTGTACCCCAGTGTTACACAGCGACAGATGGGGTAGAGTACTGTATGTCCCACCAGTTCCATACTGCAGTGTTGCCGTGTCACACAGAGCCATTCCCAACTGTACTCCAGTGTTATGCAAGAACAGACCCATCCCCAACAGTACACCATTGTGATACAGTGCCAGACCTCTCCCCAGCAGTACTATATATCGTGTTATACAGTGAAAGACCCAACCCACGAGTAATGTACCCTATGTTGTACAGTGACAAGCCCGTGCCCGCCAATACTGTACCTCAATGGTTCAGGTACATTGTCCTTGCCAATCCCGTACCCCTGTGTTACACAGTGATAGACTATCCCCGCCAGTACTGTACAGTGTTTTGCAGGGACAGACCTGGCCCAACCAATGCTGTAACCCAGGCCTGGCCAAGCTGGTCTTCCGCGAGTCATGGCGCCAGGCTGAAGAGGGCTTTGCCCGAACCAGATGCTGCCCTTTTACCAGGGTTATGCCGCGTCCAGGTGGTGTTAGAGAGAGACATAGTTGTATAGTAGTTATTTAGTATATTTGTAAGGTTTGTAACGTGGTTGTTTGAAAGTTTCGTGTTTAGATAATTTGGTGATTTTGTACTATGGTGGTGTGTCTGTCACCATGGTTTTGTTTTGTATTGTGATCGTAATTAAATAAATAATTTTTGGTACATAACATTTTTTTTAAATGCTCTATCCCGGTGTTATTCAACGACAGACCTATCCCCACCAACACTACATAGCAGTGTTACACAGTGAAAGACTCATCCCCACCAGTATTGTACCCCAGTGTTCTACAGCAACAGACCCATCGTCACCAATACAATATGCCAGTGTTATACAGCGGGGTATAGTACCCTACCAGTACTGTATCCCAGTGTTATACAGACAGAATATTAGTCTCTCGACTAATTACAATGAAAGAGATAGTTTGGACATTACTACGCTCAGAAGTGCTAATCCTCTGCGGCATTTTGTGTTTTCCTCTTTATTTGTACATCTGCTTCATGGCAAAGTGTGTTTATTCCATCTGCTGCACTTAAACGTTCTGCAGTTTTTTGTTCCTCTCTGACTTTTGCTAAAAAACACTGTTTCATGCTTTCGCCATTTCTATCATCTAAAATTTCCAGTTTACTTAAACTACAGAAGGGAAAACAAATTAACGATATTCCAGTTTGTAAACCACCCCTCTCATTTGCCTACAACACAACAGTGAAGACACCTAACACTTTGATACCCGACTCATCTGCCAATTTACCCCTCCTGATCTGGAGCCACCTATCACTTAAGACAGACAGAAAATGCTAGAGCAACTCAGCAGGACAGGCAGCATCTTTGGAGAGAAGGAATGGGTGATGTTTTGGGTCGAGAACCTTACTCAGACTGAAATCAGGGGAGAGGGAGACTCAGAGATAAGGAAGGTTAAGGTGTGAAAACGAGATGTCAAAAGAGATGAGATCAAGTAAAATGTAGAATAGATCATTGTTAGCTAGGAGAAGGTGATAACAATGCAAACAGGGATAAAATGTAGTCAGGGGGACAGTCAGACTGGTCAATTATAACTTGCCAGTGTTTATTCCACACCTTCCCCTCACCTGTTGCTGCCAGCTATCTCCATCTACTCCCTCAGTTTGAGGAAGAGTCCCGATCCGAAACGTCATCTGTCCAATTCCCTCCACAGATGCTGACTGACCCGCTAAGTTTCTCCAGCACCGTAAATTGGAGGAGCAATACCTCATATTTCGCTTGGCCAGTTTGCACCCCAGTGGTGTGAACATTGACTTCTCTAATTTCAGGTAGTCCTTACTTTATCCTCCCCTTCTCAGCTCTCCCTCAGCCCTCTGGCTCCATCTCTTCTTTTCTTACTCCTGCCCCCCCCCCCCCCCCCCACCCTCACATCAGTCTGAAGAAGGGTTTCGACCCGAAACGTTGCCTATTTCCTTCGCTCCATAGATACTGCCTCACCCGCTGAGTTTCTCCAGCACTTTTTTCTTCCTCCAACAGGTTTTTATTAATTCAAGATTCCAGCATTTGCAGTCTCTTCTGTCTGCACTTTGAAAATAATAGTTTAGTTTAGTTTTGTTGAGTTTTAGTTTAATTTAGTTTAGTTTAATTTATTGTCACATGTACCAAGGTGCAGTGAAAAGTTTTTTGTTGCGTGCTAACCTGTCAGCGGAAAGACTGTACATGATTACAATCAGTGTACAGATACATGATAAAGGCAATAATGTTTAGTGCAAGATAAAGTCCAGTAAAGTTTTGAGATTTGTAATAGAAAAAAATCACATGTGGTTAAAGTGCACATTGTCAGATTTTAATAAAGGCCATGTTTATACATTTTGGTTTCTCCATGTAGAAATTACAGCTGTGTTTGTACATAGTTAGTCCCCCCCCCCCCCCCCCCCCCCATTTCAGGCCACCATAATGTTTGGGACACAGCCATGTTTAGTATTTTGTTTCATATCCTTTGCATGCAATGACTGCTTGAAGTCTGTGATTCACCAGTTGCTGGGTGTCTTCTGTGGTGATTCTCTGCCAGGCCTGTATTGCAGCCATCTTTAGCTTATGCTTGTTTTGGGGGCTAGTCCCCTTCCGTTTTCTCTTCAGCATATAAAAGACACACCCAATTGGGTTCAGATCGTGTGATTGACTTGGCCACTCAAGAATTTACCACTTTTTAGCTTTGAAAAACTCCTTTGTTGCTTTAGCAGTATGTTTGGGATCATTGTATTGTAGAATTAACTGCCGGCCAATGAGTTTTGAGACATTTGTTTGAACTTGAACAGATAGGATGTGTCTATACACTTCAGAATTCATTATGCTACTACCATCAGCAGTTGTATCATCAATGAAGATAAGTGAGCCAGTACCTTCAGCAGCCATACATGCCCAGGCCATAACACCCCCACCACCGTGTTTCACAGATGAGGTGGTATGCTTTGGATCTTGGGCAGTTCCTTCTCTCCTCCATACATTGCTCTTGCCATCACTATGATATAAGTTAATCTTCGTCTCATCTGTCCACAAGACCTTTTTCCAGAACTGTGGTTGCTCTATTAAGTACTTCTTGGTCAACTGTAACACCGCCATCCTATTTTTGTGGCTAACCAGTGGTTTGAATCTTGCAGTGTAGCCTCTGTATTTCTGTTCACTAAGTCTTCTGCCGACAGTGGTCATTGACAAATCCACACCTGACACCCGAAGAGTGATTCTGATCTGTCGGACAGGTGGTTGAGGATTTTGCTACATTATAGAGAGAATTCTTCTGTCATCAGCTGTGGTCTTCCTTGACCTGCCAGTCTCTTTGTGATTAGTAAGCTCACCAGTGCTTTCTTTCTTCTTAATGATGTTCCAAACAGTTGATTTTGGTAAGCTCTAACAGTTTTATTCTTGTTTCTCAGTCTCATAATGGCTTCTTTGACTTTCATTGGCTCAACTTTGGTCTTCATGTTGATAAACAGCAATAAAAGTCTCCAAAGGTAATGGAAAGACTGGAGGAAAGACTAGGTGCTGAGAGTTCTCTTATACCTGCATTAGGAAGACATTTAAACACACCTGAGCAATTACAAACACCTGTGAAGCTGTGTGTCCCAAACATTATGGCGCACCATGTAGAAATTCCATATAAACATGTATAAAAATACCCTTTAATAAAATCTGACTGTGCACTTTAGATTCCAAGAGGCATAAACATAGTCTGAGGTCCCCTGAGTTCAAATGATTGAAGAATGATCTCAAGGTATCAAGGGCTTAAAATTATAATTTAGTCCCATTGCTAACTAAATACAGAGAAAACGATGTCCTCCAACAGGAGATTGCAGGCCATTTAAATGAATATTTTAAAGCCAGTTCATTGAGGAGTAGAATTAGGGAATCTTTGATTATTCTTTTATTATTCAAGTCTGAAGAAGGCACAGATAGTGGATGGGGAGAGGATCTTTCCACTGGTGGGGGAGTCTAGAACCAGAGGTCATAGCCTCATAATTAAAGGGCACTCTTTTAAAAAGGTGAGGAGGAACTTATTTTGTCAGAGGGTAGTTAATCTGAGGAACTCATTGCCACAGAGGGCTGTGAAGGCCAAATCTGTGGATATTTTTAAGGCAGAGATAGACAAATTCATAATTGGAACGTGTGAAAAGGGCTGAGGGGAAAAGGCAGGAAAAAGGGATTAGGAGGCAGAGATCAGCCACGATGGAATGGCGGAGTAGACTCGATGGGCCGAATGGCCTAATTCTGCTCCTGTAACGTGTGAACTGTGAAAGGTCCTGACCCAAAACATCACCTTTCCATAGAGTCGCATAGTACAGAAACAGGCCCTTCAGCCCAAAATTGTCCACGCTGGCCAGATTCCCCACCCACACTAGTCCCACCTGCCCATGTTTGGCATATCCACCTCAACCTTTCCTAACCATGCACCTGTTCAAAGATACTCTAAATCTTGTTCTAATACCTGCTTCAACTATCTCCTCTGGCAGCTCGTGCCATGTACCTCCGAGTAAAAAAAGTTGGTCCTCAGGTTTCTATAAAATCTTGCCCTCCTCCCATCTTCATGCCATTGTCCTCTGCTTCTTCATTCCCCAACTCTGGGAAAAAGAGTCAGTGTTCCGCAGGGGTCGGTGCTGGGGCCGCTACTCTTCACAATGTATATTAACAATTAGGATGAGGGGATTGAAGGTTTTGTGGCCAAGTTTGCAAATTATGCGAAGATAGATGGACTTGGACAGGTCGGGAAAGTGGGCTGAGAAGTGGCAGATGGAATACAGAGTAGCAAAGTGTGGTGTCATGCATTTTGGTAGTATGAATATAGATCTAGAATATGTTCTAAATGTAGAGAGAATCCACAAATCGGAGGTGCAAAGAGACTGAGGAGAGCTGGTGCAGGATTCCCAAAAAGTTGAGTTGCAAATCCAATCGGTAGCAAGGAAGGCGAACGCAATGCTAGTATTTATTTCAAGAGGACTTGAATAGCAAAACAGGGATGTAATGCTGAGGCTCTATAAGGTACAGAGCAGGCTGCATATGGAATATTGTGAGCAATTTTGGGCTCCATATCTGAGGAAGGATGTGATGGCTCTGGAGAGGATCCAGAGGAGGTTTACAAGAATGATCAAAGGAATGAGTGGGTTTACATATGATGAGCATTTATTGTCTGGGCCTGTACTCGCTGGAGTTTAGAAGAATGAGGGGGGATCTTCATTGAAACTTACCAAATAGTGAAAGGCTTGGATAAAGTGGATGTGGAGTGGGAGAGTTTTAGGACTGGAGGTCATTGCCACAGAATTAAAGGATGTTCCCTTTGGAAGGAGAAGAAGAGGAATTTATTTGGTCAGAGGGCTGTGAATCTGTGGCATTCTTTGCCACAAAAGGTTGTAGAGGCCATGTCATTTAATATTTTTAAGGCAGAAATAAACAGATTCTTGTTTCGTACGGGTGTCAGGGGTTATGGGTAGAAGGTACAGGAGCCTGAAATCTGCAACATCCAGGTTCAGGAATAGATATTTCCCCACAGCCATCAGGCTATTAAACTCAACTCAAACAAAACTCGGAATATTAACAACCCATTGCACTTTATCTGATTATTTATGTGTGTGTATATATATATTCCATAGTATATGGTCACACTGGTCTGTTCTGTATTTATCTATGCCTACTATATTCTGTTGTGCTGAAGCAAAGCAAGAATTTCATTGTCCTATCTGGGACACATGACAATAAACTCTCTTGAATCTTGAATCTTGAAAAGGCAGGGGAATGGGGTTTGGAGGGAGAGATAGATCAGCCATGATTGACTTGCGGAGTGGACTTGATGGGATGAACAGCCTAATTCTGCTCCTATCACTTATGAACATGAACATTTGCCCTATCTATTCCTCGCATGATTTTGAATACCTCTATAAGATCACACCTCAGTCTCTTGCACTTCAAGGAATAAAGTCTTAGCCTGCTCAGCCTCTCCCTATAGATCAGGTCCTCGAGTCCTGGCAACATCCTGCAGTCTCTCCAGTTTAACAACATCATTCCTATCCCACGGTGACCAAAACTGAATGCAAGACTGTGGCCTCACTAACGTGTTGTACAACAGCAACATCCCATCTTCTATTCTCAATACCCTGGAGGTGCTTTCCCCACCTCCCCCTGTTCTGAGGAGTCACTTCCCAGATGTCTGTGCCTTCTACAATCAGTCAGAATTAAGGGCCCGACCCGAAATGCCACCTATCCGTGTCCTCCAGATCTGCTACCTGACCCGCTGAGTTACTCCAGCCCATTGGGTTTTTTTTTGTAAACCAGCATCAGCAGATCCTTGTGTCTGGGGGTGGCACAGTGGCACAGTGGCACAGCGATAGAGTCGCTGCCTCACAACGCTAGAGACCCGGGTTCAATCCTCACCACGGGTGCTGTCTGTACGGAGTTTGTACATTCTCCCTGTGACCGCGTGGGTTTTCTCTGGGTGCTCCTACACTCCAAAGCCGTACACGCTTCTAGGTTAATTGCTTCAGTAAAATTGTAAATTGTCCCTAGTCTGTAGGATAGCGCGAGTGTATCACTGGTCGACACGGACCTGGTGGGCCAAAGGGCCTATTTCCGCACGGTATCTCCAAAGTCTAAAGTCTAGTAAGTCTAATGTGTCTCTTAGGAACAAGCTACATCAGAATCTCACTTTCAACAAATTAAAGGTAATCAATATCAGACTAAATATTGCAAGATTTAAAAGCAAATCGTTTGCCATAACAAACAATGTAAAAGGGCTATGCAGGACTCCATCTAAAACTGGCGGACAATAATATTCCACTTCGGTGCTTTGTGGTCAGTGTTCAGAGCAGACTGTTACCTTTGTCATGGATTTTAAAAACAACTCCCACTACTTCCAGTAAAACATATGCCATGAAATTGGAAAATCAGATCATTTTACGGCCTGTTCTGCTCTTTCTGTGAACGAGATTGGATTTTGCCATGCCTGGCTGGTGCTGCTCATTTGGCATTCAAACTGAGCCCCAAGTCTTGACCTCATCGAAAACTAAAGCGTGGGATGTCTCTCCAGTGAAGAAGTGGGAAAGGGCATTCGAAATAGATCACAGAAAGGCTAATTGGTAATTAATCTCGCACCATGACAACAAGCGAATTTTAGTTAATTACAGAGTCAATAAAGGTCAAATTTGACATCAATGAATTATCTAATGTACTCCCATTTAGAAAGTAATCTATTCTTATAGTTCCTTGATAAAATAGTGCTAAAGTTCATTAACTGGAAGAATCTGTTTCGTATTAAACCATCCCATTCTTCAGTGCTCACTTGTTCAGCAAAAGCGATTAACATTATTTTAAATGCTTTCGAAATGCTGTTAGCTGGAAGGAACACCAGAAACAAATGTCATCCCTATTGCCATCCAGAAAGAGGGTTGAACACAAGAATAGCTGCTTCTGCAGACAAGGTGAGGGACTCTAATAGCCCTGTTCCACGGTGCAAGTTCATTCCAAGAGCTCTCACGAGTTAAAAAAAAATCAAACTCGTGGTAAGCACGGAGAATGAATGTAGTGGGTACGTCGGAGCTCGGGGACGTCTCTTAGCGCTAACGGCAGGTACTTGGGAAGACTCTCTAACGGCAAGTAAGCATGGGAAGACTCGTGAAGATTTTTCAACATGATGAAAAATGTCCACAAGGGCCCCGAGTACTGACGAGTGGCCATTACCATAAATCTCAGAGTTGGAATCTGGGCAAACTCGGGAGAATTCTTGGAATGAACTTGTACCGTGGGACAGGGGTTTTACTTCCCAATGACCATCAGTTCAAATCCGCGATGGACACAAAATGCTGGAGTAACTCAGCGGAACAGGCAGCATCTCTGAACAGAAGGAATGGGTGACGTTGCAGGTCGAAACCCTTCTTCAGACTACCCTTCAGACTTCAGATAGCGCACTTGTGCAATCTACCGCAGAGAGCTCCGGACAGGTTAGTCAACTGGCCGTCATCCATTTAGATGACAGTAACAAATGCCCAGAGATCAGATCACTTAAACACTAGGTCCTTAGCACAATGTGATTGAAAATCGATGTTGTTAGATGTCAAATTCAAAAACATTGCTGTCATGTAAAAACTAAGCAGCTTTCAAAATTTAACAAACCATTTAACAAAACAGGGGCATCACAGTGGTGCAGCGATAGAGTTGCTGCCTTACAGCACCAAACACTCGGTTAGATCCTGATTACGGGTGCTGCCTGCACGGAGTTTGTACGTTCTCCCCATGACCGCATGGGCTTTCTCCAGGTGCTCCGTTTTCCTCCCAAACTCCAAAGAAGTACAGGTTTGTAGGAGTTTTGGTTTTGGTAAAATTGTATAATGTCCCTGGTGTGTGCAGGATAGGTTAGTGTGGGGATCGCTGGTTGGTACAGACTCGGTGGGCCGAAGGGCATGATTCCACGCATTATCTCTAAACTAAACTAAAACTGAAAATCGCATAAACATAAATACAATTGAGTTAAACTCAAATACAATAGTTAGAGCAAAGGGGAGATTTCAGAGAGCAGAATATGACTCTCAGCATTCAGTTCCAGAGACAAAGTCCAATGTCTGCAATGGGGTAGAGATTAATTTATAGTGCACTAACTTATGGAAGGACCGTTCAGAAGCCTGATAACAGAGGGGAAGAAGCTGTTGCCAAGTCTGGTAGTGTGCACTTTCAAGCTTCTGAATCTTCTGCCGGATGCCGGTTGAGAGAAGAAGGGTGGGACAAGATTTTGACTATGTGGGCTGCTTTTCTGAGGCACTGTGTTCATAAGACATATTACCAGAATTAGGCCATTTGGCCCATCAAGTCCAATTTGCCATTTAATCATGGCTGATCTATTTTTCCCTCAACCACTTTCTCCTGCCTTCTCCCGGTAATCTTGTAGACCATTACTATTCAAGAACCTATCATAGTCTGCTTTAAAAATTCACAATGACGGCCTCCACAGCCATCTTTTTTATTTTTTTTAAATTTTATTTTATTAGAAGTAAGTACAGCAATATGGCACCAAGGTGCCTAATATATGTTGACATATTACATTTTATGTACAGCTTATTTTTTTTTATTTTTTTAATAATGAAAAAGAAAAAGAGAGAGTAGAAAATAAAAGATAGAGAAACATGTGATATATAGTGTGTGAGAAAGAAAAAAGTGTGAAAAAAGAAAGTTGAGAATGAAAAACAAAAGACAAGAGTAGAAAGTAAGAGATTAAGGAGATCGTTATCTATATTCTTGACCATCCCTCACCCAATCCTGAAACAATTAGCTTCTAGGTTTTGTTGCACCATATGCTTCCAAAAAATCGACAAATGGAGACCAACTCGTTAAAAATTGGTTTGATTTATCTATTAGGAGGAATCGCATTTCCTCAAGATGTGCAGTGTCCAACATGTTTGAAATCCGCATTTAATCCACATTTATGGTTGTATTTTTCCAAAAGTTAATATAAGTTTTTTGCCGTTATTAACCCATAATTAAAAAATAAATTTTGAGATGAGTTCAGTTTATTCCCATCTTCCATTACTCCAAATATAATCATTTCAGTATTAGGTTCCATTTTAATCTTAAATAATTTTGTAAATATTTCAAAAATATCACTCCAGAATTTATAAAGTTTTATGCAGGAGACAAAAGAGTGTGTTATAGTTGCATTTTGGGATAGACATTTATCACAAATGGGGAAGTATTTGGATAGAATTTATTCAGTCTAGTTTTTGAGTAATATAATCTATGTAAAATTTAAAATTGAATTAAATTATGTCTTACATTAATCGAACATTTGTGTATATATATCAAATACTTTTCCCATGTTTCCTTCTTAATTTTTCATCATTAATTCTCGTTCCCACTCTTCTCTAAGTGTCTCTGTCGATGGTAAATCTATATTTAAAATACTATTATATAAATATGATATTAAATTCTGTGAGTCAGCCTTAATGTTCATTGCTTCTTCCAATGGCTCTGAAGTTATGTTTTGATATCTTTGTATGTATTTCTTCATGAAGTCACAGATCTGAAGATATTTAAAATATTGGTTATTTTTCAGTTTAAATTTTAATTGTAGTTGTTGGAATGATAACAGATTTCCCATTTCATACATATCCCCAATCCTTTTAATTCCCATTCTTTCCCATTGATTATATGTTTTATCAATAAGAGATGGTTTAAATGAATGATTATTCACTATTGGCATTAACAATGATAGGTTTCTTAATTTTAAGGATAATTTTATTTGTTTCCAAATTCTTATTGTATCATGTATAATTGGGTTATTCTTATATATTGTGTTGTTCAGTTATATTGGGGAGAAGAGGATTGCTCCTATATTACAAGGAGAACAGTCCTCTTTCTCCATTCTTATCCATTCTGTCTGTTGGGTAGAACTGTCCAACCAGTAAATTATATTCTTAATATGCACTGCCCAATAATAATACAAGAAGTTCCACAGCCATCTTTAGCAATAAATTCCACAGATTCACCACCTCTGATTATAAAAATTCCTCCTCATCTCCTTCCTAAAGGGTCATATTTTATTCAGAGGCTTTGCCCTCTGGTCCTAGACTCTCCCACTAGTGGAAACATCCTCTCCACATCCACTCTATCCAGACCTTCCATTATTTGGTAAGTTTCAATGCGATCCCCTTCATCCTTCTACCACCAGTGAGTACAGGCCCAAAGTCTCAGAATAACATCCCTGCATTTATATTCTAGACCTCTTGAAATGAATGCTAATATTGCATTTACTCCCCATACTACCGAATCAAATTGACATTTTGCGAATCTTGCACCAGCACTTTCGAGTTCCTTTGCACTTTTGAGTGAAGATGGAGTCAATAGTGGGAAGAGAGACACAAAGTGCTGGAGTAACTCAGCGGGTTAGGCAGCATCTCTGGAGAAAAGGGATGCTAGATTTTTCAGGTGGGGACCCTTCTTCAGACACAATGGTGAGAATGGAGAGATGCTGCCTGAGCCACTGAGTTACTCCAGCATTTTTGTGTCTACAATGGTGAGAAGCCTGGTCTGTGTGATGGACTAGGCTACATCTACAGCTCCCTGCAATTTTTTGCTGTCTTGCGCAGAGCTATTACCAACCCAAGCTGTGATACAAACTGACAATATGTATTGAAGATAGACACAAAGTGCTGGAGTAACTCAGCGGGACAGGCAGCATCTCTGGAGAGAAGGAATGGGTGACATTTCGGGTTGAGACCCTACATGCATTGTATGGTGCATCTGCAGATGTTTGTAAGAGTCAGTGGATACTTGCCAAATTTCCCCAGTCTCCTGAAGGCAATAGACAATAGACAATAGACAATAGACAATAGACAATAGAGGTGCAGGTGTTGGTGTGCCTTCTTGGCTGTCAATATTGGGGCAAAGCAGTTAAAAAGATTGAAAGGGATTTCCAAATGACATTTTAAGATGTGTCGAACAATATAATATCTCGACCAGAAACATCACCTATACCTTTTCTTCAGAGATGCTGCCTGACCTGCTGAATTACTCCAGCATTTTGTGTCTATCTACAGTATCATTCCTTGGGGATAGATCAGCATGTCAAGGATTTGTCACCTTAGTAGAGGAGGAATTGCATCCACAGACCTGTACCAGGACTGTTTCTCAGTTTCCCAGCCCTGAGAAGTACGGTTTGATTAGTACGTGTGTCAGGGATTATGGGGAGAAGGCAGGAGAATGGGGTTGTGATGACGTGATTCAATCAGCCATGGTTGAATGGCGGAGTAATCTAGATGGGCCAAATCGCCTAATTCCACTCCCATCACTTTTGAGAAACTTAGGGTACTGCAGAATGTCTGGGAGCCTTTACAAAGGATCACATTCCTTCTGCTGCATCTACTGCAGAAAAGTGTGAAACCTTTCTGTCCAGAATGTAACCTCAGCACCGATGCAATATGGTGAATCAACATGCTCATCAACAACATTTCCCAGTTCTCCTGCAAAGGGAGCAGTAATCAAGGACGAGTCTTATTCCATCTTCCCCCCTCTCCCATCAGGCAAGTTTGAAAAACGCACACCTCCAGAATCAGGGACAGTTACTTCCCAGCTGTTATCAGGTAACTGCACCATCCTATCACCATCGAGAGAGCGGTCCTGATCCACCATCTACCTCATTGGAGACCTTTGGACTATCTTTAATTGTACTTTATTGGACTTTATCTTGAACAAAAGGTTATTCCCTTATCCTGTATCTGTACACTGTGGATGGCTTGATTGTAATCCTGTACAGCCTTTTCGCTGACTGGATAGCACACAACCAAAATCATAGTATTACAAAAGTAATGGCAATCATAAACTACACTAATAAACAAATAAACATTTATCAGTAGGTACCTTTTACTTTGGTTCAATTTAATTTAGTTTAGAGATACAGCCAACCAATGATCCCTGCACTAACAGTCACGTGAGCGATTCCGTGAAGAACCCCGTCCAGGCCGCATGTGCGTCAGTACGTCAGCCGCACTGGCGTAAGCACCAGACTGGCAGGGCAGCGCTCCTACCAGCGGTAAGTTAAACCTAGAAGGTAAGTTTGTTTTTACTTACCGGGGTTTTTTTCAAGCAGGAGCCTCTCTTCACAGAGGTTTTCCTGCCAGTTTCACAGCCCGACGAGTGAACCGGTTATGGACTGAGGGAAAACCCCGGTCCGACCGTGGAAGCGGATAATCGGCAAAAAGATCGGGTTGTGAGATAAGGAGCCGCTGACAAGGCAGTCAGCGGCTTTCAGTCTGCGGGGATGCCTTAGAATGGCAAGGAAATAACGGCAGAGTCGCTGACAGTGCGGTCAACGGCTCACAGACGTCGGTTCCCAGGCAGGGAATAAAATTGGTGAGAAAGGACTAGTTCAGCTCTATTTTGGACTCGAGTGAGTCGGGCTACAAGGGTTTTTCTCTTAATAATAAAGTTAATGTATGTTATAGTGTTTTTCTTAAAGTTAAAAGTTAAAGGCAAAGTTAAAAGTCATAAAAAGTTATTGTCATGTGTCACTGACAATGAAATTCTTCTTGTTTAGCACATTGCTGTGAAGGGTTAAAAATTGCTTTAACCCTTCACAGGTAAAGCTGTACACTAAAAATGTTTGATTTAGTGAGCCTACACTGTAATAGCGTGGGCCTATGGGACAGGCCGCGCCAGCAGCGCCTGGGATAGGGCCGCCTCATGTTTAATAGCGCGGGCCTAAGGTATAGGCTGCGCCAGCAGCGCCTGACAGGGCTGCTTCATGTATGAATGCGCCGGCCTACGGGCGAGCCACGCCAGCAGCGCCTGATACAGGGCTGTTTCATTGTGACATCGCCGGCCTAAGGGCGAGCCGCGCCAGCAGTGCCTGATACAGGGCTGTTTCATTTGTGACATCGCCGGCCCACGGGAGAGCCGCGCCAGCAGCACCTGGTACAGGGCTGTTTCATGTCAAAAAGCACCAGCCTTTACAAGAGGCGGCGCCGGCAACGCCTGGAACAGGGTTGCTCAAAATAACACATAAGTCTGCTACGCCTACGGAGTCGGGGGATGATTCCCCACCGGGGCTGGTTAGCAAGGCCCACGGAGTCGGGGGATGATTCCCCACCGGGGCTGGTTAGCAAGGCCCACGGAGTCAGGGGATGATTCCTCACCGGGACTGGATAGTGCATTTGAACGACCATCCCAAATGCAGCAACTGTTGCATACAGTGCTACAGCAGGGCACACGCCAGCAGGAGGACTGTCAGCTCCACCCTGAACGAAAAGGCGCCAGCAGCATCTAGTAGAGAACTGTTTGATAGCACCTTCATGGATGAGGAGGCACGAGCCATGGGTAATTTTAGTTCTGACCCCGACTCTGATGGTAAGGTTAAGCCAGAATCCACCTCTGTAGGCCGCACCAGCAGTTCCAGTTGACAGAGTTGCTACAGGTCTCCCTCTTGGAGGCAGAGACCAAGACGGGTCAGTATCCTGCTGACACTGTCTCAGGGTATGGCCATGGGGCATACACCAAGGGATGAAGGGCATGTGTCAGAGGTACCCTTTCCTGACAACAAAGTTGCCATCCCAGCAGAATGTTCTATTCAGGTATAGGTCCAATGGGTTCATATCAGCATAGGTATCCTGCGGCCTGCAGCAGTGGCTGTTTAGGGCTGCCTACGAATCACTCTCTCTGAGGAGGGGAGAGCAAAAGGTCAAGATATAACTGACTTCAGGCTCTAAAGAAGTCAATAGAACATACTGAAGCACATATGTGTGGGCAGTAAACAGCGCCAATAGGAGCTGTGAGAGCCAGCCGCCGAATCTGTTATTCAGGTAGGCCTATTCAACAGGGGAAGTAAACCTGGTAGATGAATCAATTAAGGCCAACAGCGGGCAAAGGTCATCATTTCAGAACACACCCCAGGCGCTCATCGGCAGTAGGCGGTTCACTGGAGCTGGGGGCAGCATGATAGCTCAAAATTCCATGCACCTTACCAACCCTACTCAACATATCTAGCACTTCCAAAACATGAGTAAGTGCACTGCTCACAAGTTGTAAAATTTACAATTGTTATACAACACACAAGGGATAAAAACATCTGGTTAAGGGGAATAAGGCAAGAGTGGCATGTTTATTATGAAAAATGCAGAGTGTCGGGCATATGAACTTTCCGAATATGAAAACTTATTTTCCTGACTAACAACAGATTCATAAGAGTCTCAAAGATCCATGCTATGCAATTCCCATTACGGAGGTTATCAAAGACAACGTAACTGTACTAATAACAGTAAAACATTGCGGAATGGGATAAACTGTTTGTTGGTCATTGGGATTTACCTTTAACTACTAATTAGCCTATGACTCCGCCCTGTGGCAAGAGATTGGAGTTAATAACAACCTGTTATAAAACTGACTTTTATTTCATCAAGAGTAATTGGCAATATAGTAGCTGTGTTTCAGCTGAGCAAATCAAGGAACTGATATAGTGCAAAGTAGCGACTTCTCAAAGGACATGTAGACCATTGTTAACAACCTTATGCTATTATCAGCTGAAGCTACCTCAGTCACAATGATGAAAAAACAGTATTCAGCATTGCTGAACATGACAATAAACTCATTTGAACTTGAACTTGAACTTGCTCCAGTAGTTTCGTTGGTCGAATTCAGTTATTAAAAACTGATGCGAAGGACTCTAAGGTGAGAAGTTCTGAATACCATCTCTAGTTGGAGGTATTGGAGATTTGCATGAGTTACCAATTCTTCAATTGTTGGTATTAACTAAATATATACACTAGATGCACCCCATGGGTAAGGGGCTATTGAGTGAATATACATATTCTACATGCTCAACTTCAAGTTGCTACTCTACGATGGTGACGCATGTTAGTCACATGGCAATCAAGTAAAAGTATCCTGTAATAATTACTTAATCTCCTTTGCCACTGGTGTATCATCCAGTTTAGATCGATGACAACACAGAATAGGTATTGGATCTCAAAGTAGTATGAAAGTATGGTTCAATGCTACATTGAATATCGACATGTTGGTTCATGTTTACTCACTGATTGCAAAAATATGTGGCACAACAGTGCGGAGAAATACATTCTCGCTACAAAAGGAGGAATGTTCTTTTATGTCTTCCTCCATTTTTGCCTCATTAGCCGGGTCTTAAAACAGTCAGCAAGACCTCGCTTGGGTTCATACTGTTGGACTGGCTAAGCAGCCATGTTGCCTGCTTCATCAGGCATAATAATACAACGGTATACGGTTATGCCAAAAACGAAAACTTGGTGGTTTTAACTGTGGTTCAGGAGACCGGCCTTTGCATAATAAAACAATTATTGACTTACACATTTTGAATGGAGTGACTTATGGCTCAGGTTGTCACATCAAGCCATGAATGTGCTCACTGCAGAGTGCAGGGATAGCACCGAAAAAAGCAGCACTTTCCTATTAAGGGGATCGGAAGTGATTTTGTTTAAATGTTAATGTTACATTTCCAGTTGACATCTTCCAGTTAATTCTTAAATGGTATTTGACAATAATTCAGTTATAGAGACACTACAGCTGCAACAAACGGGAACCACTCTCTCGGGTTCAACCCGGATAACGAGTTGTTAAAGAGATCTTGACACAAGTTCTCCCACTACAAAAATATGCAGTTGGTTATTGAAAATGTGTTAACATTACTAAACCGAGGGGTCCCAGCTACATCCTTAGTTATGACACTAATATCAGCACAACAACGGCAAACATTGCAAACGCCGCGGCTAGATAGGATGGAATTGGCTGCAGGTGCCATTACATTTTACATTCTGATCTACACAAGCAGAGCAGACTAGGGGTGGCAGGATTTAAGATCATTTTCAGATACCCCACTGTCTCGCGTCTATGTGGGAGGGCAGGCTTGCTATATTATATCAAGACCACCAGAATCCTAAGAAGTGTGGAATCACCATTGTTTATTAATCAACGAACAAAAGAAGGTCGATTCAGACTATTTCAAGGTGGCTGCAGCAGGTTCTGGGTTATGCAGGTATTAACACTGACGATTGTATATCTCATTCCACCAGGTCAGCATCATTGTCAGTGGCCAGGGCAATGGACATGCCCATCGACCATATCCTCACGACCACAGGATGGTCAACTAAATTGATTTTTTAAACATTTTTTTTACCATGGGCCGGTTACTGACCTGCCGTTTTGCCCACTGTGTTTTGCGTCCACTTTAGCCTCCGCTGAGTTACAGGGGATGCTATTGATTTCTTTATTAACGTAAAACATTAATACATTTGAATAAATATCACACAATGCATTTTGATTATTCACTCATCCTGAGTCAATCAATGCAGTGAGACGCCGCGATTTGGATCTGCGGCATGAAATCATAAAGCTTCGAACTCTTCACGGAATCACTCACGTGACTCCGAAGTAAAATAGTAAGATTAAATGAGAACTTACCAATTTGAAGTTTGATCTTGATTTTATGAGGAGTTATGTTGGTGATTTCGTGCCCTCCATGCCCAACCCTCTCTCATAAAGGATAATCTGGTAGTTCTCGAGTCACGCATCTTACTCTGTCACTTCGGTGATTGTTATTTGTGATTTCATACCGCTGCTTTGAAGATTGATGCGCATGAGGCCTGGATAGGGTTCTTCACATAATCACCAATGTAACGTCTCATAAAATCAAGATCAAACTTCAAACTGGTAAGTTCTCGTTTAATCTTACTATTATCCTACTCACACACAAGTGACAATTTACATTCATACCAAGCTAATTAACCTCCAAACCTGTACGTCTTTGGAGTGTGGAAGAAACTGAAGATCTCGAAGAAAATCGCACACGGTCACGGGGAGAACGTACAAACTCCGTACAAGCAGCACCCGCAGTCGGGATCGAACCCGGGTCTCTGGCGCTGTAGGTGCTGCAAGGCAGCAATTCTACTGCTGCGCCATTGTGACCGCCCACCTGGCTGATTTCCAGTTGTTAGAACCAGCTCAAATAAGACTGAAGGGCTTTCATTAGATAATTTAGGCATCTGATTTGTGAATTTAGCTCAACGACAATTTCACTATTTCAAGAAACGTGAGACTTGAAGACCAGGCAAATAAGAGGTAAGAAGTTTAATGACTTTTTTCAAGATTCATCGAGTCTTCTGGGATTAGCAGAAAGAGTCCTAATTAAGATTGCCCTAATTTAGTTTCTTTTCTTATTTAATCAACGCTACTACATACATACCCACTCCATCTATTAGTGCAGGTTAACACTTGATTTATTCCTGGCGCAATAATTGCCTTCACATTCAGAGCAACAACCATTGGTGAGATTGTAAACTCATTAAAATGTGGTAATGAGTCAAATGTTTGGGCAAAAAGACACAAGAACATTAGGAATGGGAGCAGGATTACATCAATTCAGGCCCCCAGCGATTTATCTGCCATTCAGCAAAATAATGGCTGGGAAGAATGTTCCGTTCAAAGATGCACAGTTTGAACTTTTGTTCTACAGTGTAACGCTTTTATATATGACGTCTCGAGGACAATGGCAAATCGTAATGTGTTTCTCCATGCATAAGATGCACAACTGTGATGCCAATCCTAAAACGTTTACGTCCATGTTGGAGCCTCAACACTGTTGAATTCTGTTCTTCCACTTAATTTAGTTTAGTTTAGTTTAGTTTAGCGATACAGAGCAGAAACATGCCCTTCAGCCCACAGGGTCCACGCCGACCAGCGATCCCCGCACAATAACACTACACCCACAAGGGACAATTTTTACATTTACCAAGCCAATTAACCTGTACATCTATGGAGTGCGGGAGGAAACCGAAGATCCTGTAGGTTGAGTTTCACTCATATCCATTCCACTTCAGAGGGTTCTAAGGTAGTGAGTGAAGTCAATGCGAGACCTGCAGACTCCAATACTGGTGGGACAGACAGGGTATAGTTCCCAGTATTGTACAAAGTCCAATGTCCTCAGTGGTGTGGAGGTAAATCAGGCACCTCTCAAACCTCTCCGAAACTCTTGGACTATGTTTGAATGGACTTTACTGGCTTTATCTTGCACAAAACTTTATTCCCTTATCATGTATCTGTGCATTGTGAATGGCTTGATTATAATCACATGTAACGTCTTTCAACTGACTGTTTAGCAAGCAACAAAAGCTTTTCACTGTATCTCGGTACACGTGACAATAAACTGAACGAAACTAACTAAGCTAAACTACTGGAGCTTAGACACCAAGTCCTAGAGTAAAGGGCCTGTCCCACTTGGGCGTCATTTGCGCGTAATTTACGCTACATCATTTACGTGTCACGGTGCATGACATGGGCGTAGTGATGCGCGCATGGTGCGCATTACGCGCGCATGGTGCGTGGTGATGTAGGCAGTGATGCGCGGCCGCGCGCAGCGCCCCAGGATTTCGGGATGTACAAAATCTTTGCGTGACGCGCAAATGACGCCCAAGTTCAACAGGCCCTTAACTCAGTGGGTCGGGCGGCATCTCTGGAGAAAAAGGATGGGTGACGTATTTGGTTGCGACCATTCCTCATATTGAAAGACGGAACTGGAGGTAGGCCAGACCAAAGTGGGGCCAGCAACGGATGACCAAGGAAGGGAGGAGCCCACAATGGCCCACTGTTGGCTGGGGAAGAGGCAAGCTAGTACCCCAGCTGATTTGGATATTTACACCAGCAATAAAGATTTGAAGTACTTGTTCAGAAAACTGTATCATTTTATTCAACTGCATTTGATACATGTGCAGTTAAATATTGAGAACTCATCGGAAAGGCATTCCTACTTGGATGCTTTTAGTGGAATCATTTTCTTTAATGGACAAATATGGCTATTAGCCATGGCTCATTGCTTCACTTTATTCCCAAGAGCTGTCAACAGTGTGCATGCAGCAGACAGGCGACAATGTTGTTGTGACAGGGATTCTTCTTCTAACCTCAGATTCAAAACTTTAATTAACATTTTATTAGCCCCAGGTCTTCGATATCCAGATTTATTTAACAGGGTACATGGGTTGATATCTAAATATCGGTCACTATTTTTTCCATGCAGCTCTGAACATTGTAGCGCATCAGTTCCATTGACAAATTCCAATGTCCACAATGGAGTAGAGATGAATCGGACAGTGCCCTCGCTTATGGAAGGACCGTTCAGAAGCCTGATAGCAGAGAACAGATCTGTCATGCTGAAGATAGGCACAAAAAGCTGGAGTCACGCACCGGGTCAGGCAGCATCTCTGGAAAAAAGGAATAGGTGATGGCTCGGTGTCGAGACCCTTCTTCAGACTGACCCGAAACGTCACCCATTCCTTCTCTCCAGAGATGCTGTCAGACCTGCTGAGTTACTCCTGCTTTTTTGTGTCTATCTTCGGTTTAAACCAGTCGTTGCTTCCTACACTGTCATGCCTTCTGATGCAGTTCTGCAACTGGTAAAATACACCAACACATGGTTGGCCGGCGATTCTGGCTGAAATCTGGCTAAACATCGGCAAATGAATTAACTTTCCGGCGCGCTGAAACTGATTAACGGCCTGTTTCTGACTGCTTAATAGATTGCTACAGGGGTAAGCTCACAAAGCAGTGTTTTCACAGCAATTTCACAGGATCTTCATTCTGAATAAGCTCTTATTCTAATTGTCTTACAATGTCACCCGTACTAAATGACCTGACTTGAAACAGGATGTGACTTGGACAGTTTCAGCGCATTCCAGGAACAGCTTTCCATTCTTTCTGATTGGAAGCACAAGCCAGCAAATATATTTGCTATTGTGCAGCCACTCTAACAGAGATAACTGTGACTGTGCTCACATTAACATCCTGTCTTGCTTGGCATAAAGAAAACATTTCCTCTTTCTTTTATATTTGCTGCATTATTAGAGTCTCTTATATGTATAAACACTCACTGGGTTTAGTTTTGTTTAGTTTAATTTAGAGATACAGTGTGGAAACATGCCCTTCGGCCCATCTAGCCCGCGCCGACCAGCGATCAACCCGAACACTAGCACTATCCTACACACTAGGGACAATTTACAGAAGCCAATTAACCTACCATAGACAATTGACAACAGACAATAGGTGCAGGTGTGTGCCATTCGGCCCTTTGAGCCAGCACCTACAAGCCTGCATGTTGCAGGAAACCAGAACACCCTGAGAAAACCCACGCGGTCACAAGGAGAATGTGCTAACTCCGAGCAGACAGCACCTGTAGAGAGGATCAAAAACGGGTCTCTGGTACTATGACAGCAACACTAATATTGCGGCACTGTGCTGCACCTTTGTTATACCATTTAAAAAAAATGTCAAAAGTAATCTCTCATATTTTATATCCAACAATTTTCGTGGCAAACATCTGCATTTAGTTACATTTGTCGTATACTTTCACCATCCTTTTCCCCAAAGTGATACATTTCATTCCTGTTTAGTTTAGAGATACAGCGCTGGAACGGGTCCTTTGGCCCACCAAATCCGCACTGACCAGCGACCCCCGCACATTAACACTATCCTGCACACATTAGGGACAACTTACATTTATACCAAGCAAATTAACCTACAAACCCTTACGTCTTTGGAGTGCTGGAGAAAACCGACGATCTCGGACAAAACCCGTGCAGGTCACAGGAGACCTCCGTACAGATAGCACCCGTAGTCAGGATCGAACCCAAGTCTCTGGAGCTGTAAGGCAGCAACTCTAACGCCCCGCCACCGTGCCGCCCCCATTAAATGCAAAGTTCATTAAACGCACTGTTTATTAAACGATATTCAAAGCCATTTCTATACTTCTGTTTCTATCAACGTTTGATTTAACATTTTCCTTTTACCCCTTAAATGCCCGTCATGGCTATCGTGAGGCTAATTTGTTCACTCCGTAGGTTAAATATATTTGCATTGCTTAATCATTAATGAGCGCATCACATTCTAGTAAATACAATAACCAGCAGAGAGCTTAGCACCTTGAGCCCAGATAATATTTGGTGAATGCTTAAATCATTCAACACTTTCTGACCAGGTAGAAAGATGGGTTAAAATATGCATTAATACTGCATGCATATTAATATATGGCAACACGGTGGTGAATCTGTGGAATTCTTTGCCACAGAAGGCTGTGGAGGCCAAGTCAGTGGATACATTTAAGGCAGAGATAGATGATTAGTATGGGTGTCAGAGGTTATGGGGAGAAGGCCGGAGAATGTGGTTAGGAGGGAGAGATAGATCAGCCACGATTGAATGGTGGAGTAGACTTGATGGGCCAAATGGCCTAATTCTGTTCCTATCACACATGAACTTGTCAACAAAATGTAATTTAATGCAATGTGTTTTAAGGTGTGGACTGTTTAACTTCACTGGGTTATTAAAGAGAAGCATAGATAGACACAAAATGCTGGAGTAATTCAGCGGGTCAGGCAACAACTCTGGAGAACATGGATAGACGACGTTTCAGGTTAGGACCCTTCTTCAGACTAGAATCATCACCTAACCATGTTCTTCCATACAAACAAAGAACTGCAGATGCTGATGCATACCAAAGGTAGACACAAAGTAGTGGAGTAACTCAGCGGGTCAGGCAGCATTCTGGAGAAAAAGAATGGGTGAAGAAGGGTCTCGACCCGAAACGTCACCCATTGTTTATCTCCAAAGATGCTGCCTGTGACGTTGGGTTACTCCAGTACTTAGTGTCTATCTCCAGGGACGAGGCCTGACCCGTTGAATTAACCATATAATATAACCATATAACAATTACAGCACGGAAACAGGCCCTCTCGGCCCTTCCAGTCCGTGCCGACCATTAGTTTTCCCCTAGTCCCAGCACTTACTCCAGCACTTTGTGTCTTTCCTTGGTAAACCAGCATCTGCAGTTTATTGTCACTACAATGAGAAGCACAGGCAGGCTGGGTCAGTTTAACACCCCATTTCAGCAGCTGAATTGCTTCCACTGGTATCAGCTGCACAATACAAAGGTTTCCTGTTATGCCGATTCCACTTATACTGCAGACAGATTTCTAAAACACCAGCTCTGAAGAAACTGCCTCTGCAGAACCTGTCTTTGTCGTTTGATGGAGCTGACCCCCCTGCCACTGGAGGTCAGCACGTTCACCCCCAGGGCTCACAATTGGTGCTGCTAAAATCACCTGTGTTGCCAGTGGCAATTCTGCAAAATGATGGATTATTATTTTGCAGATTACGGAGGCCGGGAGGATTGCATTGCAGATGAGGGGAGCAGGTCGAAGCCTCCAGTCCATGGCAGAAAACAGACTGGAATGTGAAACTGAATAAATAACTGTGGAATGAGGAAACCTTCATCTTTTTACGATGCCCGACAACTCTGGCAGGGACAGCACGCTCTAACTTGGGGGGCACGGTGGCACAGCGGCAGAGTTGCAGCCTCATAGCGCCAAAGACCCGGGTTCAATCCTGACTATGGGTGCTGTCTGTGTGGAGTTTGTACGTGACATGCGTGGGTTTTCTGCGGGTGCTCCAGTTCCCACCCACACTCCAAAGACGTACAGGTGTGTAGATTAATTAGCATGGTAGTAAGTGTAAATTGTCCCTAGTGTGTGTAGGATAGTGTTAGTGTACGGGGATCGTTGGGTGGTGCGGACTCGGTTGGCCGAAGGGCCTGCTTCCACGCTGTATCTCTAAACTAAACTAAATTAAACCTCCTGCAAGGCGAAACCGGTTAGCCACAGTGGCAAAATGCATCACCATTTATGCTCGCTATGAATAGGAGAACAACAACACAACTACAGAGGTGCCCACTGCCCCTGGTGACTAGGGTTGCCAACTTTCTCACTACAAAATAAGGGACAAAAGGTCAACATGTTAGGTACAAATTCCCGACGGCAATTCATTGACCGACGGGCGACCTAACCGGCGAGTTTAGAAGATTTTACGTTGTGCCTATACTTCACACGCAATAAACTTGACGACTTGACATGATGTGCGGGAAGGAACTGCAGATGCTGGTTTAAACCAAAGATAGTCACAAAAAGCTGGAGTAACTCAGCAGGGCAGGCAGCATCTCTGGAGAGAAGGAATGGGTGATGTTTCGGGTCTGGAGAATGGTCTCGACCGGAAACCTCCCTTCCTTCTCTCCAGAGAAGCTGCCTGTCCCTCTGAGTTACTCCAGCTTTTTGCGTCTATCTTCGGTTTGACATGATATCCATCAACTTAAAATAATATAAAACAAAACTATATCCATTTTACATATTATACACCAGTTACTCAATAATGCTTCAGGTACTTTAACAGAACCATAGTCATACAGAGTCATTTTGTGATAGTCATAGACTCATACAGCACATAAATAGGCCCTTCGGCCCAACTTGCACAGGCCGACAATAATGCCCCATCCATATTAGCCCCACCTGCCCGTGTTTGGCCCATATCCCCAAAACCTTAAATCCATGTATAGGAAGGAACTGCAGATGCTGATTAGTACTGAAGATGGGGCTCACGTTGTCGACCTCCCCGTGGTGAGCCCTGTCAACTGACTTTAGTCAGGCGAACGACAACAAACGGAGACAGCAGCAGCGCCGTAGCTTGGCGCCAACCCGAAGCATGCGCCCTTTTTAGGGCGGGCACCTACGGATGTCGAACCGGATGGCATCACCCTGCTGCGGACTTCTGTTGCCTCAAACGCAAGAGAGAGAGAGAGTACTGAAGATAGGCACCAAATGCTGCAGAAACACGATGGGTCAGGCAGCATCTCTGGAGATAAAGAATAAGGTGATGTTTCGGGTAGGAACCTTTCCTCAGACATGTAAATCCATATACCTGTGCAAAACCAACAGGAACACGTAACATTAACTACATAACTCTCCGAATTGTGTATTGTTGCTGTATATTTTGTTTTTGTTTCATGCTTGCTTTAATTGTAAGGTGTCCATGAGAGTCCTGAAAGGCGCCCATAAATAAAATGTATTATTATTATTATTAACTACATAAGCTTGAGCGTGTATACATGGTTTACAGCAATATCTTTTTTTAATTGAGTCTTCCATTCCTAAAACTGCATGCACACAAAGAGACTTTACACAAGCTGCTTTTTGAGTTTACAGCTGCATACGTAAATTCAAAGTGCAGAATGTGGGAAAGGAATTTCTGGGACCTGGTGGGTGCTTCAATGCAGCAAGAGGTCCTTCATATACATGATCAGTGGCAAATCTACATTCAGCATTATAGAAGAGTAGAGAAGCAGAAAATCTTGATTTGTGTGCCCATTGATACCCTTAGCCCGCTAAATCGTCAGGAATGCTACGCGGTTAGACGGGCACTTCACATCTTCATAGATCAGAATAAAATCTACGGCGGACTGTTCCAATCATTAGCAATTTGTGCTAATTATCCAACAACTCAATTCCAAAATCCTCCATTATCCTCTGAGAAAGAAAGGGATCCTTTCAATACTTTGTAGACTACCCCTGACCAATTATTCTGTGGCGGGGTGAATGCATCGTGCATAGTAGTCTTATCAAATTATGTTTGACATTCCTGATAGCTGTGGTTGTCAGGTATAAAAATAGAGAGAGATCACACGTTTCTCACACCAGCCACGGCACCGAGATCAGGCAGTTTTCTACAATTTCCCCCCACTCTAATCCTGAGAGACTGCGCTGAACTACATTCACAGCAGTCGGTGGAGGCTTACCGTCCTTAAGGCATTTAAGTGGCTGGAAGAAACTTCCAATTAGCAGCGGCTGGCCGTGTCAATCATCGCTGGGCTGGAAACGCCAAAACCTCCCCTCATTCAGTCACAGACTGTCTCAATTAGTCAACAACTCACTTTACATCGGAGGTGCAGGATGAGGCAAGTCGTGAACTTTCCTATTTCCAGATTTACCCCCCATTTGGAATGGAATATTTTGTTGTCACATGTGAAAAGGCATGGTGAAATTCTTTGCTTGCACACCCAAGGTATTTTCATTACATCTGTCTGCAGTAGGAACTGTTTGCCTGGTTTAACATTGCCAAAAACACATAACTATTGTATTTTATCTAATGTGGCAGACAAATTGGCAATGCCCCCTATCTGTATTTCAGTGACCAATCTGGCCTCAATAAGCTTAGGAACATGGAAGGAGCCCAGCAGCCCTCAAACATAATTCTATTGTCATGTAGATCCTGACTGATCTGCATTTCAACTTCATCCATGCTCCTTTGCTTCATCAGCTCTCATACCCAAAGATCCTATAGCAAGCAAGATAGATCACTCGATGAAAAAGGCGTGGTACGGTCATGGGCAGATTCATGGGTAATTTTCGGCCCCATTCCCGTAGCCGGCTTCTGTCTCCGCACCAAAGATCCCATAGCGGAGCAAAGATAACTAGTGCGGAAACGGAAGCCGGTTATGGAAGCATCCTCGTAAAAAAAGTTATTTGGTAAAAATCTTCTCCTCATTTTCAGAATTTTAATTTATTAACACAAACTGTTCCCCCGCAACATTGATTACACTGCGAGTTGGTCGGGTTACGGAAATGGATGAAAAAAAAGCACACGTTCCGTTCTGTTGCGTACTACACGTCAGCCCATTGCATTTAGCAGGAGTGGTCTATCTTGCTCCGCTATAGGATCTTTGCTCATACCATTGTTGGACAAAAACCTTGCACGGTGTTTACATTCTATTCTGAACAAGTCACATCACCGGTAGAGTTGCGGCAAAGCTGCTGCCTTGCAGTGCCAGAGACCCGGGTTCGATCCCGACTGCGGGTGCTGTCTGTACAGAGTTTGTACGTTCTCCCCCGTGACCACGTGGGTTTTCTCCGGGCGCTCCAGTTTCCTCCCGCATTGCAAAGACGTACAGGTTTGGAGGTTAATTGGCTCCGGTAAAAATTGTAAGTTGCCCATGATGTGTGTAGGATAATATAAGTGTGCGGGTTCGCTGGTTGTTGTGGACTTGGTGGGCTGAAGGACCTGTTGCTGCACTGCATCTCTAAAGTAAAGTAACTAAACTGCTCAACTACAACCTTCAGGTTCTTGATTCGACCTGTACAACTCTAATGCTACCTCAGCAGCGAACTACGGACTACCACGTGCAAAACCATAATTGTAAATTGTCCCTAGTGCGCAGGATAGTGGGACCGCTGGTAGGCATGGACCCGAAGGGCCTGTTTCTGCGCTATATCTCTAAACTAAACATACTTAGGTGAGATGTCCTCTGGAACAACTGCAGTCCACGTGTTGAGGCTACCACAGTGCAGTTGGATGGGGAGATCCAAAGCTATGTGATTTGGAGGGAATCACATACTCTGCTGCCCTCGTTGCTCGAGGAGATCGAGGGTGAAGATTTGCGAGGTGCTCTTCATGAGTTGCTGTCATACTCACAAATACAAAACAGGGGATAAAAGGTTTTGTTTAGAGATACAGCATGGAAACAGTCTCTTTGGCCCACGGAGTCCACACCGACCATCGATCGCCCGTTCATACAAAGTTTGATGTTATTCCACTTTCCCATCCACTCCCAACACATTAAGGGCAATTTACAGAGGCCAATGAACCTACGAATCTGCACATCTTTGGGATGTCGGAGAAAACCAGATTGCTCAGAGGAAAGCTGTGCAGTCGCAGGGAGAACGTGCAAACTACATACAATAAGCATCTGAGGTCAGAATCAAACCCAGATCTCTGGCACTGTGAGGCAGCAGCAGGGCCGGATTTGGATGAAGAGAGACCCTAAGCTATTTCAACCCCCCCCATCCCAATCCCCCAGCCCCACGACTAGAGGACCATGACTACCCGACAGTGACAGTGTGACACTTTTAGATCCTACTGTATGTTGTCATTAAACAGTTAGTTCTAAAATACATATTGGATTCATCGTGGCGCAGGCGATGCTTTACCTGGATCGCCGTTTGAAGCTCTGGAGTGTTGGGCCCGTTGCTTCAACATCATGGAGCTGTGGTTTGCGGAGCTCCCAGCCTCGGGCCGCGCTGATTTCAACATCGCGGAGCCCTGGGATCCCTTTGCAAGGGCCGCCAGCGTGAATCTCCACCCAGCTCAGCCTGTGGACATCGTGAGCCGCGGTCTCCGGTAGGAAGTCGCCGATTCGGAAGTCCAAGCTGCTGAGAATGTTCTCCCGTTCCGACGTTGGATGGTGACCCCCAAATTTCATTGTACCAATGGCCATGAGGGAGGGTCCAAGAGGAGGGGTCCGTTGGTGATGGGAAAAGGGATAATCAATGGGGGCGAGGACTCCATCCCATGGAAGAACGGTGTGAGGCGGAGGTGACGGAAGAAGAGCTCCAAATCGCGGTGGGCGCAGAACTCATTGAGATGGGGACGGAGGGGGACAAAGGTGAGGCCAGGGCCGGCTTTAAGCCGATTGGACCGATTGCTCCCAATTGTGCCCTGTGAGTAAGGGGGCCCGCGCCAGAGTAATCTACTCTTGGCTCGGGTAGATGTACCCCGGGTGGAGGGGTTAGAGAGGGGCGGAGAGAGAGTGGAGGGGGAAGAAAGGGGTAGTTGGGGAGGGGGTTGTGAGGGGGAATGGAGAAGGGGGAGAGGGGGAGGTGGGTCTTTCCCTCACATTCCAGGGGCAGCGCTCCCGCCCATCCAGTTGCTGTGCTTCACGCACACAGCCCCGGCTCCACCCCTCTCTCTCCCCGGGGAGACGAGGTGAATAATGCAAGGAGGGCCGGTCCGGGGGTTGGAGCAACGTTTACAAACCTCGGCCTCAGCTCACACCTGTCCGCCCGGACCCCGGCATCCGCTCCTGCCGCCGGCCCTCTCCCTCCCTTCTCTCCTTCCCTTCTTCCCTCCCTCCCTTCCCTCCTTCCCTCCATCCTTCCTCTCTCTTTTCCCTTCTCTCATTTGCTCCATCCTTTCTTTCTCTCCTTCCTTTCTCTACTTCCTCCCTCCTATCTGCCCTTCCTCCTTTCTCTCCCTCCCTCCCACACACACATCACGCACTGACAACTAACACACAGTTAGGATGGGGTAGAAGCCTAAAGGGTAGGAGGAAGGGTCTGACAAACGTCGCCTATCTCCTTCGGATGCTGCACCCGCTGAGTTTCTCCAGCTTTTTGTGCCCCAAAATTTAATGCCTGGACTGGTTTTTCACTAATGGTTATTCGTTTTCCAGGATTCTATTTAATTAAATTACTTAAATTACTTTGGGTGGGGAAGAGCTGGGGCCACATGGTTTGAGGGGAATGGGGAAGACCCAGTGGAATAGCCACTGAGATTACCAGGGTTGGCTGATTAGCACTAGGACCGAGTGCTGTTAAATCCGGGGGAGTGGGAGTCTGCAGCATGGAAGCTTCAGGCCCGGTCCAGGCTGCAGGTAAGGTGACGGCGGCGGCTGCGGGCTGCTGGAGAGCGGTGGAGTGGCCAGGGTCAGCGGGCAAAGAGTAGGAGGTCCCGGTGGGCAGATGATCGGTGGGGCGGCGAGGTTGGACTGGTCCGGTGAGGCAGCGAGGTGAGTAGGCCCCCTAGATCTCGAGGCCCTAAGCTTAAGCTTGTCTAACTTATACGTAAATCTGGCCCTGGGCAGCAGCTCAACCAACTGTACTTCTGTGCCACTCACACCATCACCCTATCATTAATTACAACTGTAACTTAACATGGAATAATAGACAATAGACAATTGGTGCAGGAGTAAGCCATTCGGCCCTTCGAGCCAGTACCTCCATTTAATGTGATCAAGGCTGATCATCCCCAATCAGTACCCCATTCCTGCCTTCTCCCCATATCCCCTGTCTCTGCTATTTTTAAGAGCCCTATCTAGCTCTCTCTTGAAAGCATCCAGAGAACCTGCCGCCACCACCCTCTGAGGCAGAGAATTCCACAGACGCACAACTCTCTGAGAGAAAAAGTATTTCTTTGGCTCTGTTCTAAATGGCTTACTCCTTATTCTTAAACTGTGGCCCCTGGTTCTGGACTCCCCCAACATCGGGAACTTGTTTCCCTGCCTCTAGTGTGTCCAAACTCTTAACAATCTTATATGTTTCAATGAGATACCCTCTCATCCTTCTAAACTCCAGCGTGTACAAGCCCAGCCGCTCCATTTTCTCAGCATATGACAGTCGCGCCATCCCAGGAATTAACCATTGTAAACCTACGCTGCACTCCCTCAAAAGCAAGAATGTCCTTGCTCAAATTGGGGGACCAAAACTGCACACAATACTCCAGGTGTGGTCTCAATAGGGCTCTGTACAACTGCAGAAGGACCTCTTTGCTTCTATATTTGATTCCTCTTGTTATAAAGGCCAACATGCCGTTCGCTTTCTTCACTGCCTGCACTACCTGCATGCTTACTTTCATAGACTGATGAACAAGGACCCCCAGATCCCGTTGTACTTCCCCTTTTCCCAACTTGACACCATTTAGATAGTAATCTGGAACATGTGATAGTAATAATAGAACATGTGGACCATTTAATTCTCCATTTGATGGGATGATCTTTAACTTATTAAAGATCTTTGCTTATTAAATATCTATCATCCTCACAGTTAAAATTAATGTTGACTCGACATCAGTTGTCAATCACAAAAGAGAGTTCCAAACCAGTGCAAACTTTTAGAGGTAAAAATCGTTACCAATTTGGTTGCTCTAAGGAGTCACAAGAAACTGCAGATGCTGGAACTGTGAGCAAAATGCAAAGTGCTGGAGGAACTCAGTGGGTCAGCAATCATCCAGGGAGGTAATGGATAGGCTCCTTCTCGGGTCAGGCCTCAAGATCTTTGCTTCCCAGCCCTTGGAAATAGTCATGGTCAAAGAGTGATACAGCGTGGAAACAGGCCCTTCGGCCCAACTCGCCCAAACCAACCAACATGTCCGAACTACACGAGCCTCACCTGCTTGCATTTGGCCCATATCCCACAAAACCTGTCCTGTCCATGTACCTGTCCAAATGTTTCTTAAACATTGCCATAGTACCCGCCTCCACGACCTCCTCCAGCAGCTCGTTCCATACACCCACCACCCTTGTTGACCGAATATTCCCCTTTAACATTGTGCCAGAAACACCTCGCATGATACTGCTGGCTCGTAGGTGAAGGATGCTAAATGCTGCGCTGAACAATTGCACTCTTAAACGCTCACTTTATGCGACATTCAGCAGAGATACGGCGGCATAATCCACCAGGATAGAAGTTATCATTATTTTTCTGCCTGTGGAATTGCATTAGCATACGTCTGAAAATGTTAGGTATCGAGGGAAGGCCACAAAGGGATCACCTCAGCTGTGTCTGCGCTGGATTAGGAAACCAGCACTTCTCGGAGCTTTCCGCAGGGGAACATGTTGGGAAATGGAGCCGCATATTTAATAAAGTTAATATCCCTGCTCTTCTCCATCGCAGTAATATTGTCAAAGCCCTGTCCCACTGTACGAGGTCATTCCAAGAGCTCTCCAGAGTTAAAAAAAAAAAATCAAACTCGTGGTAAGCACGGAGAATGAACATAGCGGGTACGTCAGAGCTCGGGGACGTCTCTTAGCGGCTCGTAACGCTAATGGCAGGTACTCGGGAAACGCGGTAAGCTCGGGAAGACTCGTGAAGTTTTTTCAACATGTTGAAAAATGTCCACGAGAGCCCCGAGTACCTGCGAGCGGCCATTACCGTAAATCTCCGAGTTCGAATCAGGGCAAACTCGGGAGAACTCTTTGAATGAACTCGTGCAGTGTGACAGGGGGATCTTATAGAAACTTACAAAATTCTTAAGGGGTTGGATAGGCTAGATGCAGGAAGATTGTTCCCGATGTTGGGGAGGTCCAGAACAAGGGGTCACAGTCTAAGGATAAGGGGGAATTCCTTTAGGACCTAGATGAGGAAAACATTTTTCACACAGAGAGTGGTGAGTCTCTGGAATTATCTGCCACAGAAGGCAGTTGAGTCCAGTTCATTGGCTATATTTAAGAGGGAGTTGGATGTGGCCCTTGTGGCTAAAGGGATCAGGGGGTATGGAGAGAAGGCAGGTACAGGATACCGAGTTGGATGATCAGCCATGATCATATTGAATGGCAGTGCTGGCTCGAAGGGCCGAATGGCCTACTCCTGCACCTATTTTCTATGTTTCTATGTTTCTATGACGAGGGCTTTAAGTGTGAGCAGCCTGCACGTGTGGAAGAGCGCGTTGTGCAAGGTCAAACGTTCTGGCTTTCCAGACACATCACGCGCTAAAAATATCTTGGCCCCTTCATAAAAAAAAACGAAGCATTTACACTCCACGGATTTAAAATAAATGTGGGATTGTGTCTGGAATTTGCCTGCAAGAGGTGAATGGAAGGACTCTCTTTCCAGCCGACAATCAAATGCCTGAACACTGACTGCAGTACCAAGAGGAGAAACCCCTCTTGGTCAGGGGGATTTCTGAGCGTTACAATGTTTGACGTTTGCACATGCTTGACTGGTTTTCTAAAATTATTCCATTTACTCAGCCGTGTCTGTTCCCTGCCTTCTCTATTCAATAAATGCCACCCAGACGTGGAGTATTGGCTCAACAAAAGGAAACAGCAGAATAAACCCGAGTATAGGCTAATGAACTGGTAATGTTAGTTTATTTAATCTCTCTCTCTCTCTCTCTCTCTCTCTCTCTCTCTCTCTCTCTCTCTCTCGCTCTCTCTCTCTCTCTCTCTCTCCCTCTCCTCTCCACATCTCTCTCTCTGTCTCTCTCTCTCTCTCTCTCTCTCTCCCTCTCCTCTCCACATCTCTCTCTCTGTCTCTCTCTTGCTTCTCTCTCTGTCTCTCCTGTCTCTCTCCCTGTCTGTCTCTCTCTCTCCCTCTCTCTCCCCCCTCTCTCTCCTTCTCTCCCTCTCTCTCTCCCTCTATCTCTACCTCTCTCTCTCTCTCTCTCTCTCTCTCTCTATCCCTATGTCTCTTCCTCTACCTCTCCCTCTCTGGAGTAACTCAGCAGGACAGGCAACATCTCTGGAGAGAAGGAATGGGTGACATTCTGGGTTGAGATCCTTCTTTTCAGTGCCACTTGGACCACCTTACTCAGTGCCAAATTTCGGAAGAAGGGTTGGACGTCCAAGATGGCGCCTGCCTTGGCAACTCACCTACAACTTCTATCAACTCACCTGCATCAGGGAAACGGCAGTAATCGGTGCCGTTTCAGACAGGCTGCTTGGGCAGCTGAAAGCGCTGGAAATTTTGCGATCTCCCGCAGCTGCGGGAGCCCGGACTTTAAACTTTCCCACGCCGGCTGTAAAACTCCCGACCTGACTGAGGAACCCAGGTACGGCACCTGGAAACCCCGGGATGACCTCCAGAGCCGACGGGCTGGTTATCCCAGAAAAAATGAAGCTGGAGCTGCTGACTTTGAGGGAACCCCCGTTCATTACGGAGCTGGAGCTGCCGTCTGTGAGGGAATTCCCGTTCCAGCGCTGGTCCGCAGAAACAGCAGGTACAGGAAACACAGTACCTGGAAACAAAGGGGAAGCCTCCATTGTGTCCGGAAACATGGCCGGCGGGCAGGACTTCAGGTCAGACTGAAGCGCAGGGGACTTCGGCCCCCTCTCCCTACTATCCTACTGGCCAATGTTCAGTCCCTTGAAAATAAAGTGGAGGACTTAAGAGCAAGACTGCTTTATCAAAGGGAGCTGAGGGAATGCTGTGTGTTCTGTTTCACAGAGACATGGCTCACCCCCAGCAGAGGAACAACTACAGGACTGTTTGGAGTCTGTAGACTGGGCAATGTTCAAGGACTCGGCAACGGACTTGAATGAACATGCCACAGTCGTTACAGACTTCATTAAGAAATGTGTGGAGGACTGCATCCCCACAAAAACCTTCCGAGTGTTTCCCAATAAGAAACCTTGGATGAACTCTGAGATCCGCACTCTTCTGAAGACCAGACACCGGGCATTCATGTCTGATGATACAGTGGTCTACACAAAGTCCAGATACGACCTTGGTAAGGCCATCAAAAAGGCCAAAAGGGAGTTCTGCTCCAAACTAGAGGATGAGACAGATGTTTGGCAGCTGTGGCAGGGACTGAATGCAATCACCTCCTACAAGGCGAAATCAGGAGGATACATCACTCCTTGATGAGCTCAATGCATTTTACGCATGCTTTGATAGGGAGAACACCGATGTGCCTTCCCGAGCCCCCATTCGCTGTGATGGTATTTCAGTCTCAGTCACAGAGGCCGACGTCAGGAAATCCTTCAGAGGGGTGAACCCTCGAAAAGCGTCTGGACCTGATGGCATACCTGGTCGTGTTTTAAAAACCTGTGCGGTCCAACTGGTTGGAGTTTTTACGGACATTTTCAACCTGTCACTTCTGAGGTCTGAGGTTCCCACCTGCCTCAAAAGGGCATCAATAATACCGGTGCCAAGAAGAGCAAGGTGACGTGCCTCAATGACTATCGACCTGTGGCACTAACGCCTGTGGTGATGAAATGCTTCGAGAGGTTGATCATGGCGCAAATCAACTCCTACCTTGACAAAAACCTGGACCCACTGCAGTTCGCTTACCGCCACAGATCAACGGTGGACGCGATCTCGCTGGCCCTCCACTCAGCTCTGGACCACTTGGACAACAAAAACTCATATGTCAGGCTGTTATTCATTGACTACAGCTCGGCATTTAATATAATCATCCCCTCCAAGCTGGTTACCAAACTCGCAGAACTGGGTCTCTGCGCATCCCTCTGCAATTTGATCCTCGACTTCCTCATTCACAGACCACAGTCTGTTCGTATTGATGGAAATGTGTCAGACTCGATAACAATCAGCATGGGAGCACCTCAAGGCTGCGTGCTCAGCCCCCTGCTGTACTCACTCTATACTCATGACTGCGTAGCCGGTCACAGTGCGAATTCCATCATCAAGTTCGCTAACGACACCACTGTAGTGGGACGTATCACTGATGGGGATGAGTCGGAGTACAGAAGAGAGATCGAGCGACTGTCCATATGGTGCCAGCACAATAACCTGGCCCTCAACACCAGCAAAACCAAGGAACTGTTTGTGGACTTTGGAAGGAGTAGGATGGGGACCCACAGTCCTGTTTATATCAACGGGTCGATGGTTGAAAGGGTCAAGAGCTTCACATTCCTGGGCGTGCACATCTGTGAAGATCTTTCCTAGTCCGAGAACACAGATGCAATTATTAAGAAAGCTCATCAGCGCCTCTACTTCCTGAGAAGATTACGGAGAGTTGGTCTATCAAGGAGGACTCTCTCTAACTTCTACAGGTGCACAGTAGAGAGCTTGCTGACCGGTTGCATCGTGCACCGGTCCATCATCGGCTCTGACCTCCCTTCCATCGAGGGGATCTACCCCAGTCGCTGCCTCAAAAAGGCTGGCAGCATCATCAAGGACCCACACCACCCTGGCCACACACTCATCTCCCTGCTACCTTCTGGTAGAAGGTACAGGAGCCTGAGAACTGCAACGACCCGGTTCAGGAATAGCTACTTCCCCACAGCCATCAGGCTATTAAACCTGGCTCGGACAAAACTCTGAACATTAATACCCCTCCATCTGTTATTTGCACTTTATTAATTTATTAATTAATGTGTGTATTTAAGTATATAACTGTAATCAATGCCTACTATGTTCTGTTGTGCTATGCAAAGTAAGAATTTCATTGTCCTGTCAGGGACACATGACAATAAACTCTTTTGACTTTGACTTTTGACTTTTGACATTCCTTCTCTCCAGAGATGCTTCCTGTCCCACTGAGTTACTCCAGCATTTTGTGTCGGTACACATATCCTGTTGTTTTACTGTAAACACCTGATCAGCAATGGGATTACAGTTCTAAATATTGAGATTACAAGATCAAGAAACAATTAATTTCTCAATCGTTTCATTTATTCACACACTTACACTAATTCAGGTACAAATATAATTGGCTCCTGGTAGCTCCAGCCTCTTGTAAACTGATTTGTTTCATTCCGTAACCATCCCCACGGCCTTCTTGCCCTCCATCTTCTGAACACTTTTGCCAAACTATTCTACTGCTCCTTGACAATATTCTCTGAACATTCAACTTCAGTTTAGTTTAGTGTCATGTGTACCGAGGTGCAGTGAAAAGCTTTGGTTGCCTGCTGTCCCATCAGCGGAAAGACATCACTGAACTAATCCCGCCCTCCTCACACCATCCCAACTCCAGATTCCTGCCAGTTCAGCCCCATTTCACCAGCATGATTTAGGAAACCGGAGCACCTGGGAAAAAACCCACATAGTCACAGGGAGAACATACAAACTCCGTACAGACAGCACCCACGGTCAGGATCGAACCTGAGTCTCTGGCGCTGTGGGGCAGCAACTTACCATTGTTCCACCGTGCTGCCCGCTCGACTCTCGAGTTTAGAAGAGTGTAGCAACCTAAGGTGCTGCAAGCTGTCAAAGGATCGCAGGGTAGTCGTGCAAGGCAGTGAGTGGAGTGAGTGATCGAGAGCAATGCTGAATGCAGCAGCTAGGAAGCTTGGCTACAGGATTAATGCAGGGTCTGAAGAAGGGTCTCGACCAGAAACGTCTCCCATTGCTTCTCTCCGGAGATGCTGCCTGTCCCCCTGAGTTACTCCAGCATTTTGTATCCATTTTCGGATTAATGCAGGGGTTGATCATGGGCATCGAGTCAGATCAACATGAACCGACCACCTGTTTGCATCAAGCACGACTATTTGGGTTCGGCAGTCTACACACAATTTGCACAGTACCGAAAAAATAGAGACAACTTTGTCCTGCAGTCAAATTGTACATGCTCGAAAACTGAGATTTTTGCTTCCCATCCTACAATTATCAATTTGCAATCTCCAGTTATTATTAATCTATGCTCAATTCAACAATGTCCCACCCTTATTCTCCACACAATGCACAGTGAAACACACTCATCCCCAGCGCCATTAGCGGCCATCTCTTTAATACATTTGTGACAATGAGAAAATGGGCTGGGAATATAACTTGGCGCAGGTAATAATTTACCGAAAGATAATAAATTACAAACATCTACTAGCTGTTTATTAAATATTCATTCATCTTTGCAATTCCGCGACGGGAGCTAATAATGTGCGCGTTACCGCCTGATGACGTTCAGATCTTTCGTATTACAGAGTGAGATGTTAAAAAAAAATCAATAATATTGACTAAACATTTGGAGAAAAAAAAATCTAACTCCTGAAGATGATAAAGCAGAAAAGATTTGACTTTCAATGTATGAGTTTTGAATTTTACAACTTTAAGTAACACCCCTCCCCCTCTTCCCTTCCCTACCCCCCCCCCCCCCCCCCCCCCCCCCCCCCCACCAACCCCCACTACCACCATCTGGTGCCCATCTATTTCTTCCACTATTCTGCCCCTCTTTCTTCCCCCTGTCCCATCACATCTACAATCCTCCCTTTGGCTTTACATTTCACTACCTATCTACCTAATCAAACCCCTCTCCCCTGCATCCCCATTATCCCCAGACCAGGCTTTGGCCTGCTCCTACCTCTTTTCCAGTTTTCTATTACCCCCCCCTACTGCAATCAGTCTGAAGAAGAATCCTGACCTAAGAGGTCCGCAGATGGTGCCTGACCTGCTTATGTTTTGCTCAAAATTCCAGTATCTGAAGATCCTTGTGTCTCTGAATTATTTTACTCTTCCATTTATAAATATCTTTATGCTTTTAATTCCTAGTCACGAGTCACTATTCAAGAAGGTTCACCAGCGTCTCTTCTTCCTGAGAAGATTAAAGAAGGTCCATCTGTCTCCTCAGATTCTGGTGAACTTCAACCGCTGTGCCATCGAGAGCATCCTTACTAACTGTATCACAGAATGGTATGGCAACTGCTCTATCTCCAACCGGAAAGCACTGCAGAGGGTGGTGAAAACTGCCCAAGGCATCACCGGTTCCTCACTCCCCTCCATTGAGTCTGTCCAGAGCAAGCGATGTCTGCGAAGGGCGTGCAGCATCGTCAAGGACTGCTCTCACCCCAACCACAGACTGTCCAGGTCTCTCCGTTGCCGGACTAGCAAGTTGAGGAAAAGCTTCTTCCCTGCGGCTGTTACCCTACTTAATTCTGCACCTTGGTGATTTCCAGTCACTCCAGACAATCCTTCCCCCAGTGACTGATCTCCCCCCCCCCCCCCCCCCCCCCCCCCCCACTGAAATTTGCACTACTGCTACTGTATATACATATATATATTTTACTGTTCCGTTATTCTGTGTTTGCACTTCTAGATGAGATGCTAACTGCATTTTGTTGTCTCTGTACTTGTACACTGCACTATGCCAATAAATTTTGAATCTGAATCTGAAAGGACATCTCGCTCCATTCATTCTGGGGAAATGTATGTCAGTACACTGGCTTTAACATGAGAGAGTAGCTGATGCACCGATATTTTATAGCAGTGTCTCAAATGGACATCCATCTTTTGAGCACAATTACTGGGTTAAAAATATTGTTTCACTCGAAAAGCATAGCTTTCACAGCTTCAGTTCAGTTTAGTTTGTCATGTGCACCGAGGTACAGTGAAAAGCTCTTGTTGCGTGCCTGCCAGTCAGCAGAAAGACAATACATGATTACAATCGAGCCATTTACAGTGTATAGATGCATGATGAGGGAATGACGTTCAGTGCAAGGTAAAGCCAGCAAAGTCCAATCAAGGATAGTGTGAGGGTCACCAATGAGGTAGATAGTCGTACAGCACTGCTCTCTAGTTGCGGTACGATGGTTCAGTTGCCTGATAACAGCTGGGAAGAATCCCTGAATCTGGAGATGTGAGTTTTCACACTTCTATACCTTTTGCCCGATGGGAGAGGGAAGAAGGGGGAGTGGTCAGGGTGTGACTCGTCCGTGATTATGCTGCTGGCCTTGCCGGGGCAGCGTAAGGTATAAATTGAGTCAATGGAAGGGAGGTTGGTTTGTGTGATGTCTGGGCTGTGTCCACACTGTACAGATCTGTTGAAATGTCCTTGATTAGTACGGGTGCCAGAGGATTTGGGGAGAGGTCAGGAGAATGGGGTTGAGAGGGAGAGATCGATCAGCCATGATTGAATGGTGGAGTAGACTAGATGGGCCAAATGGCCTGAATCTGCTTCTATCACTTATGGACTTATGAAAATTGTTCTCGAAAGATAGGAGTGGGTGCTTAAGAAACATTAATTAGTTTACATATTGATGTGACCTATAGTTTATTGTCACCCAAATGGGAAAAAAAATAATAACTGCAGTAATATCAAGTTTGTGACACTGCGCCAAGGGAGAACATAACGCCTTTTAAACATCCTGAAATTTTGCACAACGCTACAGAAATGAAAGATTTTTTATGTTTGAAAAATTCAGCAAATCCGGGGAAAACTGTGCAAAGTTAACGTTTACGTCACGTTAACGTCATGACATGTTCACGTCAATAACCTATTGGAAAGGTTAATCCCCGAAAAAGTTAATACTGTTTCCTTCCCCACGGATACTGCCATCCTAATAGATATTTCTGGTGTTTTCTGCTTTTATATCTGATTTCCAATATCTGTGGTGTGGTGCTTTTGCGGTCCTTGCTGATCCAAGTTTAGTTTAGTTTTTAGATACAGTGCAGAAACCGGTCCTTCAACACACCGAGTCCATGCAGACCAGCCTTCCCCACATACTAACATTACCCTGCACACCCTAGGAACAATTTTGACATTTTTAAACCAAACCAATTGACCTATAAAACTGTACGTGCTTGTCGTGTGGGAGGAAACCGAAGATCTCGGAGAAAACCCACGCAGGTCACGGGGAGAACGTCCAAACTCCGTACAGACAGCAGCCGTAGTCAGGATCGAACCCGGGTCTCTGGCGCTGTAAGGTAGTAACTCTACCGCTGCGGCACCGTGTCCCTCTGTTTTTGTTTTGTACTTTCCCAGAACTGAATCTTATGTATTTTAACCCATAGAGAACAGAAAAAAGGAGGATTTTTTCTGGAACTTAACATTATTAATTGCATTAACAGCGAACGAGACTATAAATCTATCAGTCTGACAAACAAACAAATGAATGCCTTAAAGAATGATTTGTGAACACGGATTAACAGCATCTCATATCACAGCGCCTACATACCAATGTGGCACAAATAGAATCCTTAAATCTTCACCCCTGAAAAATGCGAGTCATTTGACTGAGAAACATACATTTTTCATGAGAGAAGTTAGTGTATTTTTGACCTTTGCAACATTACTGCAAATTACATTGCTGCAGGGTGCAAGGATAATTGAATGATCCAAGGAAATATATTGCCCTATTCATTTCTTATTAAGGTTAAACCATTAAATATTACCAAGAATTATTTATTCGTAAACTTAAAAAGACAAATAGGATGAACAAATGGCTTGCATGCCTGCATCTTGCAGGCTGTGAAATTAGCGGCTGTCCATGCATAGACTTTGGTACTGCTGGGACATCTTTCGCTTAGTTCAGTTTAGAGATACAGCACGGCAACAGACCCTTCAGCCCAGCAAGTCCGTGCGGACCAGTGATCCCCATGCACTAACGCTGTCCTACACACACACACTAAGGACAATTTACATTTATACCAAGCCAAATAATCTACAAACCTGTACGTCTTTGGAATGTGGGAGGAAACCGAAGATCTTGGAGTGAACCCACGCAGGTCCCTTACAGACAGCACCATTAGTCGGGATCGAACCCGGGCCTCTGGCGCTATAAGGCAGCAACTCTATTGCTGCACCACCGAGCTGCACTCATTCAATCATTTTATATCATAAATGAGTGTGATCTTCCATCGCGTGAAGCAAAATGGATCCTTAACAAATGAAAATTTAAGCCCTCATCATGTTTATCTTTTAATGATGGAATATAATCAGACAATGATATTATATTACTTAATATAAAACTGCCAGTACTCGGTGACAACTCCCAAACAACAGAAGATGACACGATTACATTAATCATTCTTGCAGAGGGTGGCATATCGCGGGAGTTTACGACCCTGGAGGGTTGTGGAGGCTGTATTGCTGAAGGCACTCTGCTGTGGATTGTCACCTTGTCGTGGTGGAGAAGCTTGTGTGGATCTGAGATCCTGAGAGCGATGCCGTCTGGAGCCATGCTCCTGGTAGGGCCACCCATGGCGGTAAGGTCGAGGGGGAGGTCTCTGACAAAGACCTCCAACCAAGACCTCAACGGTGAAACAGGCGGAGGATGATGGCTGACTTTAGTGGAGCGTCACAATGGCTGGGAAGGCGGATGAAGGCTGCAGCAGAAAAGGGTCTCTGGTCGTCTTGGACTCCATGCCATTGGATCCTGACCCAGATCTGTCAAGGACCGTGTGGTGGCTGTCTGTGCACCAGTCTCCCCACGTTAAACAAAGCCACGCACAGGCATTCTCCATGGGAGGACAGTCATACTCGTCTCGAGTGACCCACCGATGGTGATTTAACAAGGAGTTGTAACATTTTAGATCAAATCAGGAAATCAAGCAGTGTGCACAATTGGCACAGAGACCTACAACGGATTAGCCATGATCATACTGGATGGTGGCATAAGGCTAAACGAACTAACTTTTCACTTGGGCAGCAGTATGAATATTGATTTCTCGTACTTCAAATAACCCTTGCACCCCCTCTCTCCCCGTCCCTCCCCCACCCTAGTCGTCATACTAGTTTCACTGTCGTCCTGCTGAGTTTCACTGTCTGTATAACTCGTTATCACTTTCCCCACAGCCAACATGGACCATCTTTCCTGAATCATCATTGCTTTTTGCATATCTTTCTTTCATTTTTTCTATGTACCATCTATATCTCTGTTTCTCTTTCTCCTTACTCTCAGTCAAAAGAAGGGTCTCAACCTGACAAAATATGTGCTGAAAATGTACAGGTTTTGGATCATCCACTTCCCTGCTACAATTACCTCCATTTAAACAACTGTAGCAACGTAAGACTGAATAATATCGAAGTAAATGAATATAATAGTAAGATTAAACGAGAACTCACCTGTTCGAAGTTTGATCGTTATTTTACGAGGAGTTACGATGAGGGATTACGTGAAGAGCCCCGCCTCACGCTGGTAACGGCATACTTCAAAGCAACGGCAATGAAAAACACAGAACACCAAAGCCGGAGTAACATAGTAAGGCTCATAAAAAGACTTAGAACCACCATTTGATCATTTATTTTACGAGGGTGGGAGTGGAGGGCACGTAATCCCTCATCGTAACTCCTCGTAAAATAACGATCAAACTTCGAACAGGTGAGTTCTCGTTTAATCTTACTATTTTACTTCGGAGTCACGTGAGTGACTACGTGAAGAGTTTTTAAAGCTTTCTGTGTTTTTTATGTCGTAGAATTAATCCGTACGACAGTCCGGCTAAGTAAACACATACATGAGAAAGCAGACAAAAGTTAGATCTTTTCACAATTAAATTTTTTAATGGTTGAAAGACCATATAATACCCTCCTTATATTTGAGGGAAAAATGATTACAAGTGACAAAAGATATCAGTGACTACACAACTGATTATAGCAATTAATAGCAAACAAAGCAGGTGATTATAGTGCTCCCAACACCGCGTGTCCAAAGCTTGTCATAGTGTGAACAGGTTTGTTGTAGAACTTTGAAAAAGTTTCTTCTTTACTCCACCCTGCGATTTTTTAAAATATGCTCGAGAGGTACGTCCCGCCCCTTCGCCGCGGACGTAGCTGCCGCCCTGGTGGAGTGAGATTTGAAGACATCAGTGTCTACTCCCGCTAAAACCAACACCTGTTTCAACCATTTTGAGATAGTTTGAACTGAAGCTTTTGTGTGTGGCTTTTTGTGCGTAAGCAGCAATGTCTTTTCGTTTCCTCGAAAAGTGTCCGTAACTTTAATATATTGGTTCAAATGTCTAACCACACACAAAGCAGGCTCAATATGAAAAGCTTGAAAGGTTACCTTTTGTTCCAGATCTCCCTGGTCTACTTTGTTTGATCAGATCGTAAACATAGAATACAACGTTATCTGTAGTCACATGCATACAGTCTAAACGCAACATTTGTAAAGTTTGCACTCTTTGGGCTGAGACCAGTGACATTAACATGACCAATTTCAATGTTAACCTATCCAATGTCAACCCTTCAATTGGCGTCCATTCTCTAAGTAGAGCAAGTACTATGCTCACATCCCAAATCTCTGTATATCTAGGTTTTGGCGGATTCATGTGAAAAATTCCTTTCATGAATCGTGATATTAATGGATGCGACCCAATTGACTTCTCACCAATCATAAGTCCTAAATAGGACGACAAGGCACTGCGTGCAGTGTTAATGGCACTGTAACTTAAATGTTGCCCAAAGTGCAAATTGGCAAGGAATTCCAAAACATGAGTAACATTCACAGAATCATCAGAAATATTTGACTGTGTGCAAAATTCTTCCCATTTCTTAATATGTGTCATATATTGTTTCTGTGTGCTATGTCGCCATGATGCGCCAATAATTGTCAACGTTTGGTCCGACAATCCCAGTTCCTGTAGTGGTCTGGTCAAAACCTGCAGATTAACAAATTCATATATGCATATAATGGGTAACCTTCATTTGTTACTGGATTAGTCAAGATATCACTACAGTTAGGAATCTGCATATATGGTTCTTTAATCATATTTAGCATAACTGGGAACCAAGGTTGAGTTGGCCAATTTGGCACTACCAACAATCCGGAAGCTGAATCTTGCTCTATTTTCTTCAAGCATCTCTGGATCAGAGCAAATGGTGGAAAAGCATAAAAGAACATTTTTCCCCAGTGTAATGAAAATGCATCTACTGCAACTGCGTCCGGATCGTGTTCCCAAGACACATAATGAGGCAATTGATGATTAAGCCTGGATGCAAACAAATCAATTTCTGGCAACCCAAATCGTCTAACAATATTCTTAAATATTGCTGGCTTAAGCATCCATTCCGTATTATCCTTAAAAATCCTGGACCTTTCATCTGCTACCACATTGTCTTTACCTGGAATATAGCTTGCTGAAATCCATATCTGCCGACCAATACACCATTGCCATATCTCATTGACCAGACAATCACATGATACTGATCTAACTCCCCCCATGTGATTAATGTAAACCACAGCCGTTTTATTGTCTAATTGTATTAATACATGCAGACATTGTTTAGCAGAACAATATGCTTTAAGCCCATAAAAGGCCCCCAATAACTCCAAATAGTTAATACCATACTTTTGGAGAAACACTTGCTCTTCAGTTTTTCCATCTACCTCCACAACTGGAAGATAAATCTGTGGCCCCCCATCCGAGAGCACTAGCATCTGTTTGCAAAACCATTTCAGGCTGTTTAATCATGATCTTCTTAGCAGCTTGTGGGACATTTTCAACCCACCATTGCAATTCCAATACTGCTTTCCTTGTTAATTGCATAGGTCTGTCAAAGTGACCTGCCTTATCTTTAAGAGCCCTTACTTTGTCCCTTTGAAGATTTTGATAATGTAATGGCCCAAATTCCACTGCCGGAAATGCTGCCACCAGTGTACCAATGACTTTTGCCACTTCTCGGATGGAGGGATAAGGTTTGTGAATGAGGTAATTACACATTTGCAAAATATCATTTGTCTTCTTTGCTGGCAACGTAACTAACATAGTCACTGAGTTAATTACAAACCCCAGAAAATCAATTGATTGAACTGGCTGCAGCTGGGATTTAATTGGATGAATTAAGAATCCAAGCTCTTTAAACAAAGCTTTAGTAACTGAAATTGAGTGCTCAGCTGACTCTTGACTATCATTAATAATCAGAATATCATCCAGATAAGCCATTACAATGTGTGTTTCTGTGCTCTTAATTGAGCTAAAACTGGTTTCAACAGTTTTGTAAAGAGTCTAGGAGCCGAACTTAATCCATTTGGTAAAGCTTTGAACTGCCATAATTGCCCCTGCCAATAAAACTTTAAGTATCTCCGAAAAAGATGATGAATTGGTACAGAATAATAGGCGTCTTTCAAATCAATCTTAGCCATATAAGAACCTGCTGAAATCAAATATTTTGCAGTTTTGAATGTCTCCATCTTAAAATGTTTGTATTCTACAAACTTATTTAGATCTGTAAGGTCTAGAATAATTCTACAACCACCATCTTTCTTATCTCTGCGAAATATATTAGAGACAAATTGATGCTTATGTTCATAAGTTTTTTCAATTACCCCTTTTTCGGATAATTTGCCAATTTCCACATTAATCTCCATTCTTTCTTCTGGAGAAAACACATAAGCATAAGCAGGTTTATTCTGTACAGGAGGATTGACCCCTTCTTTAAAAATAATAATAGCTCCTGAAACTGCTTGTAATATAAATCGATCAGAAGTAATATTAAGCCAGGCATTATAAAATTTTTGCAATCTCCCTCCAACTGGAGATTCACCCACAGTTTCTTTAAGGATAGAAGTCTTTAATACCTCTCCATAGGAGCGTGATGGTCTCCTCTTTCCCGAATGCAGGGAAGCAGTGGCCTGTGCAGCACGATAATACTTTCGTGACAAATTTCTGCCTCTATAACGAAAATCAAAACCCCTTCGGGCCGAAAACCCTTTTCTTTGTCCAGAGACAAAAGGCTTAATAGTGCTAAAATATTTAGCTTCTTCATCCAACTGCTTCAGTTGTTTCGGCAGATTTTCTCCAAACAAATATCCAGGAGCTTGAACTCCACTTTCTTGACACAGGCTTGCATATCTAGGGTGAAATATGGGCCGAATCGCCATTTTCCTCATGCAATTGATCTCATAAAACGAATTGCACATTAAGCCCAAAGTATCTTTTTGAATCTTGTCCATTTCCAGATTCTCCATTTGCCTGCCAAATGCCGTGATGGCAGCCGAAAATAATTTTAGCACCTTTTGAAATTTCACTTCTTGGGCTCTCATACTTGGAGTCATAGATGCCCATACCATCGATTCACCGTAGGCACTTCCAATGAGGCACAATTGCCTGGTGCTTTATATAATTCTGATAATTCATTCATCACAGTATTATGAAGCTGGTGAGATACCATATAATTTATATTGGCAGCTAGGCTTTCTTCCATAGCCTCACCACTTCCTTCGGGTATAGCAAAACCTTGTGCTATCCCAGGCAGATCAAGCCTTTTCTTTTTACTTTGTGGCGTGCTTTCAAAAGCCATTTCAAATTCAACAGGGTCTGCCTTCTGCAGCCCCTAATTCCATCGGGATATTATCCCATGAGACTTCTTCCAGCCCAAATCGTGGGTCTGGAGTATCATATTCCCAACTTGGCCCACAGCCATATTCATCATATTCAAACCCCTCAGGGATTTTCTGGGATTCATGAGGGTACTGTGACCCTTGTCTCATAATAGTTTGGAGAACTTTCTCCATATGCTCCATTTTTAGCCACATAGTTTTATTATCTGGAGGTCTTTCAAAATCAGAATCATCAGAAACCACGGGCCTCACAGTTTTCTTTTTGCATTTCTTAGGAGCATTTTCCTCCGTGGTTATAATTTCCGGAGAATCTGGAAATTCTATATCGGGTAAATCAGTGGCCAACGGTATCGGAACCGGGTCCACTCTAGCTTCGCTTCCCGTATATTTACTTTCACCCCGGGAGGCTCTCTTCACACCGCGAAGCCTTCCTTCCCGATTTCTCCATTTTTGTTAAAATTTATCTTGTGCTCAATCAGCACGTTAACGTCTAAATTTTTACTTTTAGTTTCGCTGTTGGAACCATCCAGCGTAACCTAAAACCCGCGCCGATGTAACTTCACTTACCTGCGGGCCGTTCCGACCGCTGCGAGGAGCTGCTCCTTACCGCAGCTCCTCCTTTCGCCGTCAGCGTCGACGTCATGCCGTTACCAGCGTGAGGCGGGCTCTTCACGTAGTCACTCACGTGACTCATATCGAAGTAAATGAATATAATTAGTGGCGTATCATATGAGTGTGTACCAAGAACTGAATAGTTTATAGAAGCAAAAACCTGGAGTAAGTCAGCGGGACAGACAGCGTCTCTGGAGAAAAGGAATAGGCAACCCGAAACGTCACCCATTCCTTCTCTCCAGAGACGCTGTCGGTCCCGCTGAGTTACTCCAGTTTTTGTGTCTATCTTCTGAATAGTTTATGCTTGTTCGATGCTGATAAAACATAAAAAGCAACTGCGTGATTTACCACTGACTGAAGCAAAACAATTCCCTTACAAATGAAAATCTATGTTCTATGTGTTTAGACTTAATGACAGAATATAAAGCAATGTTCTAATAATTTTAGCATCTTTTACTTTTATTGCTGTTACGCCGTAGTTAAAAGAACTATCAGAATGGTTGATGATCCAGTTTTAATTGTTTATCTCCAATATATTAAATACTGAAGCAAAACAAATCCCTTACAAATGAAAATTTATGTTCCCACAGTTTTTTGACGGAATGGCAGGACGTAATCAACGTTCTAATAATTTCAGCATCATTTACTTTTCATTGCTGTTATGGCCTACTCACAACCATCAGAATGCTTGATGTTCCACTTTTAAAAGTTCGCACCTACAGTATACTTATGGAAAATAAATCCTCTGTTTTCAAAAGATTCTGAGTTTTAAATAACAAAAATAGATCATTATGGTATAACCTCTCAATGATTAGAGGCAAGCTTAAGATTTAGGGTGGCACAGTGGTGGCTACCTTACAGCGCCAGAGACCCAGTTTCAATCCTGACTACGGGTGCGCTGTCTGCACGGAGTTTGTACGTTCTCCCTGTGACCACATGGGCTTTCTCCGGGTGCTCCAGTTTCCTCCCACACTCTAAATAAGTGCAGGCTTGTAGGTTAATTGGCTTTGGTGACATTGTAAAATTGTCCCTGGTGTGTAGGATAGTGTAGGATAGGTTGCTGATCAGCACGGAATCGGTAGGCCGAAGGTCCTGTTTCCGTGCTGTATCTCTGAAGTAAACTAAACTATTTCAATCTGTTTGTTTTGTGGGGTTCTGACATTTACTATGAAGCAAATTTTTATTAGCCCGTCTAATTTTATATATCAAATGAAATAATCCTACAAACCTGCGCTCCACGAAAAAAGACTGAAAGTCGGTCAATTGAAATCACAGTACTTTAGTCACATCTTTGAACTGCACTGCTTTTGAAAGAGTGTTTCCCAATTGTCCAAGGGGTATCAAAAAAATCATTACTTACTCTTTTTATAACCGTACTATTGCAGTGTGTAATAATATACTGCCAATTATCACTGCCATAATCAATTCAAAGATTGGGATTTGGATTTGTAATGGTTTTGTTCCTGAACTAGTTAGCCAAACCCTGAGCTATTAAACTTGCAGAAAGATGATAGATTGAATATGGAAAAAAGAAGGTGACACTGAGATATTCTCAGTGACAGAGACCATGAACACAGAATATGAAGTACTGCACAGAAAAAGGCCCTTTGGACCATAATATCTGTGCTGAACATGATGCCAAGCCAAATTAATCTTCTCAGCCAGCATCTGATCCATATCCCTCCATTCACTATATATCTATGTTGCGAGCCAAAAGTATCTTAAATGCCACTGTCATATTTGCCTCCACCACCATCCCTGGCAGCATAGTTCCTTTAAACCTTGTCCCTCTCACCTTAGTAGATCATACAAGTGATAGGAGTAGAATTAGGCCATTCAGCCCATCAAGCCTACTACACCAGTCAATCATGACTGATCTATCTCTCCCTCCTAACCCCATTCTCCTGCCTTCTCCCCATAATCTCTGACACCCAACAGAAACCTGTGCCCTCCAGTTTTTTTAATTTTCATGAATTAATAGTAATTTATGTGTTTTAATAACACACATTATTTATTATTTTCTTATCACAAATTACCTAGTTTGTAATTATTTTTTAATCCGATCCGTAGAGTCCTAGTCATACATCACGGAAACAGGCCCTTCGGCCCAATTTTCCCATGCTGATCAAGATGCCCCATCTACATTAGTCCCACGTTCCACGTTTGACCCAAAGATAGACAATGTTTCCACCCGAAACGTCACCCATTCCTTCTCTCCAGAGATGCTGCCTGTACCGCTGAGTTACTCCAGCATTTGTGTCTATCTTCGATTTAAACCAGCATCTGCAGTTCTTTCCCACCCACCATGTTTGACTCATATCCCTCTGAACCATTTCTATATGTACACCTGTCCAAATGTTTTTTTTTTTCCCCAATTGTTTATTTTGTTGAAGATTCCCGACATGAATTGCGTTTAAAAAAAAACGATGAAGGGTTCAAGTGTAGACGTGTGAGCGATCAGACGTTTGTCACAGTCAGTGTGCGAAAACAACATCATCCCAAGGCTGCTGCAGATTGCACTTCAGACAAGCTGAACTGAAGAAAGATCTAAAATTACAGCCACTTGACTCTCAGAAGATGCCGTGCCAAATGCACTTGTGAACAAAAAGCATCAGAAGCACATTGGAGAGAGGTGCCAGCAGCCTCTGGCAAGCTCGGGCGCTGTGCCATTCTGCTTTATAGTCATTTCCTGACCCCTCTCACTCATCAATGCCTGAACAACACCATGCAAACAGTACGCACAGGAGCCAAGCTCTGACACGGTGTGTCCCTGGAGGCAGCCTGAGGGAATGCATTCTTTTTATATCACACGCTAATTTCATGCTGCACTGAACGGCACTGAACTGAAAGAGGTACATTCAGAGTTTAGAGATGCGGCACAGAAAGAAGCAGGCCCTTCGGCCCACAGAGCCCTTGCTAACCATCGGTCAGTGAGAGGGGATGTTACTGGACTCCCATCGGAGAGAAGAGGAGAACTTTGTTTTATTGTCTATTGTCGCTCTATTGTCTTATGCTTTTCTCCACGAACAGTAGCTCTACTCAATAACCACATGTCTAGCCTCCTTTTGCTCTGGTATTTTATTTCATTCACATGTCTAAACTATAATGTTTTATTCTTAATGTTTAATGTTTTATGTGTCATTCTTAATTGTTTACTGTATGTTGTGTTGTTACTTGCGAGTGGAGCACCAAGGCAAATTCCTTGTATGTGTACATACTTGGCCAATACACTGATTCATTCATTCATAAACTTAATCATTCCTTCATTCATTCAACTTCTTCAAAGTAGTCGAGGACCTCTTTGACGTGGAGCACCTCATACAAGCTGAACTGAAGAAAGATCTAAAATGGCAGCCTCTTGAATCTCACAAGTGCCAAATGCACTTGTGAACAAACTGTGAAGACCTGTGAACACATTTTGTCATCATCAGCCATCGATCCCAACCCGTTCACACTTGTGTCTTTGCTATCCCTCACTCACACCCATTCCAGACACACTGACTGCATATTTTCCAGAGGGCCAAATAACCTACAAACCCGCACTTCTTTTGGATGTGGGAGTAGACCAGAGTACCCGCAAGGAAACCCACGCTGTCACGGGGAGATGGTGCAAACTCCACATGCAGACAGATCACACACTCCACACACATAGATCAGCCATGATCGTATTGAATGGCGGTACTGGGTGGAAGGGCCAAATGGCCTACTCCCGCACCCATTGTGTTATGGTTTCTATGTTTTACCCGAGGACATCATCGAACCTGGATCTCTGGCTCGCTGAGACAGCTGCTCTACCCGCCATGTCACTGCGCTACCCTGCTACAAGAGGGCGTCACGATGGGGCAGCGGTAGCGTTGCTGCCTTGCAGCGCTTGCAGCGCCGGAGACCCAGGTTCGATCCCGAGTACAGATATTGTCTGGCATTCTCCCCATGACCTGCGTGAGTTTTCTGCAAGATCTTCAGTTTCCTCCCACACTCCAAAGGCGTACAGGTTTGTAGGTTAATTGGCTTGGTGTAAGTTAAATAATTGTCCCTAGTATGTGTAGGATAGTGTTAGTGTGCGGGTATCACTGGTCGGTGCGGACTCGGTGGAGCTGAAGGGCCTGTTTCAGTGCTGTATCTCTAAACTTAACTAAACAAAAAAATCAAATTTGCTGCCACTTTGGTTTGATATATTTTCCAATTGCAATGTTACCCCGGCCGGCTGCAGGTTAAATTTACCTTGACATGCGTTGCCCCGCTCTTCGTAGCCTTCTTTGCACATGCACCTCCCGATCGGGACCAACCACTCTCCGTCAGCGCTGCAGTACATCTTCGGAGTGTCGCCTTTTATTGAATTGTTGACACATGTCCCCGGCACCTCCACCAGCGACGAGGAATCGGCCCCCGTGACCGTGTCTTCAAAGACAGCAAAGTTGCGGAAGGTGGACGGGCACTTCTTGTAGTAAACTCTCACGGAGACCAGGGCGATGCAGGCACCGACGTCCTGAAAGGCGAGGTAGAAACCCTTCTTACTCAGGGGCCCGACCTCACGCACCTCTGTGTTGAGCTTCATGACTCGGTCTCCCAGGTCGAGCTCCGTGAAGCTCTCGTCCGCCGCGATGGTGTCAATTTTGGTGTACTGGCTCTCCCTGATGAACCTCCCGTCTTCTTCATCCGATTCGAAATGGTGCACGTTGAAGGTCTCCTTGCAGGTCCCCAGGCCGCCGGGGAGACTGTTGCAGTCCCGCAGCGTGAACTTCAGCTCAATGAAAATGCGGTTTGCCCCCTCGTTGGAGATCCAGTTGGTCTGCAACCAGTTGTTCTGGTTCTGCTCCATCACGTTGCACACCTGGTACGTGTGGATGGGACTGTAATTCTCATCAACCTCACCGATTTCTTCCCACTGTAGGGAGTAAACAAACGTAACAGTGTCAGGGAAATCTGATGCAACGATCTGAAATACGTTAAAGTTTGGCAGTTTTGTCTTAAAAAGAAGTATTCGATGTCAGGGTGATTTTCTGATAAAAAGACACTGTAAAATGTTTTGACACTTTCATTTTCCTTTTTTCGCATTCCCTTTTCACTTCTCTTCATATCCCAAGCTCTGCTTAACTTTCCGCTAATATAGATAAATGTGAGGTTATCCACTTTAGCGGCAAAAACAAGGGGGCAGATTATTATCTCCATGGGGTTAGGTTAGGTAAGGGGGAGGTGCAGCGAGACCTGGGCGTCCTTGTACACCGGTCACTGAAAATTGGCTTACAGGTACAGCAGGCAGTGAGGAAAGCTAATGGAATGTTGGCCTTTATAACAAGAGGATTTCAGTACAGGAGTAAAGAGGTTCTTCTGCAGTTGTATAAGGTTCTGCTGAGACAACATCTGGAGTATTGTGTACAGTTTTGGTCTCCTAATTTGAGGAAGGGCATCCTTGTGATTGAGGCAGTGCAGCGTAGGTTCACGAGATTGATCCCCGGGATGGCGGAAATGTCATATGAGGAAAGATTGAAAAGGCTAGGCTTTTCTGGAGTTTTGGAAGGATGAGGGGGGATCTTATAGAAACATATAAAATTATAAATGGACTGGACAAGCTAGATGCAGGAAAAATGTTCCCAATGTTGGGTGAGTCCAGAACCAGGGGCCATAGTCTTAGAATAAAGGGGAGGTCATTTAAGACTGAGGTGAGAAAAAACATTTTCACCCAGATAGTTATGAATTTATGGAATTCCCTGCCACAGAAGGCAGTGGAGGCCAAGTCACTGAATGGATTTAAGAGAGATTGAGCTCTAGTGGAGTCAAGGAATATGGGGAGAAGGGAAGCACGGGTTATTGATAGGGGACGATCAGCCATGATCACAATGAATGGCGGTGCTGGCTCGAAGGGCCGAATGGCCTCCTCCTGCACCTATTTTCTATGTCTATGTCAATACGTCACAGGAGCAGAATTTAAGACTACTACGCCATTCAATCATGGCTGATCTAACTTTCCCTCTCAACCCCATTCTCCTACCATCTTGCAGTTTAGGTCTCCAAATTTGAAGGAGAATTATTGCTATTGAGGGAGTGCAGCGTAGGTTTACGAGGTTAATTCCCGGGATGGTGGGGCTGTCATATGTTGATAGAATAGAGCCGCTGGATTTGTATTCACTGGAATATAGAAGGATGAGAGGGGATCTTATTAAAAATTATTGAAGATTATTAAGGGTTTGAACATGCTAGAGGCAGGAAAAATGTTCCCGATGTTGTGAGTCCAGAACCAAGGACCATAGTTTAAGAATAAAGGGTAAGCCATTTAGAACAGAGATGAGGAAAAGCTTTTTCACACAGAGAGTTGTGAATTCTCTGCCTCAGAAGGCAGAGGAGGCCAATTCTCCGGATGCTTTCAAGAGAGAGTTAGATAGAGCTATTAAAGATAGCGGCGTCAGGGGATATGGGGAGAAGGCAGGAACAGGGTACTGACTGTGGATGATCACAGTGAATAGCGGTGCTGGCTCGAAGGGCCGAATGGCCTACTCCTGCACCTATTGTCTATTGTCTATTGTCCCCATATCCCTTGACACCCTTACCAGACTGTCAATCTCCACCTTAAAAATACCTCAAACAACTTTCTATGTTTAGTTTAAGATAGAGCATGGAAACAGGCCTTTTGTACTGCCGAGTCCACACTGAGCACCAATAACCCGTTTACACTAACTAGAACGATCACATTTTCTCAGCCGCTCCCTCACACATTAGCACCAATTTACAGAGGGACAATTTAACCTTCAAACTCGCACGTCTTTTAGATGCGGGAGGAAACCGGAGCAACCGGAGAAAACCCACGCGGCCACAGGGAAAATGTGCAAGGTCCACACAGACAACATCCGAGGTCAGGATCAAACCTGGGTCTCTGGCGATGTGAGGCAGCAGCTCTATGGCCAGGCAACTGTGCCCATACATTGTGTTTGTCCCTCATTGATTCTTCACCTCTGCCTGCTTTCTTTGTTCCTTCACTGACTCTCACCTTTCTTTGCCAAGTCACTTCTCATACTCTCCCACTTGATAACTCAACCACCAATGCCCCCCTTTCCACATCTTTCACTTTTCCTCAACTCTGTGTCTCTCGGTTTTTATTCACTAATTTCCCTTTGACATGTTTTCTGTCTGATTCCTCTCTGCTTGTATTCTCACCCCCCCTCTCTCTCTCTCTCTCTCTCTCTCTCTCTCTCTCTCTCTCTCTCTCTCTCTCTCTCTCTCTCTCTCTCTCTCTCTCCCTCTCCCTCCCTCCTCTCCCCCCTTTCTCCCTCTCTCTCTCCCCCCCCTTCTCCCTCTCTCTTTTCTTTCTGCTCACCCCTGCGCTTTCTCACTTGGTAATTCTTTCGATAATTCTTTGGTCATTCTTTCGGTAATTATTGGTACGGACAAGAATTTGGGAACTTTGTAACCAAACCTTTTATGAGTAGTAAGGAGGCAAATAGGTGGGTGTCTATGGAGACAATGGCAGAGAAGCAGGACTTTGTCAGGCAGAGAATGAAGGGACAAAGGTTGAAAAGGGACATAGTCAACACTTAGTGTGTAATATTATGTGGATGGACCATAGGATTGTGTAATAAGAGCAGAATTAGGCCATTTGGCCCATCGAGTCTCCTCTGCCATTCAATCATGGCTGATCTATTTTTCCCTTTCAACCCCATTCCCCTGCCTTCTCCCTGTAACCTTTGACACACTTCACTAATCTTTCATTAGATTGAAAGATTCTTGACTAGTAGGAGCGTCAGGGGTTATGGGTAGAGGGCTGGAGAATGGAGTTGAGAGGGAAAGATAGATCAGCCATGATTGAATGGCGGAGAAGACTTGATGGGCTGAATGGCCTAATTCTGCTGCAAGGACTTATGAACATGATAATCAAGATCCTTTCAATCTCCACTTTGAAGATGACTTGGCCTCCACCGTCATCTGTCGCAATGAATCCTACTGTTTCATCACTGTCTGCCTGAGGAAATGCCTCCTGAAGGGGATTACATTGTCCACATTGAAGAGAAGATGTTTTCAACCTTAGTGGAAGCCTGCAGGTTCCACAAAGGGCTGGAGTGAACCAGCGGGTCAGGCAGCATCTCTGGAGAACATGGATAGGTGACGCTTCGGGTTGGGAGCATATGTGCCTGAACCAATATGCCAGATGGCACATACACTAGATCTCATTATAGGTGTTCAACTCCTGCAGACCAGATTGGGCAATTTGGAACCGATTAGCACAAAAGAAATGGGTATGGGACCATTGCTTCTCCAGCCACTCAACTGTATCCTCCCTTTTCATCTCAGCAGTTACATTTACAAGCACTTGTCTGTATTCCCAGGACAAGTGTGCAGTCTTAAACACAATCTCACTAATTATAGAACCTTGTGCGATGAGTATGTTGGCATCTATGGCATGACCATGCATGATATTTGGCCATATGGTCATAGGACAAACAAAATAAACTCTTCCATTTTCAACCCTTCAAAGCCCTATCATTGTAAAATAACGGCATAAAGTGCTGAAACACCTCAGTAGGGCTGGCACCATCTCTAGAGAACATGGATGGGTGACGTTTCACGTCGGGGTTCTTCCGACGAAGAAGGGTCCCACTCTGAAATGTCGCCTACCCATGTTTTCCAGAAATGCTGCATGACACGTTGATTGCTCCAGCACCTTGAGCCTTATTTCTGTACGCAATTGTTCTATGTTGTTATAATCTGCTTGAAATTTAGTTGGGGATTAATTCCTGGTGCAAATGTCACTCACTCACTCTGACGCTGCCCTCCAGAATATGAGCCCTATAATTAGGAATCCCATCTCCAAGCCCCACTCTAATTCACTCTACTCCCTTGAGATACTTCTCTGAAGTCAACCTGGTTGATCCCAATTGTTGCTCTCCTACTTTGCATTGGTGTCTTTGATTCAAACTATTATGCATTGGTCAAACACTTTGGGATATTTTTGGTGCTTTAAAACTGGGAAACTGGAATGGTGAAAGCACCGACATTGAAGGAACAGAAGGTTCTAGTTGTTGAATGAATGGAGAAAGAACGGCTGGTCAGGGGGCACAAGAGACTACAGACGCTTGTGTCCTGAGCCAAACTAAAAGAGCTGGGCCATGACCCCATAATGGGCACCAGCTAGGCTATAATCTCACAGACCATATAAAGAAGGATAGTAAAAGCTTCTTTGGGTATGTTAAGAGAAAATATTAGTAAAGCCAAATTAAGTCCCTTGGAGGCAGAAACAGGTGAAATTATTATGGGGGAACAAGGAAATGGCAGAAGAGTTGAACAGGTACTTTGGTTCTGTCTTCACTAGGGAAGACACAAACAATCCCCCAGATGTACGAGAGGACAGTGATAGCTAGATACAGGCGAGTCGGGTTTCATTTTCCGATGGGTGACAAGAGTCAGAGGTGGCAAGTAAGTGACAAAGAACAGGAAGATGAAAGGGTATCCAATATGGAGAGCAGAGGAGTGAAATGTAAAACTGGATAGAGGAATGTGGGGGAAAAGGGATAAAGGGGAATTAGAAGACTCAGGGTTGGGAGATGAGCATATGAAGGAGGGAAAAAGAGTAGGGGTGACTGGTAGGGAGTGGGAGATGGGAGAATAAATGGGAGCATGGGCTTGGGGGGCAAGGGATAGAATAATTGGGTTGGGGGAGTATTTCTTGAAGATGGAGAATTCAATGTTCATACCATTGGGATACTGTGAGGGTTGTTTGAGTGTAGAATGAACAAACGGTTCTGGAGGCCACCAGGAACAAACTTCCTGTTCGTTCTATACTCAAACAAGTGGAGGAAATTACATAAGAACCATGGAGGTATTTGATGGGGGTTATACTTTTTTGAGCCTAAATAGATCTGTGAGCTCAGATATGAAAGGGGTCGAGAACATGGTACAAGTTAGGAGACAGGCTTCAGAGAAACCGAAGCAACCGTTGATGGGAGGTTGATTATAAGTGTCAGATAACGTGCAATAATGAGGGTTCCAACAGCAAATGGATGGAGAGGCAGACCAGAGCCAACATTTTTCAGAGGCAAGAGTAAAATCTATAGATATGAATTCAGAAGTTGAACCCAAGTTCAAGACGGATTGCTAGGTTACAAATGGTCTGACAGAATGGTAGGTGATGTTTAGACAGCTTGAGGGATTGAAGAGTGTGGCGGACAATTTAATAAGCTGTTGGATGTGGCAAGAGCAGAGGTCATGGATTGTTTCTGAATAGATATCTTATATTCTGCTAGTAAGCTTCCTCATCCATATCTATCATACGATTCGCAAAACAACAGAGTTTTTTTTTTACTGTTGACTCTTCTCAGCCCTTTCAAAGTGTTGCATTTTTATATAAGAGCCACTGTTAAGCACTCTGATCTGGTCATGGCTTTTGAAGTTTTCAAAGTACGCTCTCCTTTCAACCCTGCTGTCGTGTTACTGAAGAGCGGGAGCTCTTTCTCCACAGCTTCAGTACTATTTCATGTATCGAAAATTATAACTGCGACCCAGCTTGTGTCTTTCATCCTCACCCTTCTGCTTTTGTATTGATACCTAATCCTAAAATACCTTAAACCAAACAGGTAAGGACCCAAGTTACTCAAGACCCTAGACCCAAGAATTCACATCAAGAACTAGTAGAAACAAAGAACTGCAGATGCTGCTTTATACCAAAGATAGACCCAAAGTGCTGGAGTAACTACACAGTCCCAGCTACACTGTCCCAGCTACACTAGTCCCACTTGCCTGCACTCAGTCCATCTCTCTCCAAACCTGTCTTATCCATGTACCTGTCTAACTGTTTCTTAAACGAAGGGACAGTCCCAGCCTCAACTACCTCCTCTGGCAGCTTGTTCCATACACCCACCACCCTCTGTGTGAAAAGTTACCCCTCGGATTCCTATTAAATCTTTTCCCCATGACAGTGACCCAAGTCCTTTGGTCCTCGATTCACCAACTCTGGGCAAGAGACTCTGTGCATCTGCCCGATCTATTCCTCTCATGATTTTGTACAACTCTATATATCCCCCCTCATCCTCCTGCGCTCCATGGAATAGAGACCCAGCCTATGCAACCTCTCCTTGTAGCTCACACCCTCTAGTCCTGGCAACATCCTCATAAATATTTTCTGAACCCTTTCAAGTTTGACAATATCTTTCCAATAACACAGTGCCCAGAACTGAACACAATATTCTAAATGCAATCTCACCGACGTCTTATACAACTGCAACATGACCTCCCAACTTCTACACTCAATACTCTGACTGATGAAGGCCTTTTTGACCACCTTATCTATCTGCAACTCGACCTTCAAGGAACCATGCACTTGTCCTCCAAGATCCCTCTGCTCGACAACACTCGCCAGAGGCCTGCCATTTACTGTGTAGGTCCTGCCCTTGTTCGACATCCCGAAATGCAACACCTCACACTTCTCTGTATTAAATTCCATCAACTATTCCTCTGCCCACCTGGCCAATCGATCCAGATCCTGCTGCAATCTTTCACAACCATCTTCACTATCTGCAAAACCACTTACTTTTTGAATAATCGGCAAATTTGCTAATCCTGCCTTGTATGTTCTTATACAAATCACTGATGTTGATGACAAACAATAACGGGCCCAGCAGCAAACCCTGAGGCACAACACTAGTCACAGGCCTCCAGTCCGAGAAGCAACCTTCCACCATCATCCTCTGCATCCTTCCATGGAGCCAATTTTTTATCCATTCAGCTATCTCTCCTTGGATCCCATGCGATCGAACCTTTCAGAGCAGCCTACCATGTGGAATCTTGTCGAATTCCTTACTCAAATCCATGTACACAACATCTGCAGCTCTGCCCTCATCGACCTTTTTGGTCACGTCTTCAAAAAAATCAATCAGATTTGTGAGACACGACCTCCCACGTACAAAACCATGCTGACTATCCCTGATCAGCCCTTGCCCATCCAAATGCCTGTATATCCTATCCCTCAGAATACTCTCCAGTAACTTACCAACTACAGATGTTAAGCTCACCGGCCTATAGTTCCCAGCATTTTCCCTGCAGCCCTTCTTGAAAAGAGGCACAACATTTTCCACCCTCCTGTCTTCCAGCACCTCTCCTGTATTTAAGGACGACTCGTAAATTTCAATCAGGGCTCCTGCAATTTCCTCTCTAGTTTCCTGCAATGTCCTCAGATATATCTGATCAGGCCCTGGAGATTTGTCTACCTTCCTACGTGACAGTCTTTCTTCTCGGTAAATACAGAGGAGAAATACTCATTTAATACCTTGCCCATCTCCTGTGGCTCCACACAGAGGTGACGGCTTTGATTCCTGGGAGGTCCCACTCTCTCTCTCTAGTTACCCTTTTCCCCTTATGTATTTATAAAATCTTTTGGGATTGTCCTTAATGCTATCCGCCAGAGCTCTCTCCTTTTGGCCCTTCTGATATCCTTTTTCAGTTTACTCCATAGCTCCCAAAACTCCCCCAGGGATGCACTTGATCCCAGCTGCCTATACCTGTCCCATGCATCCATGTTTTTGACCAACGCCTCAATTTTCCTCATCAGCCAAGCTTCCTTACGTTTGCCTGCTTTGCCCTTCACTCTAATGGGGCATACATATCCTGAGCTTTCATCAGCACATTTTTAAACACATCCCACTTGGCCGATGTTCCTTTCCCCTCAAATAACATGCTCCAGTCAACTTGAGCGAGACATTCTCGCATGCCTTCAAAGTTGGCCTTACCCCAGTTGAACATTTTAACACGTGGGCCCTCTCCGTCCCTATCCAAAACTATCTTAAACCTAATCTGGTCCCAAAAGTCTCCTCCACAAACACTTCATTAACTTACCCTTCCCAATCTCCCAATACTAGATCCAGCGATATGTGGTATCATAGCAATATTCAAACGTGAGCATAAACTCAACACGCTGCTTGCTAAATTTAAAAGATAAATTGGTCTAATTAAATGGACTAACCTTGATCTTCAGTGAACCGTTACATTTTTGCTGCTCAGTCTAACCAGAATATTATTCTCTTATGTCTAAATGACCTGGTAATGGAAATTCCTTTCACAGTTGTGCAGCCACATGCAGATCAGTCTCATATCCAACTCCCCAGACACTAATCTATCTGCAACAGATAATATTACATATACAGCATTGTCTCACCAACTGCAGCTGTAAATCACGTTCACCTCCGCTTTAATCATCTATCTGTAATCAAGGGGTGTTCAGGCCCACATTTACATCTCATCCCTGCTGGCCAAGTCTTCCTTTGAAGCTTATTCAGGCTTAAATTACGATATTCTCTAATAAACACCGACTGAACAGTGGAAGCACCTTTAATGTATTTCACTGGCAGAAAAGCCTAAGGATAAATTAGTACTGTAACATTAAGGTTCACAAGCCTTCGCGTTGCTGAGAGCCTTTATAATTGTGCTGGCCTCTTAGAATGTCCTTGATGCTGTAATTAGACGTAGGTATTGACTCCAGCAGCAGATGGATGCTGATGTTGATTCCAGTGCATCCCCTGCAAGTTATCTCACCGGACCGCAACACCAAATTAAATCATATGGAGGAAGAACTTTGCTATTCTTTTTGTTTTCCTGCTGTCTTCTTGATGAGCATTTATGAAAACACTATCCGTCAGTATACATATGACAAGATCGGTATGTAGAGCACACACACACACACACACACACACACACACACACACACACACACACACACACACACACACACACACACACACACACACACACACACACACACACACACACACAAAACAAACGGGATACTTTCAGGATATAGTATTAATTGGAATAAAAGTGAACTTATGCCAATAACGCTGAAGAATTTACATATATTACAACAATTTCCTTTTAAGATAACAAATGAAAATATTAAATATCTTGGAATTTTTGTTACAAAAAGATTTGACTCTTTATTTAAATTTAATTTCCCTCCATTACTGCATAAATTAAATAAGAATATTTTATACTGGAAAAGTTTACCTATTTCAATGATAGGTAAAATTAATGCAATAAAAATGATTTTTCTCCCACAATTATTATATTTATTTCAATTAATTCCGATATATCTTCCTAAAATTTTTTTTAAAAAAGTAGACTCCATAATTACTAACTTTATCTGGGATTATAAGAGCCATAGAATAAATAAAAAACACTTATGTAAATCTAAAATAAAAGGAGGATTAGCATTACCAAATCTTATGTTCTATTACTGGGCAGTTAATATTAAAAATATGAATTTTTGGATAGAAGAATTAGATAATAAACCAAATTGGTTAAATATGGAAAAAGAAGATTGTTCTCCATTTGAAATTAGCTCTATAATATTTGCTAACACTAATGTAGCTAAGAAAGTTTATAATGAAAATCCGATAATAGAAAATGGAATCCGCATCTGGAAACAAATAAAGAAAGCATTAAAACTAAAATCTATACCATTAGGTCTTACAATTGCCAAAAATTTTGTGTTTAAACCTTCAATGTTGGATAAGGCTTTTTTACAATGGAAAAATAAAGGAATTTCTAAGATGGGTGATCTTTATAAGGAAAATATTTATCTTTCATTTCAAGAGTTACAACAAATGTATGGGCTACACAATAAAGAATATTTTAGATATTTACAAATTAGAAATTATGCTTCTGCAAATATACAAGAATTTAGAAATAGAAAGACAGAAATTTTAGATGAATGCTTGAATAAACATCTAAATACGGAAAAAATGATATCATATATATAATATTTTATTGGAAAATGATACCCCATCAACAGAAACATATAGAGAGTCTTGGGAAAAGGAATTAGGTCAAATAATAAGACCAGAAATGTGGGATGAAAGTCTACAACATATACATCATTGTTCGTTAAATGCTAAACATTCCCTTATACAGTTTAAAATACTACATAGATTACATTATTCTAAATCTAAATTACATTATATTTTCCCAAAGATATCTCCTACATGTGATAAATGCCAAATTTCAGAAGCAAATTTGTCACATTCATTTACTAACTGTATAAAAAATTGTAGAATACTGGAATGAAATATTTAAGATAATTTCAAATGTTGTCAATATAAGTATGACTCCTGACCCAAAGTTAATTATACTTGGAATATTTGAAACTGACCAATTAATAACAATGAATCAAAGAACTTTTATTGACTACTGTCTAATAATTGGGAAAAAATTAATATTAAAATTTTGGAAAGGCCCTGCATTCCCAACAATCAAAATGTGGAATATAGAAATGTCGGAGACACTCCATTTGGAGAGATTGAAGCTTATCCTTATAGATGGGTTAGACCTCTTCAGAAGGATTTGGTCTCCGTATATTAAATATTTACAGGGTCATAACGGTTCGGCGCGAGGACTTGACTGAGACCTGGATATTTGAATGGATGAAGAAATATATATAATAAATCATGAATATATCTTTAAGGGCGAATTAATGACGAATATTCTATTCTCCATCAAACCTTTCTTATTCTTTATTCTATTTTCTATTTTCTTTTATCTATATAAAAAACTAGAAAATAGCATAGAAACAAATGATCTTAACCTCTTAATACCGGTACGAATACAAATATTATTAATTTCATGAGAATATTATTAGTATCTTATATTTTTAATTATATAAAATTGTGTATTTTCAATTATATAATAATTTTAAATTTAAAATCAGTGATAACACAAATATTGTTAACTTTACGAAAATATAATGAATATTATAAACGTTTTACTAGTATTTCATATTATTAATCACATAATATTTAGCATTATACTTAAAATTAGAGACAAAATAAATAGCATTAACAGTATGAGTATATTGCTAATATTATAAATGTATTATTAGTATCATGTATTTTTAGTTATATAAAATATATAACCTTGAAATTTATAATTAAGAACAATATAAATAATATTAATAGTATGAATTGATCATTAATATTATGTATTTTTTACTATAGTAAAATAATGTACTCTGTTATTATTTTGTTTCTATAATAAATAAATTTAAAAAAAAACAAACACACACAAAACAAACGGGATGCATCACATGATTGATTTGGGTACAACCCCATCCAAGACAGCAAGAAATTGCAGTGAATTGTGGACGCAGCCCAGACCATCACACAAACCAACCTCCCTTCCATTGACTTCATTTATATTTCACGCTGCCTCGGCAAGGCCAGCAACATAATCAAGGACGAGTAGCACCCTGCCCACTTCCTCATCTCCCCTCTCCCATCAGGCAAAAGGTATAGAAGTGTGAAAACACACATCTCCAGATTCAGTTACAGTTTCTTCCCAGCTGTTATCAGGCAACTGAATCATCCTACCATAACCCGAGAGCAGTCCTGAACTATTATCTACCTTTTTGATGACCCTCTGACTTAGCTTGATTGGATTTTGCTGGCTTTACCTTGCACTAAACGTTATTTGCTTATCATGTATCTTTGCACTGTAAGTGGATTGATTGTAATCGTATTGCCTTTCTGCCAACTGCACAGCTTTTCACTGTATCTCGTTACACGTGACAATAAACTAACTAAACTAACCCAAACTAAACACATGCGACATATATATGATAAACACAATGCCTCAAAAAACACACATATATATGAATTTTTGCCAAATATAGCTGAGAAAACCAGATTACAAAAAGCCGTAATTACAGATGTTAAGAGGCATTCAGTTGAATGGAGCCGATTAATCGCATGTGGAAAGGATAATCTACCCTCAGATACAGGTTTAACAGGTCTGCGCTGAGTGCAGGAAGGAACTGCAAATGCTGGTTTAAACGAAAGATAGACATAAAATACTGGAGCAACTCAACGGGGCAGGCAGCATCTATGGAGAAAAGGAATGGGTGACGTTTTGGGTTGAAATCCTTCCCTGAGACTTGCCGACGACACCACGGTGGTAGGACTGATCAGCGACAACGACGAGTCAGCCTACAGGGAGGAGGTCCAGCACCTGACAACCTGGTGTGCCGATAATAACCTCGTCCTCAACTCCCAGAAGACGATGGAAATCATTGTCGACTTCAGAAAGAACAGAGGGGGCAGACACACCCCCATCCATATAAACGGGACTGAGGTGGAGCAGGTCTCCAACTACAAATTCCTCGGGGTACACATCTCGGAGGATCTGTCCTTGTCCCTCAACACCTCCAAGCTGATCAAAAAGGCGCAGCAGCGCCTTTACTTCCTGAGGAGGCTCAAAAAAGACCACCTGTCCCCCCAGATCCTGACCAACTTTTACCGCTGTACCATCGAAAGCATCCTGACCACCTGCTTTACGGTCTGGTACAGCGGTTGCACCATAGCAGACAGGAAGGCACTACAACGGGTGGTGAAAACCGCCCAGTACATCATCGGTGCCCCGCTCCCTGCCATGGATGGCCTCCACTGAAAACGGTGTCTGAGACGGGCTGGAAGATCATCAAAGACCCCTCCCACCCTAACCATGAACTGTTTGCCCTCCTACCATCGGGGAGGCGGTACAGGAGCCTCAGGTCCCGCACCAGCAGGATGAGGAGTAGCTAATAACACCATCGCACTGCTGAACTCGGAGTCCCGCCGATAGATTTCCACATCTGTATTTATTTATCTGTATTTACCTATATATTGCTATCACTTCGTACTGTCACTAAACTGCATTTCGTTGTACCCATACTTGTATCTGTGCAATGACATTAAAGTTGAATTGAATTGAATTGAATTGAATTGAATTGAATTGAAGAAGGGTCTCAACCCGAAACGTCGCCCATTTCATCTCTCCAGAGATGCTCCCTGTCCCGCTGAGTTACTCCAGCATTTTGTGTCTATCTTTGTCTAACGGTAAACTGCTCTTGTACATTTCTATTTCCATAGGAGATTAGACAATAGGCGTTCATTAATGACAAAACAAGAACCGCGATGAATGCTTTGGTGAACCTAGTGAGAGATCTGTGCGCTCGCTTATCTGTGTTAATATTTAAGTGTCAGAGAGAACATGTAGTGAAGATTAAGCAAAGAGGCTACGGGCAAATTTGTAACCTTTCCACTGTAAGGGGAACAAAAACAAGACAAGCACTATCGCAGCGTGATAAAGGCCCTTTACACCGCTCTTAAAGAGCACATTAACTGAGTTTGGCCGTATGGTAAGTAAGATAATGAGAAATAAATATTTCGCCATCAGGCCTACGACATTCAGAACCTATGAATGAACAATGTCTTTTCATAGATATATGCCAGAGAGCATATCGACTGGTTGTATCACGATCTGGTTCGGAAACTTCGACCCTCGGCTGCGAAGAAGACTGCAAAAAGTTGTGAACTCTGCCTAGTCCATTTCAAGTTCTGACCTCCCCAACATCGAAATGGTTTACAGGAGTCGCTGCCACAAAGAGGCAGCCATCATCAGTGACCCGCACAACCATGGCCACACACTCGTTTCACCCCTGCCATCAGGAAGAAGATATAGGAGCTTGAAAACCGTTCAGGAACAGCTCCTACAGTCATCAGGCTATTGAACACGACAGCTTCCAAATAAGCTCTGACATTACATACACTTGAGGCATTGCATATGTGTGCATATAAAATATATATATATATATAAAGTGGCATCGCATCTCTTAATACCGTCCTAGCTCTTAACTGCATTAACTGAGTATGTCCGTTGTATATCCGAGTCTGTTCATCTATATATATATATATATATATATATATATATATATATAATACACACACACATACACATGCATATAAAAACAAACCAACACTAATAGTGCAAGAAGACAAAACCAATGCCTCCAAGTCTATGTGGTATCAGAGGTTTATATATATATATATACATATATATATATATATATATATACATATATATATATATATTTATCCACTTAGCTTTTTTTCTCATTCATTATATTGTTTACAGAGTATTATTTTGACTGGTAGACACAAAATGCTGGAGTAACTCAGCAGGTAAGGCTGCATTTCCGGAGAGAAAGAATTTGTGACGTTTCGGGTGGAGACCCTTCTTCAGACTGATGCAAGGGAAGGAGGCTGGACAAAGATAGAATGTAGTCGGAGACAGTTATGGGACTGTCCTATTTTTTAGGCAAGTGCCGGAGACTGTCCTAGTCGTAGCAGGTCACCGAAAAACCGGCGACAACCTACATCATCTGGGCGACACCCTACGTCAGCACCTGCGTCAGGAGAAGTCAAGCTACACTCATTGGCGTCAAACGCACTGTCGCCGAAAAATGTTCAACATGTTAAAAATTTAGCGGCAATGAGAAAGACACTACGACTTTTTGCGCAACTGAGGAGACTACTCCCGGCGGCCACCGGCGAACATGTGACAAACTAGTCATCTGTAGTTGCCTAAAAAATCGCCTAAGTGGGACAGGTCCATAAGACTGGTGGGAGAACTGGGAAGGGGATGGAGAGAGAGGTAAACTACCCAAGCAAAATATGAGGTGCTGTTCCTCCAATTTGTGCTGGGCCTCACTCTGACAATGGAGGAGGCCAAGGACAGAAAGGTCAGAATGGGAATGGGAGGGGGAGTTGAAGTGCTGAGCAACCGGGAGATCAGGTAGGTTAAGACAGACTGAGCGGAGGTGTTCAGTGAAACGATCGCCGAGCCTGCGCTTGGTAATGCCGATGAAGCAAAGTATTATTTTTACATATGCTGTTGTGTGGCTGCACGTAGGAATTTCATTGTTCTCTCTGGGACATTTGACAGAGTCACATATGACACTTGACTCTCTTCCCCATCATTTGTTAAAGCACCATTTAGTGCCTTTGCCCATTTCTTTGTGAAACCACAAATCAGGTTGTATTATCTAAAGGCGTCTTTGTTTGTCCTTGACTTGCCAATTGAATAGATATCAATCTGCTTCATCTCCAAATACATCATTTAGAAATATGTTCCAATTTCCATTGCCCTGTGGAGGAACATACACGACATAAAAATTGCAGTACATTTCAAACAGGGGAAAAAATAATAATTTGATGACGATTTTGATCTTATCTACAAGGTGCAAGCGAGAGTGATACCAAGTCAGCAGACCCACGTTTAACATCTGAATGTTGCAAGGAAACAGAAACATTAAGGTGGGAAAACTTGAAGCATCATTTCCAAAACTAGTTGCATTTGAATAAGTAGTCATTGATGATGTTTAACGGGGGGACCTGATAGATGTTTATAAAATTCCAGCAGGCAGTGATAGAGGAATGGAATGGTATACTTTATTGTCAGATGTGACAAGTCACAGTGAAACTCGCCATGTCATCACATAAACGACGCTGACTTAAGGGGCTGTCCCGCTGTACGAGGTAATTCAAGAGTTCTCCCGAGTTTCCCCCGATTTGAACTCGGAGAATTACGGTAATAGCCGTTCGTAGGCACTCGGGGCTCTCGTGGACATTTTCCATACTGTTGAAAAAACATCGCGAGCTTACCACGTTTCCCGAGTACCTGCCGTTAGCGTTAGGAGCCGCTAAGACATGTCCCGAGCTCCGACGTACCCGCTACGTACATTCTACGTGCTTACCACGAGTTTGATTTTTTTTTAAACTTGGGAGAGCTCCTGGGTAAACTTGTAGAGTGGGACAGACCCAAAAGTTACAACGTACACCAGCCGGCTCCTCCCTGGTTCTCCTCCACCCCCCCAACCACATCTCTCACGGCGGTCCCATCACGCCGGGTCCTCCATTGTTCATTGTTCTTCCCCCTCTCCTCCCTCAAGGGCGGTTCACCCGCACCCTCGTCAACCGCCGACCGCGGGTCGACCCGCGAGGCCCCGTGGATTTATTCCCACGG